>CM053031.1:195391103-195753603 GCA_028564925.1 Lithobates sylvaticus | reverse complement strand
TTTTTATTAATATTTTTTTTTTATTAGTAATGGCGGCGATCAGCGATTTTTATTGTGACTGCGACATTTTGGCGGACACATCGGACATTTTTGACACATTTTTGGGACATTTGTCATTTATACAGCAATCAGTGCTATTTAAATAGCACTGATTCCTATGTAAATGACAGTTGTAGTTAGGGGGTTAACCACTAGGGGGCGGGGAGGAGTCAGTGTGACGTGTTGTGTTTTTTTTTTTACAGTAGGGGGGCGTGGCTGTACGTCTGACGTCATTGATCGGCGTTCCCGATGACAGGGAACCGCCGATCACTGACAGTCAGTGTAGGAAGCGTGGGGAGAGGTTTGTTTACATAGACCTCTCCCCGTTCTTCAGCTCCGTAACCCGATCGCGGGATACCAGCGGCGATCGGGTCCGCTGGTCCCGCGGCCGGGGTCACGGAGCTCCCGACCGGGCGGCGCGCGCGCGACCCACGGGCAGGCACATGCACGATCACGTACAGGTACGTGATTCTGCCTGCCCGTGCCATTCTGCTGACGTATATATGCAGTGGCCAGTCGGGAAGCGGTTAAATTCTTTTAAAATTTACCAAAAATCCTCAGCAACACCCACCACCTTCATAAAATATATTGAAGACATTGTCACTTCACTTATTTATCAAGAGGAATCCCCCCCAGAAAGCATTCGCTCAGATTCTGGCGTCAGGCTACATGAGCGTCATTTTCCGGAACATATTCCACCATCAGCATCCGGAAGACGACGCCAAAAAAAATGCCGGGTGTGCACTAAGAGAGGAGTTAGGAAAGACACCAGCTTCTATTGTCCTGATTGTCCCTCCCTACCTGGCCTTTGCATCGGACAGTGCTTCAGGCGATATCACACTCTGGACCACTATTAGCCCATATTTCCAATAGACTGCCATTTCCCCCCCAATTTCTGTCATGAATATTTCCCTGCCTCAACCAACCATATCATTGTCTTCCATGTGAACAGACCATGGCCTGTTTCTCGACTATGCCTCTGCCTACCGTCTGCATTGTTTATCCGCCATGTTTCTGCCTTTCAAGTGAACTGACCCTGGACTGTATCAACTATGCCTCTACCTACCGTCTATGTCTGCCTTTTACCTGCACTGACCTCGGCTTGTTGACCATGTTTTTGCCTGCCCCTTGGACTGATCTTTTACCCTGCTACACAGGGGTCTCACATATGTGAGGGGCTCCAGAAGAGTGTTCGGAGTTCAGAAAACCAGTTTTTCTGTGTTCCCATAACAGGGTCTGGTTGTCCGGAGGCTTCAAAGAGATTTGGGTGGGAGAAGCCTCTACCCCTGTCCCCATTCTTCCCTGACCGATGCCCTAAGCTTGATGGTCCTGTCTGCTCCCTGGAAAAAATACTCTGGCTGTGCTGACCATACCTCTGCCTGCTGCCTTTACTAATTATGGACAGTATTCCTGCCTGCTGCATGGACGATCCTTTGATCCTTTTGCTGCTGCTGACCACATCCCTGCCTGCTATCTGGACTAATGCATTGGCTGTGTTGACAACATCTCTACCTGTGCTGACTATTCCTGCCTGCTGCCTGTTTTGCTGTCGCTGTCCACGTTCCTGCCTGCTGCCTGTTTTGCTGTCGCTGTCTACGTTCCTGCCTGCTGCCTGGACCGATGCTCTCCTCTGTGGACCACTGCACTACTAAAACCGCAGGTAATCTTTTCTTTACCCTTTGCTCAGCAGAATGTATTTTGGTTTGTAATTGGTATGTACAGTACATTCTATGTGTTAGAAATATGAAGGGCCTTCAACAATGTGATAGGTTGGCAGGAATTTGTGTGTAATTTATGCTCCTAGAACACCTGACAGTGCTACTTGGGCCTCTGTATGTGGCCAGGCTGTGTAAAAGTCTCACATATTTGGTATCGCCATACTCGGGAGGAATAGCAGAATGTATTTTGGGGTGTCAGTTTTGCTATGTACATGCTATGTGTTGGAAATATCTTATAAATGGACAACTTTGTATAAAAAAAAATGCGTTTTCATTTTTTTCCCACATATTCCAAAAACTTTGGGAAAAAAATGAACCATTCAAAAGACTCATCATGCCTCATATATTATACGTTGGGGTGTTAGCTTTCCAAAATGGGGTCATTTTGTGGGCGTTTCCATTGTCCTGGTGCTCCAGGGCCTTCAAAACTGTAATAGGTGGTTGAGAAATGAGATGTGTAATTTATGCATGTAGAACGCCTGACGGTGCTACTTCAATGTTGGGCCTCTGTATGTGGCCAGGCTGTGTAAAAGTCTCACATATTTGGTATCGCCATACTCGGAAGGAGTAGAAGAATGTATTTTGGGGTGTCAGTTTTGCTATGTACATGCTATGTGTTGGAAATATCTTATAAATGGACAACTTTGTATAAAAAAAAACATTTCCCACATATTCCAAAAACTTTGGGAAAAAAATTAACCATTCAAAAGACTCATCGTGCCTCATATATTATACATTGGGGTGTTAGCTTTCCAAAATGGGGTCATTTTGTGGGCGTTTGCATTGACCTGGTGCTCCAGGGCCTTCAAAAGTGTGATAGGTTGTCATCAAATGAGATGTGCAATTTATGCTCGTAGAACGCCTGACGGTGCTACTTGGATGTTAGACCTCTGTATGTGGCCAGGCTATGTAAAAGTCTCACACATGTGGTATCACTATACTCAGGAGGAGTAGCAGAATATATTTTGGGGTGTCATTGCAAGTATGCATGTGCTGTGTGAGAGAAATAACTTGTTTTTATGACAATTTTGTGCAAAAAAAAAAAAAATTACAACTTCAAAAAACTCGCCAAGCCTCTTACTAAATACCTTGGAATGTCTGCTTTCCAAAAAGGGGTAATTTGGGGGGTATTTGTACTTTCCTGGCTTGTTAGTGTCTCAAGAAATGAGATAGGCCTTCAGTGCATCAGGTGTGAGCAGATGTGATAATTTTCAATGATTTGAACCATAGCTTTTAGACGCTATAACTTTCACAGCAACCAAATAATATACACTTATTTGGGTTATTTTTACTAAAGATAAGTAGCAGTATACATTTTGGCCAAAATTTATGAAAAAAAATGTTTTATTTGCAAAAATGTTCAATAGAAACTAAAAAAAAGTGTTTTTTTTTTTCAAAAATTGTCTCTATTTTTCGCTAATATTGCAAAAAATAAAAAACCCAGCAGTAATTAAATACGACCAAAAGAAAGCTCTGTTTGTGAGAAAAAAATGATAAAAATTTGGTTTGGGTAGCATGTAGCATGACTGAGTAATTGTCATTCAAAGTGTGAGAGCGCTGAAAGCTAAAAATTGGTCTGGTAAGGAAGGGTGTTTAAAAGCCCTGTATTGAAGTGGTTAAGAAAACGCATGTCGAACGGCAGACCAATCACCTTAGCGAATGTGTATTGCCCCAACACCAAACAGGGAACCTTCATACGAGATATAATAGCGAAACTCACCCTGTTCCAGTCAGGGCTTCTAAACTTAGGAGGGGATTTCAACCTACCGTTGGACCCGTTACTAGACACCTCCACAAAAACCTCCTCTCTCCCCTTTTCCACATTACGACAAATTAACCAGCAACTAGCCTCATTGAGGTTACATGACACCTGCAGGACTTTGCACCCTCACAACAGAGATTTCACAGGAGCGCTATGCAAGAATAGACTATCTATTTGTCTCTCAAGTGGACCAATCCTATCTACAGGGCGCCTCTATAGAGAGCATGGATCTCTCGGATCACCACCCTGTAACAATTACCTTAACTTTTCCAGTCTGAGTCACCTCCACCAAAATTCGGAGGCTGGACCCTCGCTCTTGAGAAACCAAGAGACAATTGCGAGCCTAAATCAGGAGCTTGATGAATACTTTATCTGCAATGATACCCCAGAAATTTTCCCTATGATTCAATGGGAGGCCCACAAATGCTTTATTAGGGGGCAGTTGCTGGCCACCTCTGCCAAAAGTAAAAGAGAGAGACAGGAATTAATCCTCTCCTCCAAAATCAGGAGACTGGAGACACAGCACAAACGGTCATTAGCAATCAGCGTGGCCCAGGACTTGCAGGACACACGCACGCAGCTGGCAGAGGAGCTATTCAAGAGGGCATGTTGACGCAACATTCTGTCCCAAAAATTATTTTATGAGCAGGGTGATAAGCCGGGTAGATTGCTCGCCAGGGAGACGCAACAACGCACACTGAACTCTACGATCCACCATATCACAGATCCTTCAGGCCATATATTTTCCAGGAATGAAGAAATTTCTCAGCCTTTTCAGAAGTATTATAACCAATTATACAACCTACAGGTAGGGAATGCGAGCTCATCGGTTCCTACCAAGAGACTTGTCCAAATCCAGGAATTTATAAATCGGTACGCCCCCCCAGAGCTGTCAGAAGATGAGGCCCAGGCCTTAGAGGCCCCAATAGAACTTTTGGCAGCGCTAAAAACCATGAGACCAGGCAAAATTCTGGGCCCAGATGGGCTCACAGCCCAATATTATAAATGCTTCTTGCAAATATTAGCACCAAGATTTATTAAGGCATTTAATTCACTCTCTACCAAACCCAGCGGGTCGGCGAGATTGCTAGAAGCATACATCACGGTGATCACCAAAGAAGGGAAAGATCCTTCGAATGTAACCAGCTATCGCCCAATATCGCTACTCAATGTGGACGTTAAACTATTCTCCAAAGTAATAGCAACACGGTTAGCTGCACACATACCCCATTGGGTTGGCTTGGATCAAGTGGGTTTTGTCCCGGGCCGAGAGGCTAGGGACAATACAATAAAAGCCTTAAATCTACATCACTGGCCTACATCTACCCAGCAGGAGGGCTTTTTCCTCGCAATGGATGCTCAACAGGGTTGCTTGGGGTTGCTTGGGACTATATGTAAGCTGTCCTGATCTCTTTATTATGTCCCTATATGCGAACCTGTCGGACACCTTCTTTATCCATAATGGGACAAGACAAGGCTGCCCTCTCTCCCCATTATTATACATACTCACTCTTGAGCCACTCCTACGGTGCATTTGAACGCACCCGTACATTAAAGGCATTAAAGTCAGAGACAGAGAATACAAGATTGCGGCTTTTGCCGATGCTGTCCTTTTTTTTCCAACAGACGCTATAAAGTACCTCGGTATTCAACTCCCTGACAAACTCTCAGAACTCTACACCTGGAATTTCGCTGCCGAACTTCAAAACATACGTCAGGACCTTCAGAGGTGGGATAGCTCTTCCATCTTGTGTTTTGGATGTGCGTCCATTATCAAAATGACAATTTTGCCGCGCCTGTTATATAAATTCCAAACTATACCGATTAGTCTACCACCTGCTTTTTTTACACAATACAAAGCGGTATGTCGATCTTTTCTATGGGGAAGAAAATCCCCCCGAATAAGATTGGCTAAACTAGTGCTCCCAAAATTAAAAGGTGGGATTGGATTGCCCGATATTCAATGCTATTACTGGGCAGTCCACCTAGCTCGGATCGTTGACTGGAAAATTCATGCTAAATACAAAGGGTGGGTGGTCCTGGAGAACTCGATCTCAGACTTTACAATATGCTCCATGGCTAACCAAAAATAAGGTACCTGCGCAGGTCTTGGCTCATCCTCTCATTAGTGCCACTTTACATGCGTTTGATAAAACTGTGTTATATATTCGATCTTAAACACAGAGTGCTCTATCTCTCTAATTAGAGGCAACCCAGACTTCCCTCTGGGCCTGTCTGGACCCTTCACACAAGCGGAGTGGCCTTATGAGGAGATGTTAGCCAAACAATTCTTTCATAGAGGCCGTTTCAGGAAACAAACAGAACTGGCAGAAATATCTAAAACAGGAACATTCCCCTTTCGATCCTACATGCAGCTTAAGCATTACCTTGATGTTCCATTTAGGAGAGAAAAATTCACCAAACCTGCGATGTTCGAATCTCTTTGATCTCGTACAGAACCCCAATCTCATGTTATTTCGGGCATCTATACCTCCTTATTTGAAAACTCTGAAGCACTGTTATGCGCAGATCGCACATACTGGGACACGGCCCTGGGAATAGAGACAGACGAGGAAGAGTGAGACTGCATAAATCTCTATATTCATAAGGGATCACTGAACGTTTCAGCACAAGAGAACAGGTACAAAATATACTCGCGGTGGTATAGAACCCCAGACTTACTCCATAATTACTACCCTGCCGTGTCTGGTCAGTGCTGGTGATGCGGCAGGGAAACGGGCACGTTCCTACATGTCTGGTGTGACTGCCCGGACCTGCAGCCATGTTGGTGGAAAGTTCATGAAACAATAGGGAAAATATCTAAACTCAAACTAGATTTCTCACCAGCGCAGTATCTACTACACCGGACGAAACTCCTCAAAAAACGCTACTTCAAATCAGTCGTAATGCACCTAGTTAATGCTGCTATGATGTGTGTGCCAGTTCATTGGAGATCGACCTCTCCGCCTTCAATAGTTGAGTGGATACAGCGAGTCAACTGTATATGTACTGTTGGTAAAAGGATATATCTATATGGAAGACTGCCCTCAATATCATCTACCCCCACCGCGCCACAGGTGTAAAGGCTATATAATTAATTAAACCAGTGAAGGTATAAAAAAGTGAAGAGTCAACTGTATAGCTGAGATGGAGGAGCTGATCTATATTACCTTGGATAAAATTGAGAAATACTCTGACATTTGGGAGCCCTGGATGACATTCAAGAAGTCCCAGCTTTTTAGGGAACTCACGCAGGGGACACCATGACCTGACCTTTAATAAACAAGAATTGGGTCAAGTCGGAACCCCCTCATCTTAGAGATCTGTACCCCCAAATAACTCCTTGTATGAGAAGAGGGAGGGTTCTGATAACTTCACTCCCTCTCTACGCAAAACGTATGCTCCGCTTGCTCCATGTACTTTACTGAAGCCTTTTCCCAACCACATCTCCTCCTTTACAACCCTCCCTCCTCCCCCTTTTTATTTATTTTTTATTTTTTTATTTTCTTACCTCCCTCCACTCGACCCGACCCTGATGGGCATACCTTAAAGGAGTACTAGAGACACACTAGGGCCAACCGTAAAGAAACGTAGCCTAAGGAGAAAGCACAATACAGCCACTCAGATAGATTCTCATTTAAATGGAAAAGGTTGCTATTTGAATTATTACCTGTTTTTTGATCTTTTTTGTTGGTTTTGTTTCGTTGCTGTTTTATGTACTATTGTTACTTACACGGGTCTCTTCCTCTTGTACTACCTGGGATTTTTTCTTCTGAAACATCAGCATAATTGTAAATTATCATCCCTTTGTGTAATATGCTGTATATGTACAATTTTCTCCACTACCCTTTTTATTCTGTAATCCCGTGTTACTTTCAATAAAAGGTTACCGTAATGGAAAAAAGTAAATAAGTCTGGAACATGGGGGACGAGGAGTCAGAGGCTGCCCAAATTGTCTATACTGGGAGCTGTGGAAGGGACCCGCAGAAGAAGGACCGGGTGCACAAACATGATCCCCAAGAAGACGAAAGACAAAGGTCCAGATAGTGGTGTGAGTGGGCTTCATAAAAAATATATTGGTTATACTGTAAATACTCTATATTGAGGGAAGTTGCTAAAGCCCAACATCAAAGTGTACGTGAACAAATGAGTGGAAGGGAAAATAATGTGTGCCCTCCCTTCGTCTGGGATTAGTAGAGTCTCTAAATATATAGGTATAACCACTTAACATTGAATGAGAACTCAGAGATATGTATAAAATAGAATAGGAGTCTGATGGAAAGGTGGAAGGGATCTCACCCATTTATATGAGCGGATCCAGGTGTGGCAGAACAGCATTTCTTAGCAGCTTTGTGCTAGTGTTTTGCCGGTAATGGATCAAAGGTAGGAATGCCAGGGAGTTCTGGAGGATCATTTTATAGATCTGTACAGAACTTCTCCAAATTGTTCAGGGAAGCAGAGAGTAGCAAAACGGCCATCTTCCTGTGCAATTAAACACGCTGGAAAGTTCCAGCAGTAAGATATGCTATGATATTTGTCGTTCGTCTAGCAGAAGACATAGAGCTCTGCAGCAATCCAGCGTCTCCTGGGACGATGGTGCGGGAAGCCCTGTCAAAATTTTTAAATTGTATCTCTCTGCACTTACACACCAGTGTCTCCTTATCTTCATAGTAATGAAGGCAACATACATCTCTCAGTACATCCCATGATAGATTGCGGGGTCATAGAGCTTGATGCACCAGGTTTGGCTTCAATGGGTGGGAAGTGGGGTTGCCCAAGATGGTATTTAGCACATACTTCTGTTGGCGAGATCCTCGCCTTTGATAGCTGCCAGAAGGTCTCAAAAAACTTACATATTTTCTTCTGGTATGACTTTTTTGATCCTTAGTTTATACAGGGCCATTCTGTGTGCTATAACAATCTGGAAAGAATGAGCCTGCAGTTCCTGAATAGCAGTAGCATGGTGGTCAAGGCACTGTTTGTTGTCCACACGTTGCAGTAAATATGTTAGGTAGGAGCGCATAGCCGTCATAGCCAACGGTTCATTTTTTAATGGCGCACTCTAGACTGTGGAGCATGGTTGTCAATTTAGATTTTGTAGGCAAGCCATCTTCCAGGGTGACCACATCAGACAACACACTAGGAAGCTGTGGGTTTGTGGGCTTCCTGTAATGGGGAAGCTGAAGTAATTGGGTTGGGTGACTACGTGATCCTCTACTAATACCGTTAGTAGACTTAGTATTAGTATATTTTAATACTAATTAAAATAGGAGAATGGAAAATTGTTATCATATATCATATTATCATATACGTGAATATATAATATATTTTCATATACTTAATCTATATACCATTTTCTTTTCCTAAAAAGCTCCATGACATTATAGGATCCCTCAGAGTTGTTGAGTATGTTAGTTAAAGAAAACAAATGATTTATTGCGCTTAATGATAAGCTAAAAAAAGCTGCTAACACAAATTTTTGGATACAATGAACATAATATGGGTAAAGGGTGTAGCGCTCAAAACATAATATAATATAAAAACATAAAGTTCATTGTTCAAAGTTCATCTCTAAAAATAGAAAGCTGGAAACAATCAGAACAAAGTCCACCAGGAAGAGAATAATCAAAACCCACGTGAAGATGTAGAAAAAAAATAGTTTAGATCCCGTCACCTTCACCCAATATAACTGACCCTTACCATCAGTGTATGGGTTATACACATATAATGCAATCTAGCGATGGCAAAGAAGTGATCCTTCCAGCTTAAATAGTAATCCACTGCATATGTAATCCAAAGCGATCTTTCTCCCAATAGACCAAACTGGCTAAAAGAAACCTTTCCTCTCAGCAGGATCTAAGGCCAGGTAAACTCCAAGACTCAGGCAGTGGCTCGATAGGCATAACAGTGCAAGAAGTAGAAAAATAACGCTCATTGCGCAGGCATACAAAAAACAGTATTTAATATGCAGAAAGTAAAATTAAATAAATTCCCATTTTGTAAAATTTCAACAGGCACAATAGAAAGAAGCAAACAGTGCTTCTAACCAACAAGGTGGCTGCTGCACCTCCATCCGTCCATGTCCTACATCACACGTCCTGTGGCTCCACCCAACGTTTTGTCATCAACATGTGTCTTCAGGGGCGTGGTTATGAAATGCCACACTACTTGTTTATATAGGACGGACAAGCCTGACGGGTGGAAGTGTTATGTGTTCCAGACACCAGAAGTAAAAACCAATGGAAACCAAAGACCACCCATAACAGGAAGCTCAAGTGTGGAGATAAAAATATAAGTTCCATGGGAAAAAATATTAAAAGACCAGGAACTAATATAAATATATATATATATGAATATATATATATATATATATCCAAAAGGACAAAGCATAATGGAAAATATACAGATTCACATATTACAAAAATAAAATAAAAAGCACATACAAATAGAAAATTCTCATATTTCAATGAAGAAAAATACTATTTGTGTGTATATATAGTAACCCAAAAAAATACCAAAGGAAAATTGAATATGTACCATGATCTAAACATAATTTAGAGTAGGAATGGTCTCTTACAAGTACTTAAAGATGAATTCACATAACATCTAATGTTAGTTGCATACCACATGTATATGTAAGGCCAAAATAATGGATACCAAATAATAATAAATGGTATACCGTGGTCAAAAAACACGAATGGGAATCCAGAAAGCTCTAACTGTTATTTATATATATTCAATGTTCATACCATGGGTATGTTAATTACAGAACATTGGATTAGCTCTAAATTTATAAAAAAAAGGGGTCCTATCAAGAAGACACAAGAGTGGAGTCTACCCATCCTATGATGTCATGAAGATAATCAGGAAAAGAAAATTATGGTAAGTATATGATAACAATGTCTCATTATTTTGCAGTTTAAATTCCCTTTGTCTATAGCTGCAACATCTAAAAAAAGTTGTTCTGGGTCCCTAATTATTATATGTACTTCATAATTTAAAGGTGTTAATTACAAAGAAAATCCTTAGAATATTTAAAAGTATTTTAAATGTATGGAGGAAAACATTTACATTTTTGGGCTAGGTTTGGCGGTCCATCCTCTATATCAGTTGATAAGTATATTTATGCAAGAGGTAGCTTGATTAGAAGTGCTAGAGAAGGGACTCTCAGGGCGGTGCCCTCATTTTCCAAGTGCTGAAAACAATTTGGTAATAAGGAATGACTAGGGATAAAAGGGTTTAATTATTTATTCATTTGGCATAATTTTATATATTCAGTTACAAAGCAAGTGACATTTTGGAGGTGTTTGCCGCCTGGAAGCAGAGGAGTTTTTTACGATTTGAGCTATTACCGTATATTTATCGGCGTATAACACGCACTTTTTTCCCCTTAAAATCAGGGGAGAATCGTGGGTGCATGTTATACACCAATCCCTACTGTCTCTGAGGGAAGAGGAGCGAGCGCCGCTAAATTACACAGAGCAGCGACCTCCTGTGTACCCGGCGCTCCATCACTCACAGACCCACCTCCTGGCCCCGCATTGGGCCACTATTCTGTCTAAAATATGAGCAGGGCCAGGAGGTGTGGCTGTGAGTGACGGAGTGCCGGGTACACAGGAGATTGCTGCTCTGTGTAATTCAGCAGGGCTCGCTCCTCCTCTTCCCTCTGAGACAGCAGGGATAATCCAACACTGGCGAGGCTGCAATGATGGGAAAGGTGAGGCTGCAGATGGGCACTGAACAGGCTGCATTGTTGGTCAATTTATAGGCTGCAGATGGGCACTGAACAGGCTGCATTGTTGGTCAATTTAATGGCTGCAGATGGGCACTGAGCAGGGTACATTGACAGGCAATTTAGAGCAATGATTTTCAGCTTCCAAACTAGACCAATGTACAGTAACTCTTTAATTAATCTTTAACCCTACCCTATCTTTATTGTTAACAGGGACCACTAAAAACAGGCATATGCAATTTGTACTGCATTGATAGCTTTTACAAAAAGTAGGATGTGTGGTGTCATGATTTTTTATTTTTTATTTTAAACCAATTGTATATATCATCTGTATGCTTCTATATGTATAAAGTATATTTGTGAAAGCATATGGCTGTAACAGGACAGCTCCCCCTTCTATAACATAGACACAATTTATACTAGGTTTTGTTTTTTTGTATTCCCTTTTGGCAACCGTTAGGACATGCTTTTTGAATTATTATAGAGTGTGATGGTTTAAATGATACAGCATTATGTGTCTGTCTTCCATGTAAATCATATCAACAGCCAAATGGGCTGCAGATTACAACTCTTGTGTGTGTACCTGTTCGGCTTTTTAATTCCTTCCCTTTAAGAAACCACATTCTAATTTGCGATCCCCACACTTTTGTTGTTGATGTGATTTGGCTAATTTTCCCAATACCTTTGTCTTTGAGAGCTGCTTGAGGATGGCTAATGATTGCTGGATCTTAAATATTCCCCTGTACATTTATTATAATTTAAATGTAGATTGCGCCCCAGGACTCGCGTTTTGCTGATCCTCTACATCTATGTTTTCACATTTATCAAAAGAATCAAAGGGCAGGAGGAAAGGATGGCCAGGTGGCTATCACAGTTTCACATTTTTCTAATTGTATTGGTATGTGGCCTAATCTTATTGTGAGATATAACTATACTATATGTCACTGGTGCTATTTTTCTCAGGGTGAAAATAATCAATTGTACAAGGATTATCTGAATTCCTACCCAACAGCATTCTAATGCAATTCTCATTTACTTCACCCCTGCTTATTTTCAACTGAAGTCAGGGCCAGTCAAGAGCTTTGCTACAGGTGCCAAAATTGTAAATCAGAGCCAAAGGATACATAGCAACCAAAGTCCTATAACAAATCAGGTGACATGAAGAACTGTACTTAGGAATGTTAGGAACATGGACACAAGGTAGGTAGAGCTTAATTGCCTATGGCCAGGCTATGGATATTCAACTATTTACACATTCTTAAAGAGACACTGTCACTAGACTATATACAGTTGTGTTTACTCTTTTAAAATCATAATGGCAACAGAAACTACCCAAATGACCCTGATCAAAAGTTTACACACCCCAGTTCCTTATACAGTGTATTGCCCCCTTTAACATCAATGACAGCTTGAAGTATTTTGTGGTATTTGTGGATGAGGCTCTTTATCTTCTCAGATGGTAAAGCTGCCAATTCTTCATGGCAAGAATCCTTCAGTTCCTATAAATTATTGGGCTGTCTTGCTTGAACTGCATGACTGAGATCTCCCCAGAGTGGCTCAATGATAATCAGCCACTCCAGAACCTTCACTGCTGTAGCCAATGACAGGTCGACTTGACCTTGTATTTTGGATCATTGTCAAGATAGAATGTCCAAGTGCCTCCCAAGCGCAGCTTCCTGGCTGATGAATGAAAATTTTCCTCCAGTATTTTTTGATGCATTTGCATAGTAATCAGTGGCAGCCCGTCCATAAGGGGCGCCCCGGCGCCGCCCCCCCCCCCCCCCCCCCCCAGGCAGTCCAAAAAAAATGGTCAAAAAAAAATGGTCAAAAAAAAATGGTAAAAAAAAAAAATGGTAAAAAAAAAATATTTATTTAAACATGTCCCTTTAAAAAATGTTTCGTTTTTTTTTCTTCAAATGTGCTTATGTGCACTGGGTCCCGGCGCCTGGCCCCGGGCGCAGTGCAGTATGTGAAGCACCATGTCTATGCAATCACGAGATTGCAGGTGAGGTGCTTCATTTGCCCCAAAAAAACTCCCTCTGTGGCGCGGTCGAGCACGCCACAGCTTCCGGCGCGATGGACTGGCCGGGGAGTGCATAGATTCATGGAGCAGAGCTACCGACGTCTTTCAAGGAAGTGACGTTGGCACTCATCTGCTCAGTCCAGCGTCAGATCAGCTCCTGCTGTGGATGCTTCTTTCTACTTTCTTTATCTGTGGTTAGATGACAGTGGTTGAAAGATTCTGGACGGCCACTTATCTAACTAACTTCAGGTTTACTTTTTTTTTTATGAGTTTGGACGGCGGCATCCCCCCTCCCCCTGCTTATCAACTAACTGTCTTTTCTAGTGCCTAGCAAAACCTTGTAAAGAGTGTACTGGTGTCAGCTCTTGCTGATAGTGAAATCAGTGCTGAATCATATAAATTCCTTGAAGGACTTTTTTTTTGTATTTACAATGGTGGTCATAAATGTTTATTTTAGTGTACTTAACAAAGATTACAAAACACTTGATCCAAGTTTAGAATCCAGTATTTCTTGCCAGCCACAGTTTAACTTGTAAATCTCTATTGCAGTAAAAAAAACCTACTGCATAGTTGTATTTAATGAGAATGAGCTATAGTGCAATTTCAGAGAGTAAACACTCTAGTCCACGATTGTTAAACGTACCTGAAACTGTTTTTGATGTGTCTTTTCCGTTCTACATACATGCTCTTTTATATTTCAAGGTCCATTTGTTGGTTGACATGATTGTATGCCATACATTGCTAAAAAAAAAACTTTTGCTGCCAGAGCAGTTTTTTGCATTTTTAGCATACATGTTTTAAAAATATTTTTTTTTTTATGAGTGGCAGCACCCCATCCCCCTCCCTCCCCCTGCTTATCAACTAACTGCAGGTATTTTTTGTTTTACGAAATTGGACGGCAGCACCACCCCCCCTGCTTATGCACTGCTATTTTTTTTTTATCTAGTGTTTTTTTTCTTAGTTTGGACGGCAGAACCCCCCCTCCCCCCCTCCCCCTGCTTATCATCTAACTGCAGGTATTTTTTTTATGAGTTTGGACGGCAGTACCCCCCCGACCCCCCTCCCCTGCTTGTCAATCTCATGTAGTTTTTTTCTTAGTTTGGACGGCAGTTTTCCCCCCCCCCCCTGACCCTCCTCCCCTGCTTGTCAATCTCATGTAGTTTTTTTCTTAGTTTGGACGGCAGCACCCCCACCCCTCCGCTTATCGACTTCATTAATTTTTTTCGATGGTTGCATGGCAGCACAACCCCCCACACCCTGTTTATCAACTTCATACATTTTTTGGGGTATTTGGACGGCAGCAGACCTTGTATGATCAGGGAATTCATACCTGTGACCCGTGATTGTATTATAATGTCATACCTGTGACCCGTGATTGTATTATAATGTCATACCTGTGACCCATGATTGAAGTCTGATGTCACACCTGTGGCCCATGATCGTAGTATGATGTCATACCTGTGACCCATGATTGTAGTATGATGTCATACCTGTGGCCCATGATCGTAGTATGATCTCATACTACTACACAGAATGTGCAGCCTCGTATATGATGTGCAGAGCCCTGTGTATAATGTGCAGCCTGGTATATGATGTGCAGAGCCCTGTGTATAATGTGCAGCCTGGTATATGATGTGGATTCTATAAGGGCTGTGACTTATGAGAAGTGAGAGGGGCCAAACGTGGAGGGCGGGGTCTTGCGCCCCCCCATCCTAAAACTTCACCAGCCGCCACTGGTGCCAACTCTGATCTTTCATCAGGAGACTGGGTGGGAGACAATGTGAAGGAACCGGAGGCACTGTCAGCAACCCAATCTACTATAGCCTGTACTTGTCCTGGCCTAAACATTCATACAGCCGAATTAGGCCTGACCAAATACAGCTACAGGCTCTGTTGCCTACTCGCACCTGAGGAAGGTGTTTCACTTGTGCGTGTAGCTGGCACAGATCGACCACGTCCTCTCCCTGCAACAGGAGCTCCAACAGCAGCACGACGACTGGGGCCACGTCCCTTCTTTGGCGTTCTCATATTTTTCAAATTTAGGATCTTGCCCTAAATGGGTGTTTTTAGAATAGCAGAATACACCCACAGTATATAAAGGGTGTATGCCACACGTACAGATATGCAGAAAATGCTATTCAAAAAAAATATTTTTTGCCCTAAATTTTTTTTTTGAATAGCACAATAGAAGAACACTATATAAATTGTGTATCTAACACCGGTAGATATGCAGAAAACACTGCAAAATATATATTTTTTTTTTGCCCTAAATGGGTGTTTTGGAATAGTAGAATACACCCACAGTATGTACAGGGTGTATCTCACACCTACAGATATGCAGAAAATGCTATTCAAAAAATATTTTTTTGCCCTACAATTTTTTTTTGGAATAGCACAGTAGAAGAACACTTTATCAATTGTGTATCTCACACCTACAGATATACAGAAAACACTGCAAAATATTTTTTTTTTGCCCTAAATGGGTGTTTTTGCAATAGCAGAATACACCCACAGTATGTAAACGGTGTATCTCACAGTAACATATGCAGTGCTGGTGCACTGAGCTTGAAGATAAAAGTTATATTTTCTCTGGCACTGGGCTCATGGCAGTGTAAAAAGACTGTGCACTGCAACCCAACCAGGTAAATCAATGTAGATCGCTGAGGAATTAGAATACATTTCTGAATCAGGACTCCTATGTAATTCTCTCCCTCAAAGCAGCAGCAGCCAGGAACCTTTCCCTACACTGTCTATCTTTTATCTCAGTGCAGTGTAAAAGCTTGTGCACTGCACCCACACAACTAAATCAATGTAGATTGCTGAGTAATTAGAATAGATTTCAGAATCAGGATTCTTATGTAATTCTCTCCCTCAAAGCAGCAGCAGCCTGGAACCTTTCCCTACACTGTCTAAAGCAGAGTGACATGCTGTGCTGTGTGCCTATAGCTTAAATAGAGGCTGGGACACATGCTGCACTGGCCAATCACAGCCATGCCATTAGTAGGCATGGCTGTGATGGCTACTAAGGGCACACCAGTTAAATGAATGTTGATTGGCTGCCCTGCAGCTTTTTAAAATGCGCCATTACATTGCCGAACACCGGACCCGAACCCGAACATCCAGTCAATTGTTCGGGTTCAGGTCCGGGACCCAAAAAACCAAAAGGCCGGTACGAACCCGAACTTTACAGTTCGGGTTCGCTCAACCCTAAGCCTGGGTTCACACTATTGCGAATTCGCAGCAGTGGAAAATACTGCGAATTCACAGGACATTTGAAAACTCATTGTTTTCAATGGGGCACGTTCACACATGTCCGGTGCATGCGCACTGCGCATTGCAGAAAAACCGCCACCGACTTTGGAGCGGTGCGGGACGGATGAGGTGCGAATTCAGGCCCATTATCTTCTATGGGCACGCATCTGATTCGCATCTGGCTTGCGTCCTGAACAGAAATTCGCGCCACTCCAACACGTCCCCTTTTTCCTGTTCCTCCCCTGTGTGTTTTGAAATCCGGACTGGAACCAGCATGTCGAAAAGAGGACGAAAAGCATCATCAAAGGCGAAAGAAGCTGTGGATTGTGAGGAGTTGATCAGACTTGTGAGGGAGAAACCCATGATTTATGACACCCAGCATCCTAAATATAAGGACAACGTTGTCAAAAAACGTGCATGGCAGGAAATTGGCACTGCATCAGTAAGTGTCTATATAAATGACTGTGAAATTTGTTCAATTATTCCATATGTATTAACGCTGCACTAAGTAACAAAATGTCTTTCCAACTAGAACGCAAGCTCCTGAGGAAGCGACATAGTAGTCGCGAAACATGTTGAGCACAAGTTCCTCCTTTTAATCGGCAGGACCGACGACCACCCCTTTTCGGGCCAGTCCACACTCCAGTGGGAATGCTACATGGTGCAAGTTCTACACACACCAATCCCACTTTCAGCGAATCACGTAGTGGTACTGAAAACCCATAGGGGAGTTTCTCGGATCTTTTCCCTTTTAAATATTTCCAAGTATTGTCTATGTCAATATTTGTGTGATTGTCTATTTTGTAACAAGTGTTTTTTTCTGTGATATATTTTTTCAATAAATATTGTTATATAATTTTCTAATAAGTGCCTATAAAGTCAATTTTTCTTTCTTTTTTCCTATTGAAAAAAGTAAATTCTTGACATATATGTAGGATGTGGCACTCAGACATATTTTAGGTGTTTCTTAGATTGCCACCTTGGGACCCAGCAATCTACTCCTTTGTGCATGGCAGGAAATTTCCAGAGACCTCTTGCCAGAGTGGAGCAGGTGCTCTTCCCAAGTTCAGGCTGACAAATGTAAGTTTTTTTATTACCTTTTACTACCTGTGTATGCTGTCCTGTATTTTTTAGATGGTGTACATTAATTTAATTTATTAGATTTTAACAAACAGCATGTGGTCACCCCCAAATCTGTACCAGGCCACATGCTGTAAACATTGTGCACATAACAGCTTTATCTAGGGATGGATGAGTCCCTAAAAAAATGCATATTCTTAGAATTTCTAAGGTTAGTAATATGACATACACCACAAATGTGAGATAAAAAAGTTTTATTTCTCATTGCCAAAATTACATACAACATTTTTCATACAGCACACTTAGCATTATATTATCATGCCTTTACATCAAGAAAACAAATACATATTTATTTTTAGTCAATAGAATTCATCTGCCAAGGCACCTCCCCAGCTGGTGACAAAAAAAATTCTTAAATTCTTCTCTAATAAGTGTACCAGTAGTGCTGCCCCTAGGAATATTGAAATGTGCTGCCTCCATGTTATGGGTCAGGGAATCTTCAAAAAGAAACCCATCTCGTTCACGCACATAGTTGTGCAGTGCACAGGCAGCTTTAATCGCACTGATCGCATGATCAATACTGAGGTTAATAGAAGTATGCATGAATCTCCACTTATTGCAAAGAATTCCAAATGTACATTCTACTACTCGTCGTGCCCTAGTCAGCCTATAATTGAACACTCTTTTTTCAGTTGTCAGAGAGCGACTTGAATAAGGCCTGAGCATGTTCTGGGAAAGTGCGAAAGCTTCATCTCCGACAAATACATGTGGGAGGAGAGGCTCTGTAGTCCCTGGCAGGGGAGAATTATTGGGCAAGTCTAGTGTATTGTCACGCAGCATGCGGCCAAATGAGGAATGTGAAAATACACTAGAATCTGAGCTGCTGCCATAAGAACCTACATCAACATAAATAAATTTATAATTTGCGTCTGCCACTGCCATTAATACCAACGGAAAATATTTTTTATAATTAAAAAATTGGCTCCCACTAGCTGGAGGCTTGAGGATGCGTACATGTTTGCCATCAATGGCTCCAAGACAGTTGGGGAAGTTGCATCGCTTCCAGAATAGGTCCGCTATCATCAGCCATTCTAATTGTTTGGGCTTCTTCATAACAATGTCCTTCAGTTCTTCCCATATGACTAGGCAGGTAGCATGAACAATGCCATTAATCGTTGATTTTCCAACCTTGAATTCATAGTGCAAACTTCCAAAGGAATTTCCTGTTGCTAAGTACCTAAAAAAATAAAATAAAAAATGACATTATGTTGTTATATATTTTTCAGTGCACTACTTACAGACAAGATGGCGTAGCATGCATGATGCTTACAGAAAATATAACCTCAAAGAAACAAGGAGTGGCTCGGGGGCAGCGCCTAGGGAACCCTATATGTTTGCCAGGGACTTGGATTTTCTACAACCCATTGTGGAGATGAGGGAGTAAGTTTTCATGTACATCATCTATGTAACGCACAATCTGGTAATCATTAATATGCCTAGTTAATTTTTTACATTTTTACAATATAAAACAGGACAGAATCTAGTTGGGAGGAGCAAGATGTTTTGGAGGAAGAACCAGAACAACAAACAGAGGAGGAAGCAACCATTGATATTCCAGAAGACACAGAGGATTTAGCACTAATCCAAACATCTTCCAGTCTCTGGGAAACTAATCTAGATGAACAATGTTCAGGGGCAGAGGAGGCTGCCCCTGGGCCATCCTCTGCTCCTGCACACATTGGTCAGCCTGGCAAAGTGCCACGGAGGCGCCCAGCACTATCCCAACCTGACCTAAATGAGCGCTTATTAGACATGTTAAAAAACATGACCGCAAAGGTGGATGCATTTTTATGTCCCGATACAATCCTGGCGCTCAGTTTTGTACCACTAATTAAAAAGGTACCCCCAGAGCGTTACTATGAAATGCGAAAAAATATAGAAAAAATGATGCACTCCTTCTCCCAGCCACAGCAGGAACCTGCATTTAACTACCCAAATGTGCCCCAACCAAGACCTCCCCCATAACTACCCAAGATACATGCACTACCCTGAGCAGCAACACCATCCTTAGCCCTATAATCCACCATCATATCAGTCAAGTTATGACAAGCCAATCTCCAGATGTGAAGGGCCACACAGTAACCTTCCCTATCCCATCCCATCCCCACTTCCTTCAATTAGGCCCCCCCCCCAAACTCAGGGTATGTATGTGCAAAGTCAACATGGGGAGGCTAGGCCTGCTCCCCACACTGCCAGTGATGACCCAGCTTCCGCAACTCAATACTCCTATGAGGCCCCTTTCCCCAAAACATATCAGAATCTGTGATGAGGTCTGTTCATGGTTAAGGACCAACATGACACATTTTGATAAAACAGGGAAGAGGCCTACTTGACAGGCAAGTTTTTTGTTTTTAAGTTATTTCAGAGTTAATTTATGTTTTATACATGGGTAAAGTTTATATTTTTATCATATTTTATGAAATGTGAATAAATAATTATTCCTACATTTTTTGTGCCGTCATTTTTAAAAAAATGCCCAGGTAAAAAAACATAAAAAATACAAAAAACATGGTCAATATAACGCATGACAAATGACATGAGTGATGATAATTACCTTAATGTGATCAATAATCTTTCAGCAGGCTGGATACTTTTTCTGAAGCTCGTGTTCTGACGCTCCAAGCGAGGGGAGATTAAGCCCAGCAATTCGTCAAAACTGAGTAAAAAATAAATAAATTCATAAATACATGTGGGAAAAACATTTGGGCATACTGTATAAAAAAGAGTAATGTAAGTGGTTAAGGACATTATTTATGGTAACAAGGCAGGCATCCTTAGTTCCAATATAATTAGGGCTAAATAAGTGGCAGGAAAAAAAAATGGCATATGGGTCCTCAATTCAACAAAGAAGAAGCCACTGGCCTTTTAATTTAACAGTAACAATTGTCTGAGCCAAAAATGCTAAACAAAGCTGCGTGGCATCACCACCACCCACAAAGCAACTTGTCACTAGCAATTTTGGGCCAAGGTATTTGGGGGGTAAAATATCCACACAAAAAAAAGGAATATGACCTGGCTTACACCAGGAGGGGGGTGCTAGCTGACGCTCATGTTGTGCCCTTGAGGCTGCATGCTGAAATAATGTACAGTTTGTATTTTGAGGGGGGGGGGGGGGCAAGGCTTATTAGTTACAATAATCTTAGAATGACATAATCACACATAGGTTAGACTGGATGGACTTGTGTCTTGCAAAGATAAAACACAGTATACATCAATGGCTACAAATTAAGTATGGTTTGGCAGAAACAGTACTCACCTACTAATTGACATGCGTGTGAAATTGAAAAATTTCTCTTCATGCCCATGGAGGTGCCCATACAAGATCATGAACTGGCCTGTCTCTTCACGATTTGCAATGATGGGATGAACCCAGTATCTTCTTCTTCGCCTCATCCTTCTCCTATTCTCTTCTTCAAGCAAGATTGCTGCTGTTGCAGCAACAACTGTTGGCATTATCATTGGCAGAGCAGCACACATCTTGCAAAGAAACACACAAAACACAGGTACAGACTGCTGGACAACCAGGAAGTGTACACAGACCTACCAGGTTTTATAAGCAGCCAGACAATCAGCCAAAAAGCTTGCTCAGCACAAAATTAGCAACTCAAATTAGGCAGGAAGGGTTACTAATGAATTTGCAGCTGATTCGCACCTAAAACGCGTACAATCCGCAGAACAGCCGACGTTTCACTGCGCAGTTACGCAGGGCCTTCAATTCGCACCGCACTAGTCTGAACCCAGGCTCTGCCTTTTTCCTGGCGACTCGACCATGCAGCCCATTTTTCTTCAAGTGCCTCCTTATTGTGCATCTTGAAACAGCCACACCACATGTTTTCAGAGGGTCCTGTATTTCACCTGAAGTTATTTGTGGGTTTTTCTTTGCATCCCAAACTATTTATCTGGCAGTTGTGGCTGAAACTGTAGTTGGTCTACCTAACCGTAGTTTGGTTTCAACAGAACCCCTCATTTTCCACTTCTTGATTAGAGTTTGAACACTGCTGACTGGCATTCTCAATTCTTTGGATATCTTGTTATATCCCTTTCCTGTTTTATACAGTTCAACTACCTTTTCCTGCAGATCCTTTGACAATTCTTTTGCTTTCCCTGTGACTCCAGAAACGTCAGTGCAGCACTGGATGAAAGATGAAACGCATTGACCTTTTATACACACACACTAATTACAAGCAAACAAATCAAAGGTGAGGATTGTTACCTTTGTGTCAACTTGTGTGGATGTTATCAAGCCAAAATCAACAGGTTATGTAAACTTTTGATCAGGGTCATTTGGGTAGTTTCTGTTGCCATTATGATTTAAAAAGAGTAAACACAGTTGATTGATAATAAATGACTTCAGCCAAACACTAACCATGAGTGAAAGAAATGTTTTTGTGTTATTCATATTTTCTGAAAAATGGCCAAGAAATCATAAATTCTGCCAGGGTATGTAAACTTATGAGCACAACTGTACCTATAAAATTATATTTGCATATTTTAGGCATATTATTTACCTGTAAAATCTGTTTTGATGTAGCTATCCAAAAGGTCTTAGACTGTAGCTGGGTGCCACCATCTTTTAAATTATAATCTTTATTAATTTTTCCATCCATAAATAATATTTACATCTCATCACGATATTCAGTGTGTAATGTTCTGTTTACATACATATTATACTTAACACAAACATAAACCTCTTTTAAAAAGAAAGCTATCTATACTCCATCTACTGGGAAGGAGGGAGCCGCTTTCAAAGTGATACTTCCCGAATTTGATCCTAGCTCAATATCCCCCCCTTTCCCTACTACGCTTTCCATATTTTACTGACCATTTTTATTGTTGGGTACTTGAACCCAAACGACCCTGCCTCTAAAGTTTCTATTATGGTCTCATGCAAAGCGCCCGTTAAAAGGATTTTTCCATTAGGGGACCCACCCTCTTGGGCACAGCATCCCGCTAATTGTTGTAATTGAGAGGCTAGGTAGTATATCTCAGGATTGGGCAGTGCAAGACCCCCTTCCCCTAATGGAAGTTGCAGAGTACGAAGCCGTACTCTTGCCTGTCCCCCCTTCCAAACCAATTCCCTAAATAGACTCTCTACCTTATCGAACCATTTTCTGGGGATCCATATAGGGGCATTATGAAGCACATACAACAGCTGGGGCAGCCAAATCATTTTTATTAATGAACATCTACCGGCTCTAGACAATGTGAGGGATTTCCAGATTTTAATTTTCTCCTTAAACTTCCCCAGTATTGGTATCAAATTATTGTGCACGTATTGATTGGGGTCTCTTGTTATCCTAATCCCTAGGTATTTAAGGGAGTCTACAACTGCTAATTTAGGGCTATTCCATAACATCCCTTCCCCTATTTCGGCCATCGGAAGGAGCTCTGACTTTGTCCAATTAATCTCTAGGCCCGTAAAACTACCAAACCTCTCCACAGCTTTCATTGCTTCCTCCAATGAGTGTTCCATGTCCCCCAGGAAGAGCAATATATCATCGGCATATAATGCTATACGTTCTTCTCCTGTGATCCTACGGAAACCTACAATGTCAGGGCTCCTTCTGATGTGCTCCGCAAGGGGCTCCATTGCTAACGCAAAAAGCAAGGGCGACAAAGGGCACCCCTGCCTAGTTCCCCTTTCCAATTTTATTTGATTTGAAAATCTATTGTTTATTTTTAATCTAGCTACTGGTCTATCATAGAGCATTTTGATCCACCCGATCAGCGTAGGCCCAAATCCAAACTCTTCCAGGATGCGCCAAATATATTCCCACTCTATAGAGTCGAAAGCTTTGGTCACATCTAATGATAATATCACCTTCAACCCTTCATTATCTGTTGGTGTTTGAAGGTTTAAAAAGGCTCTCCTTATGTTTGTACTAGTTGATCTGTTTGTTATGAACCCAGACTGATCAGGGTGGACCAATTTTGGGATAACTTTGTCCATTCTGGCTGAGATAACTTTTGCAAAATTTTTAGCATCCGTACACAAAAGGGAAATTGGCCTATATGAGGCAGCGTCTAGGGGATCCTTCCCTTCCTTATGAAGTACGATGATGGTTGCTTCTCTCATTGAATCAGGGAGATAACCCACCTCCATTGCCCCCCCCTAAAGCCTTCAATAGTTCTGGGAGCAGAATAGTGTTTATACGTTTCCGTTGGTAAACCATCCGGACCCGGCGACTTTTGATTTGCCATGTCGGCCACTGCCTGTTGTAGTTCGGGGAGCGTTATTGGGGAATCCAGACCATCTCTTTCTTCCTGTGTTATCTTTGGGAGGACTAAATTCCCCAAAAAGCTCTCCATCACTGTTCTCCCAGCTCCCCTTACTCGTGCGGAGTATAAGTCCCTATAGAACTCCTCAAAGCTTTCCAGTATACTTTTGGGATTCGAGGTTACCCCCCCTTCTCTACTCCGAATTGCTAATACATTACTAGGGGCCCTGTTCGCCCTTGCCACCTGGGCCAACATTCTCCCCACCATCTCTCCTTCCATGAAGGCCTCCTGCCGCTGTAGCAACTGTTTAGTCTCAACTCTCTGTATTACACAGTTTATATTCCTGTTGTTTTTCCAGCCATTTTTCTTTCCCCTCCATTGTTGGAGCTAATATATAATTATCCTCCGCTGCAGCCACTTCACTCCTTTTATTTTCTTCCTGTGCCCTTACCCCCTTATTGTACTTCGCCACCTGCTGGATTAATAATCCCCTCAGAAAGGCCTTAAGGGTGTCCCATAGGATCCCTGATTCTGCTGTATTTGCGTTGATTTCGATAAATTCTCTCAATGTTGGTGGAATGGTATCTATACTTCTAAATATCTCAAACCAACACAGGTTAATTTTCCACCCCCTCTGTATTTCCTCCCTCCCTATCTTTAGACTAAGCGTAAGGGGGGAGTGATCCGAAATCCCCCTTGGCCAATACTTAACTTCTTCCACCAACTCCAGTGCCTTATCGTTTCCCATAACCATGTCAATTCTGGAGAGAGTGGAATGCGTGGCCGACCAGCAAGAAAATTGCTGAACGTCAGGGTTCCGCACCCTCCAGAAGTCTATCCAACCCACCTCCTCCATAAACCGACTCAGCTGCCCTTTCTTCGTGGTTTCCGCTGCCCTCTGAGCTGGAAGTCTATCCATATTATAATCCAATACTTGGCTTGCTACCAGGTGGATAGTCAGCTGGTATTCACATGTCGGCTGCGGATCTTCACCTGAGAGAATCTTATGGTCATATGGTAATACGACCTTGCCAGGCAGGAAGTATATTCCTTAAAATGCGTTTAATATAGATAGACAGTTCTCATAAAAGGGCACAAACAGCCAGGTACATAATCGACTGGTATTAAAAATGATAGCTGCAAATCTACGCCTACAGGGGGCACAGACAGTTAAATACACAGGATCTCTTCCTTTTCTCATGCAAAGATAGCCAGACCTTGGGTATTTTCCATATAGTATTTTTCATACATATATGGTTTAGCATGCACACAGCCGTATATCCCCTAGGAGGATCATGTGGTTATATAATAATGCGAGATAGCCAGGCAGGAAGTATTTTCCGTAATGTGCGTTTCATATAGATAGACAGTCCTCATAAAAGAGCACAAACAGCCAGATACGTGATCGATTGGTAAAATTATAGCTGCAACTCTTCACCTACAGGGACACAGACGGTTAAATAAGCAGGATCTCTTCCTTTTCTCATGCAGCAATACAAAAAATAGCCAAGCCTAGGGTATTTTCCGTATAATGTTTTTTATACATAATTGGTTTAACCTGCACACAGCCTTATATCGTTTCAGCAATATTTCATCACATGTGATCCTAGGCAGGGAGACCACCCACACACTCCTCCTTATATTATATATAGTTCGTATCTTGATAAAAAAAATAAAGATAAAAGAGAAGGGCAGTAACTCAAACAGTCAGAAGGGCAATTACTAAGAGAGATGTGTAACGTGAGCAGTCCTTCTCGCCCAAAGGTACGAGGAAAACAAATTCTTTTAGGCACCATTAGCCAGGCCAGCCATATCAGCCAGTAAAAGACAGTCTATATCAAATCAGCATCCGATCACACACTTCTCCTTGTTTCATGTATTTTTAACTTCCGTTGCTGTTTTATTTATTTGCTGATGTTTACTGGTACTCACGCGACCGACCCTGGCATGCCCGTCCCTCCATCCATGTATCGGTAGACGTATACGCTAGTATACAGCGAGCCGTCTATGTCTCTGGAAGGTACGTTGTCTCCTCGCCATACAGCTTGTCAGCTTGCCAGCTTGCCCGATAGCCACGGGCACCCCCGCCGCTCTCTCAGCTCGGGGCGGATAGGATGTCAGGAGTAGCGTGTGACGTCACATCCAGCCCTCTGCGTCCACACACGGTCTCAGACCTGAGGCTCGGAGAGAGCCAGGGAACTCCACAACCCACGTGTCTCCTGCGTCTGTTGCTGCTCTATAGCGATGTTGTGGACGTAGAGCTGTATTACCAGGGGAGGGATTCCCCGGATCTCACGGCATGGCAATAAGTCGGGAGGTCAGGAGGGAACACACAGGCGGCTTCTCACTCCTCTCCCTCACACATCCCTCTGCACTCTGCGCCGCTCAGCACTCACATCCGGTCACGCCCCCCCAAAAAAAGAAGGGAAGAACGCTTGGGTGCCACCATCTTAGATGTATTGTCAGCAGCCCCAGCAGCCCCAGCAGACTCAGACTCAGAGTGACACCCTATAGTGTTAGCTTTTGTTAGTAGTTAGTATTTTCCAGTAAGTTCAAAGGCCCATTGCAAATGAATAAAAAAAATGATGGAAAAGAAAAAGAAGTAAGCATTTAAAATAGATGATTTATCTGGGCTTTAACCTGCAATTTAAGTTGGCGACAGGGTCTCAAACAGAAAATGAGCTTAAAACAAACTATTGCTGAGCTTTATAGCTGCATCACCACAGAGCAATTAATCCTCAAATTTCAAAGCAGAAGTACCAAAGTCAATAAAGTTGTCTTGACAGTTGAGGGTCATAGACCTAACGCCATAAATAACCATACCTACCAATAACCTTGCCCATTAAATGACAGTTAAGTTGAAAAGGGCAAGGCCAAAACCTATGCAACTGGTTTATTTACATATCAATGGAGGGGGGGGGGCTGACTTCCCTGGAAACATATGCTCTTAAAAATCTAACACTATATTATTCTTAAAGTGACTAATAGCTATAGCAACACATACCACCTCCTGACTTTATAGAATAATATCGGAAACTTCAACATCTCTTAAAGCCTTTTGTCCAGGAAAGGGTGAAATAAACCCCCTGTATTGTAAATGGGAGGAAAAATTCCCTTTCGACTCCCATATCTTCTGGGCAGTCAGACTTTTGTTTTGTTGTCCCTGGAAGGCTGCAACATTACTTTTGAGCAGAGTTAACAATGTTTTTTTTGGAAGTCTGTGGATAGAAAGTCCCATGTGAAAGTCTCTTGTCCTCTTGGTCATAAGCAAAGGCTTAGATGAAAGTTCACTCCAATTCAGCCACCATCAGGAAATCATCCGCATCTTCCTCAGGCTGTCTTCTGGTCTGCCTCCTCCCATCTAGCATGGTCATCTGCTCTGCCTGCTCCACCTCTTGATGCTCAGTACCTGAAAAGAGTGAGACAAAGTAGATTATCTGTTCCTTCAAACTGTGCCAAAAACTTATCTCACTGCTCACCAGTGATGTAACTAACTGAGTTAAAGTTAACGGCATTACTTAACGCCGTTACTTTAGAGGGTAACGAGTAATCTAACTGATTACTCTTCCCCTCATGGTAATGCCGTTCCCATTACTTGGGCGGCGTTACCGCAATTACATCTTTCCCACCACTAGGGGTGCAACGGATCGTCACCTGCCGCGATCCGCGGATCGCTCCACGGCCTCGGCCTTGGGAAAGGCCGCGACGCCGGCCTAGCTCCGGAGTGGCGACCATCTTGGTGCACCCGTCGGCCGTTTACAATGTGATTGCTCACAAGTGAGTGATCAATTGTAAACAAACCGGCGCCATGATGATGCCGGTTCCTCTCTCCCCTCTGTGTACAGATCTGTACAGTGGAGGGGAGAGATCGGATGGCAGCAGCGCTGTGGGCTGGATCTGTAGTGCCCACAGCACTGCTCTGTGACAATTGCAGTCACAGCCATCCCTCCATACCCTGCCAATACCCTGCCAATACTCTGCAATACCCTGCCAATACTCTGTCATACCCAGCCAATACTCTGTCATACCCAGCCAATACTCTGTCATACCCAGCCATACCCAGCCATACTCTGCCATACTCGGTAATACCCAGCCATACTCTGCCATACTCTGCAATACTCGGTAATACCCAGCCATACTCTGCCATACCCTGCAATACTCAGTAATACCCAGCCATACTCTGCCATACTCTGCAATACTCGGTAATACCCAGCCATACTCTGCCATACTCTGCAATACTCGGTAATACCCAGCCATACTCTGCCATACTCTGCAATACTCGGTAATACCCAGCCATACTCTGCCATACTCTGCAATACCCAACCATACTCTGCCATACTCTGCAATACTCTGTAATACCCAGCCATACTCTGCCATACTCTGCAATACTTGGTAATACCCAGCCATACTCTGCCATACTCTGCAATACTCGGTAATACCCAGCCATACTCTGTAATATCCAGCCATACTCTGCCATACTTGGCAATACTTGGTAATACCCAGCCATACTCTGTCATACTCTGCCATACTCTGCAATACTCGGTAATACCCAGCCATACTCGGCGATACCCAGCCATACCCAGCCATGCTCAGCTGTACCCAGCCATACTCAGCCAATATTACAGTGGGGGAGATTGTGGATATTACAGTGGGGGAGATGTATATTACAGTGGGGGAGATTGTGGATATTACAGTGGGGGGGATGTATATTACAGTGGGGGAGGTTGTGTATATTACAGTGGGGACTATATGTTGGTGGAATTTTCACAGGTTTTTGCAAATTCAATTATTATTTGCTGATCCGAAAAATGATCCGATCCATGACTCTGATCCGAGGAACGATCCGATCCATGAGTTTGGGGGGGACAGATGTACAGAGGGGAAACAGATATAGACGTGCAGGGGGGTACAGAGGGGAAATAGACGTGCAGGGGAAAACGCGCCCCTTGCTTACAGTAATACTAGACCCGCCCCTTAGAATATAAAAA
This sequence comes from Lithobates sylvaticus, assembly GCA_028564925.1. NCBI lineage: Eukaryota > Metazoa > Chordata > Amphibia > Anura > Ranidae > Lithobates > Lithobates sylvaticus. The sequence continues at coordinate 195,724,730 of CM053031.1, read as the reverse complement.
AAAAAGTCGCAGTTACTTTGCTGAGTAACTAATTACTTTTCCAATGTAGTAACTGAGTTACTAACGCAATTACTTTTTGGGAGAAGTAATTTGTAACTTAACTAATTACTTTTTTACTAATTACTAATTACTTTTTTTTAAAGTAAGATGACCAACACTGCTGCTCACATTTCACTATCTGCCCATTTCTAACTGCAAAACTATTGTGGGGTGCCCACTGTTGCCTTGAAACACTTTAACGGAAAGGCATTGACTTCCAACGTAACAAATAAACTTTCATGTCTCTCCGTGCTGTCCTGGGAAGAACACAGGCCTGCTGTTGTTCAGTCTTCACAGCATAGTATATTCTTGCAAAATGCCCCATTTTATGGCAACAGAAACACTTAATGTGACTGAATCTACCATTCCCAACCACTTGCTTCCACTTCTTTAGGCAATGCTGGTGTAGGAATCCCATCTATTTCCTCTCTAGGGACCCCCACCTTAAGTAAATCAATCCACATATGTCTCCTGGAGACCATAGGCCTTGCCTTCCTTGTTTCTGACTCAACTTGGCCATCATTTGAGCTGATCAAATCCTTAGCTTCCCACTTATGGGAAGTAACAGTGGCACATGTCCTACTTTTGCTTACATGCTTAGAGCCTTTGTCTTTTGTCAGGGCATCATTAGACTTGTTTATGAGGGCTGCACACCACTCATTCAAATCTTCAGCTTTGCCTACAGGGGTTTGAACACACTTCAAAGCCACTGCAGGTTTAACTTTGATTACCCTCCTTTCTAAATCTTTTGCCTTGCTTGCAGTTTCTTCTGAACACTTGGATGCTACTGCAAGCTGCTCCTTCAGTAAATCTCTTTCTAAGTATGCCTTTTCCCTCTTTTCAGATTCAATATGTAGAGCATGCAGGAAGTGCAAACCAAACACAGTAACTGCCCGCATCGCTCCCTTACTGAACTAAAAATAAAATCTGGGAAAAAATCAGAGACTCCATCCCCCCAGCTCTGTTCAAAGGAGAAGCATATCCAGACAGCTCCTTTACAACAGACATCCACTAACTATCTCTGGCTCAGGTAGGAATGGTGCAGACCTTCAACTCCTCCTGGACACCAGAAACCTTTGCAGCCTTACTCTTTCTAAACAGTTTACGCAGCATTTTTACCTAGCACAAGCTACACAACACACCACAGAAAACAGGTCCGCTTCAGTTGAGCTTTTAGCGCAAATCATGGCACGAGCCACCTATGTTTTGCTTGCGTCTATCTACCCTGTTTCCCCGAAAATAAGACCTAGCGTGATTGTCAATGATGGCTGCAATATAAGCCCTGCCCCCAAATAAGCCCTAGTTAAAGTCCTTGTAGATCTTATTTTCAGGGTAGGGCTTATTTTCGGGGAAACAGGGTAGGGCTTATTTGGGGGGTAGGGCTTATATTGCCGCCATCACCGACAATGACACTAGGTCTTATTTTCAGGGAAACAGGGTAGCAAGGTTACTTTGTGGTATAAGCAAGGAAACTCAGACCTCTATTATAAATACAGTACAAGACTGACAGATATCTATAACAAGCAAAATGCCTAGCAAATAAACAGCCTATGGTCTGTAACAGTAGAAATGCACTTAAAAGTTACTTAGCTCCAGTTACTGTGTTTGTGATCTCCATTGACCACAAAGCTTATGGAGATCAGGCACCTTCCTGTTTCACTTATTACAGATGAGAGTCTTTTGGTGTAAATCCATGTTGAGTGGCCTCCACTATCAGTCTCTCCTGCTCCTTTTATTTGGGCTTTTGTTTACCAGTTTGTTGACAATGGTTACAAACTCGTTTACCTTAACAACCAAACTGCCAACTGTCAACAGTTCCCATTGTTACCAAGGAATTAGTTTGAGAAACATCTTCAGACAAACCTGATCTTGGCTTGTAATACATCAAATTCTTGCTCTCCACAACTCTTGCGGTCTTCCATCATTCTGTCCATCATGAAACCCCTTTTCTCTGGTCTTCCTATGGATCAAATCGGAGACAGACTGTGGAGTGGAAAACAAAGCGGATTATCTGTTCCTTCTAATAATAGATTAACAGTAGACCCTGACCCTTCAGCTACAATCTCTCCTCTAAATAGCTTCATGCCTGGATCTCTGACCAACACTTTGCCACCTGCCTGTATCCACTTCTGACCCTCCCAAAGAACATCAATAGGGAGGAGAAGAAATATACTGATATTTCCTATAAGATCACTGCTGTTTATTTTGGAAGGTTTGATGTTATGTAGCCTCACTTTCCACTCTTGCTGAGAAGTATCCACTAAAAAGTCAGAGTCCCTGCCACTGTCATGAAGCTCATCTGCCAATGCAAATATAACTTCAAACCTTCCTGCCAGATTCCCTCTCATTTCTAGATAGGCTTCAGCTTCAGATACATCACTCTTGGTTTCTATGTCATGGAAAGCAGTAACATGGTATCCGTTAAGCCCTGTTCTTTCAGGAACCTTACATAAATACTGAATTCTGCACTCCAGCTGTGGAATCTGTGCCCCAGCCCCTACCATCTTCTCATATGGTGTACATTTGGCTATTGGCCTAGAATTTAAACAACATGACTGCGTGAGGACCCAATTCCACCCCCTTAGTGTATGTGTGGGTGTAAATTTGCGTATCTGGTCCTTCAATAGCCTGTTGTTTCTTTCAATAAAACCAGCTGCCTGTGGATGGTATGGGATGTGGCACAACCAGTACACTCCAGAATCTTTGGCCCACGGCTGTACTGTTGATCCGGTGAAGTTATAACTTTGGACTTGTTTGGGACAACCATAAGCAATGACAAGTTTCTGGAGAAGTTGGAGCGTTGCAGCTTGAGCTGCACTTTTGCAAGGATGAACAAGTCCTGAATAGGTGTCCACTGCAGTGCAACAATATCTCAGTCCATTGTTTCCCCAGGGCAGGGGACAGATGAAGTCAATCTGCCAGATCTCTGCAGGCCTCTCACCCCTCTTAATCGACCCGGTGGAGTACTTTTGCAATGGCCATTGTCGCACTATTCCACACACTTTATACTTCCCTCTTACGCGGCGTACACACGCTCGGACCTAGTCCAGCGGACAAACCGCAGGACTTTCCAGCAGAGGTCCGCCGGATACAACCCTGGCCATTGGTTGTCGGGGTCTGCGGGCGGGGGGCTTATCGGAATCCGGGAGCCCCCTTTAATAAGGGGGCCCCCAGATCCCGGCCCCCCACCCTATGTGAATGAGTTATTGCACAGCTCCGGGGTCTTCTTCCATCTTGGGGGGTCTTCTCGCCGGACTCCTCCACTATCTTCTGCTCTTTTACCTAGCTCTTTCACGAGCGGAGGAGCCCGGCTTTCCTCTTTGTCGTCGCCGCCGTCGTCTGGGGGTCTCGTTCCGCCTTCGGGGGTCTTCCGGGGTCTCTTCTGTTCTTGCCGCTGTCGTCGCCTTCTGCGCCGTCTTCTTATTCTTCCTCTTCTTCTTCTTCTTCCGATGTTGACTCGTCGCTCTCTCTGGCCGGAATGGCAGAGACAAGCTGTGTTGTGACTTATATAGGGACAAGGGGCGGGGTCACATGCTCATGTCACATGGTGATCCCGCCCCTATATGATTTCACAGTCCCAGCATCCTCCGGGACTGTGACATCATAGGGAGGCGGGGTCACCATGTGACATAAGCATGTGACCCCGCCCCTTGTCCCTATATAAGTCACAACACAGCGTGTCTCTGCCATTCCGGCCAGAGAGAGCGACAAGTCAACATCGGAAGAAGAAGAAGAAGAATAAGAAGACGGCGCAGAAGGCGGCGACAGCGGCAAGAACAGAAGAGACCCCGGAAGACCCCCAAAGGCGGAACGAGACCCCCAGACGACGGCGACGAAGAAGAAAGCCGGGCTCCTCCGCTAGGTAAAAGAGCAGCATAGACCGGAGGAGTCCGGCGAGAAGACCCCCAAGACGGAAGAAGACCCCCGGAGCAGTGCAATAAAATATTTAAAAAAATTGTGTGTTTTTTTATTTACACTTTTACACCTTAGGTGAATGGTACATCTTACCCCATACTCATTCACATAGGGTGGGGGCCCGGGATCTGGGGGCCCCCTTATTAAAGGGGGCTCCCGGATTCCGATAAGCCCCCTGCCCGCAGACCCCGACAACCAATGGCCAGGGTTGTCGGGAAGAGGCCCTTGTCCTCATCAACATGGGGACAAGGTGCTTTGGGGTGGGGGGGGGCGCACGGCCCCCCTTTCCCCAGGGCACCCCCCATGTTGAGGGCACGCGGCCTGGTAGGGCTCAGGAGGGGGGGGGGCGCTCGCTCGTCTCCACCCCCTTTCCTGGCCGGCCGGGCTGCATGCTCGGATAAGGGTCTGAGATGGATTTGGGGGGGACCCTCACGCCATTTTTTCGGCGTAGGGATTCCTCTTTAAATCCATACCAGGTGACGGGGCTAGCGTGGCGGAATTCACTGCCTTCGCTAGTCCCGTATAACTGCAGTCACGTTCTAAATGAACGGAATTTCCGATCTTGTGTCGGCAAGTCCGTTCATTTGAAAAGTCCCGCGGACTAGCACACAGACCATGGGATTGACCGCCGGACTCGCGAGTCCAGCGGACAATTTTAAGTCTGAACTTAAAACTTAGTCCCCTGGACTTTTGGCAGGAAAGTCCGCTCATGTGTACGTGGCCTTACAGTCTTTATCATGTCCATGGATATAGGCAATCCTCTCTGCTGTGCCCAAAATTTCCAGATTGCTTGTGGGCCCAGTTGGCCAAGTTCATCAAAACATGATAAATTGGCACAACTGCCTTCACTTTGGCGATTTCATCTGCAATCATCAATTCATTGGACTTCCACATGGGCCTCCAAGTTGTCAGTCCTTTAAAAACCGCCCCACTGTCAGTGTAGATAGTTACATGGGAAGAAGGATCCTCCTGAAGAGTCATCACTACAGTTTTCAACTCTGCATACTGACTGGACCCTCCAATTCCGGTATCCTGCAAGACTGTGTCTGTACTTGGGTTGTAGGCTGCGTATGTGTAGATGAGTGTCTGCAAGCCGGCGGGCATTTCTTTTATGAGCATTTTTATCTTCTATGCAAATGTAAGTGCAAATGTTTTATCTTCAATAAATGAATGTTTAATGGATGAGTTTCTTTTCCTCTTCCTGGGACCGTGATCGTTGCCTGTTGGTCTACCTATCGAGTTGTGATCTCCTGGCTTGTCTTCAGGGTACTCATAGTGATTTGCTGCTGCTGTTGGTCTGATGTCTGGATGCTGATCTAATTTACAGGCATGATATTGCTTGCCCTCTGGTAAGCGCACATTTTGTGTGGTTGTCTGCACAGAAGTATTTATTCATTTTCATTCACTTCACTGGACTGTTTTTTCTTAATATTTAACCTTCAATTTTTTGAGGATTTGTTATTTATCATTTATTATTCATCATTTAATATTAATTTATTATTTAATATCCATTTGGTATTTATATGGGTTGATAAGTTTGTGTAATATACTATATCATGCCACTTCACATATAATTTAATGTATTTTCACAGCTTTTTCTTTTTTCTATGAACATTGTATATAAGCCTCAGAATCAGTCCAAGATGTAGGATGAACAATCTCTAGAATCCCACAACTACAATGAACCTTTTTTTGTAGTAGGTGGCGACAGCGCCTGGATAGTTCACACAACTGTCTATGGAATTTTCCTCTGTGGCAGGTCCTTGGACTTTGTCTCTGTTCTCAAAGTGCTGTATCAGCAGGTGAAGTGCTTCAGTTACATCTTCTTTTGTCCCAGAGATTATGATGTCATCAATGTAGGGAACCAGGGACTTTCAAATTCAGGGTACTTAAATCTTGGGCAATCAATCCATGACAACTCATTGGAGAATGAACATAGTCTTCAGTAAGCATTGTGAAAGTGTACTGGTGGCCATCCCACACCATAGCAAACTGGTCTTGACACTGTGGGTCTATCAAAATTGAAAAGAAAACATTAGCCAGGTCTATCACAACATGATAATCTCCTGCCTCTTTAGGAATTTTCTCAACAATTGAGATCATATCAGGTACAGCTGACTTCAATGGAGGAGCCACTTTGTTTAGACCTCTGTAATCCACAGTCATTCTATATGTCCCATCAGATTTCTTTACTGGGAACACCAGAGACAAGAAAGGACCTACAGCAGGTCTAAGGATCCCTATTCTTAACAGTTCTTAAATAGTCTCCCCAATTTCTTTGTGGCCTCCAGGAAGTCTGTACTGTTTGGGGCAGACTGGCTTCTCTGGTGGAGGAATGTAGACAGAGGTCCATTTTGCATGACCTCTAACCACAGCCTTCACCGACCCTAACCAGATACGCTTTATCAGGAAACCCGAATGTGAATGTACTCCATTCGATCCGCTCGTGATTGGCCGCACAGTCATCTGGGACATGTGACAGGTCCCAGATGACTGGGGAGCCCTTCCTGCGTTGAGGGGAAGTGATGTCACCAGCCGAGGCTAGCAGGAGGCAGACTATGAGGGACCCCCTAGCAACAGGCATTTAGAGGTATGTAAAAAAATAAATTTTCCAATTATTTTTTTTATTTTTTTTCGGAATTTGAAGCCTTTTTTTTTATTTTTTTTTAGGGGGAAACACCACTTTAACCACTTCCCGACCGCCCCATGTACATATACGTCAGCAGAATGGGACGTACAGGCAAAACCACGTACCTGTACGTGCCATTCTTCCGGCAGGTGGGGGGTCCGATCGGACCCCCCCCCCGGCCGGCGGGGACGGTCAGGATCGCTTCAGGAGCGATCCGGGATGAGGGGACGGCCAGTGGTTTCTGGCCACCCCCTCGCAATCGCTCCTGGCGAATCAGATGCTTCCCCTGGCTGTGTCATTCAAAACACAGGCAGAGGAAGTGATGTCACACTCGGCGCATCGGTCAGAAAGACCGAAACGCCGAGGAGTGAACATGTACAGGTTAGTGCACCAACAGTACACTGACACCAGTACACATAGGCACACAAATAAAAAATGGAAGGAACAGTTTAAAAATAAAATAAAAAATCTAAATAAATAAAAAAAAAAAAGCACCCCTGCCCCCCCGTCTCTAGCCCAAAGGCGAACACCAGCGTTGGTCTGGCGTCATATGTAAACAGCAATTTCACCATGCATGTGAGGTATCACCGCGAAGGTCAGATCGACGGCAGTAATTTTAGCAGTAGACCTCCTCTGTGAATCTAATGAGGCTTTTAAAAATGTATGTAGTTTGTCGCCACTGCGTGTTTGTGCGCAATTTCAAAGCATGTCTTGTTTGGTATCCATGTACTCGGCCTAAGATCATATTTTTTATTTCATCAAAAATTTGAGCAATGTAGTGTGTTTTAGTGCATTAAAATAAAAAAAGTGTATTTTTTCCACAAAAAATGCGTTTGAAAAATCGCTGCGCAAATACTGTGTGGAAAAAAAAATGCAACACCCACCATTTTAACCTGTAGGGCCTTTGCTTTAACAATATATATAGTGTTTGGGGGTTCAACGTAATTTTCTTGCAAAAAAAAAATATGTTTTCATGTAAACAAAAAGTGTCAGAAAAGGCTTTGTCTACAAGTGGTTAGAAGAGTGGGTGACGTGTGACATAGGCTTCTAAATGTTGTGCATAAAATGCCAGGACAGTTTAAACCCCCCCCCAAATGACCCCATTTTGGAAAGTAGACACCCCAAGCTATTTGCTGAGAGCAATGTTGAGCCCATTAAATTTTTTTATTTTTTTGTCCCAAGAGATTGAATAATGAAAAAAATATATATATATATTTTTTTACAAAAAGTTGTCACTAAATGATATATTGCTCAAACATGTCATGGGCATAGGTGGAAATACACCCCAAAATACATTCTGTTGCTTCTCCTGAGTATGGGGATACCACATGTGTGGGACTTTTTGGGAGCCTAGCTGCGTACGGGACCCCAAAAACCAATCACCGCTTTCAAGATTTCTAAGGGTGTCATTTTTTTATTTCACTTGTCACTGCCAATCACAGTTTCGGAGGCCATGGAATGCCCAGATGGCATAAAACCCCCCAAAATGACCCCATTTTGGAAAGTAGACACCCCAAGCTATTTGCTGAGAGGTATGGTGAGTATTTTGCAGATCTCGCTTTTTGTCACAAAGTTTTGAAAATTGAAAAAAGAAAAAAAAAATTTTTCTTTACTTTCTTCATTTCAAAAACAAATGAGAGCTGTAAAATACTCACCATGCCTCTCAACAAATAGCTCGGGGTGTCTACTTTCCAAAATGGGGTCATTTGGGGGGATTTTGTGCTATTTTGGCATTTTATGGCCTTCGAAACTGTGATAGGTAGTGAGGAGTGAAATCAAAAATTTGCACCCTTAGAAATCCTGAAGGCGGTGCTTGGTTTTCGGGGCCCCGTACGCGGCTAGGCTCCCAAAAAGTCCCACACATGTGGTATCCCCATACTCAGGAGAAGCAGCAAAATTTATTTTGGGGTGCAATTCCACATATAACTATGGCATGTGTGAGCAATATATCATTTAGTGACAACTTTTAGAATTTTTTTTTTTTTTGTCTTTATTCAATCACTTGGGACTAAAAAAAAAATAATCAATGGGCTCAACATGCCTCTCAGCAAATAGCTTGGGGTGTCTACTTTCCTAAATAGGGTCATTGGGGGGGGGGGGGGGGTTTGTGCTATTTTGGCATTTTATGGCCTTCAAAACTGTGATAGGTAGTGAGAAGTGAAATCTAAAATTTGCACCCTTAGAAATCCTGAAGGTGGTGCTTGGTTTTCGGGGCCCCGTAGGCGGCTAGACTCCCAAAAAGTCCCACACATGTGGTATCCCCATACTCAGGAGAAGCAGCAAAATGTATTTTGGGGTGAAATTCCACATATAACTATGGCATGTGTGAGCAATATATCATTTAGCGACAACTTTTTTTTTTTTTTTTTTCGGCTTTATTTAATCACTTGGGACTAAAAAAAAAATATTCAATGGGCTCAACATGCCTCTCAGCAAATAGCTTGGGGTGTCTACTTTCCAAAATAGGGTCATTTGGGGGGGTTTTGTACTTCTCTGCCATTTTAGCACCTCAAGAAATGAGATAGGCAGTCATAAATTAAAAGCGGTGTAAATTCCAGAAAATGTACTCTAGATTGTAGACGCTCTAACTTTTGCGCAAACCAATAAATATATGCTTATTGGCATTTTTTTTACTAAAGACATGTGGCTGAATACATTTTGGCCCAAATGTTTGACTAAAATTGAGTTTATTAGATTTTTCTTATAACAAAAATTAGAAAATATCTTTTTTTTTCAAAATTTTTGGTCTTTTTCCATTTATATCGCTAGAAATAAAAATCACAGAGGAAATCAAATACCATCAAAAGAAAGCTCTATTTGTGGGAAGAAAAGGACGCAAATTTCGTTTGGTTACAACATTGCATGACCGCGCAATTACCAGTTAAAGCAGTGCAGTGCGAAATTGAAAAAAGACCTCTGGTCCTTAAGCTGGTCCGGGGCTGAAGTGGTTAAGGATTGACACCAAATCGGAAGAAAAAACACATACTGTATTGAATAATCTTGTTCCCTTCATAAACTTTTTTTAACTTATTGTTTTTACTATTTTGAACAATATTTTGGTTAATGTTTATATTTTTTTCAATTATAGTATAGTAGATTTTTTGTAGTGCTGTCATTTCAAATTTTTGTTTGTGGATTGTATACATTAAAGCAATTTTTTTCTGAAGCCGGGCATGCGGTCAATCATCATTCCACATAGCCTGATGTAAGTGGACACAAGTCCAAATTTCTATTTGGCCACCCATAGAGACATCACAAGTCCTCCCCTGTCTGCTGTGTGTTGTATGCAGACGCAAACTGAACAGACCTGGAAGTCAGAACACTGACATCTGTCCCATTTAGCTCCAATTCAGCAGAGAATCCACTCAGCAAGATCCCTTGCTGAGTGGAGCAGCACTGTTTGAAAGAGCTCCTTATGCTGGGAAGGTAGTGGTGGGGAAAGTACAAATGCTGCAACCACAATGCTTTTTGCAAAAATCATCCCCACTGTAACCACCCACCATGTTCCCTGCTGGGCATGAGCCCTTTCAGCTACTGTCAGTATTTTTAAGTGGTTAAACAGGTGGTGAGGAGATGATACAATGCCTGTTCACCACCAGCCAAATGATGTCTGAAGAGCAGTCTGCATGCAGATTACTCTTCAGAGCAATTGCTAGTGTCAATTAGCCCATGAAGATTTTAAATAATTATTGGAGTGTATGCTTCAGCTGATTTAAAGGCATAATCAATGTGACTTAAGGCTTAAGGAAAATTGAATCCTTCAAGTCAGATGCAACACTCTCATTCTCTAGTAGGGATGAGCTCAGGCATGTCCAGATCCTGGTGTAATCAAATTTATAACAGTCTGGATAAAGATAAATATCACTTGAAATATCAAAGGGAAATATGCTTTTTTAGGTGGGTGGGCGGGGTTAAGGGCGGAGTTGGGGGCCCCATTGGGTAGGCTGTATGGGGCCCCATGGTTTCTAACAGCGGCCCTGCTTACATGTATGTATTATTTTATCATCTTCTATGCTAAGAGAGATTGTGCTTTGAGCTTTCTGATCTTCTGAAGGGTGTTCTAGCCTGACTTCTTTTATACAATTACACGTACCTTCTCTTAGAGCCCTTTCACACTGACGTGCTTTACAGGTGCTACAGCGCTAAAAATAGTGCCTGCATAGCGCATGTAAAGAGCCTTTCCTGTCTCTCCAGTGTGAAAGCCTGAGGGCTTTCACACTGGAGTGATGCGCTTGCAGGATGGTAAAAAAAGCACAGCAAGCCGCATCTTTGCAGCACTGTAGGACCGGTGTATACACCGCTCCTAAATCGCCCCTGCCTATTGAAAACAATGGAGCAGCGCTGCCAAACCGCTGGTTAAAACTGCCCCGCTAGTGGCTGAATAGCACCGCTAAAACAACGGTAAAACAGCGCTAAAAAAACGGCGCTAAAAATTGCGCCGCTTTAACGCTGACGCCCGCCCACCCCGTGTGAAAGGGCTCTTATTAGCAGCATTTTTATCTTGAATTTCCAAGACTGGTAATTCTGGTTTGTCAGATTTGCAAATGAAAGCTTTGTTGCTTGCCTTTGTCTTTTATTCTTTTGCAGTATTCTTTCTGTTGCTGTATCTGCACTTATCTATTGTAGCAGGCTAAGACTGGATGTCTGGGTTGTCAGCTTTCTGTATTTAGCCCTACAGAACAGACAGAAGCAGCAAAGTCCATGTGGACTGTGCACTGCCTGTCTAGTCCCAGCAACAGATTATGCCAATAAAAGGAAAAAGAGCAGTTTCTAACAGAGTAGGATGATAGAAGTCACATATAATAATTATCGTATTGCACTAGCACATTATAAAAGTAAACAAAGCAGCATTAATGATGGGCAGAGCTGTGTGGGGAGGGGGATCATTAAAGGATTGGTCCATATAAGGAGTCATGTATACCCCTATTAGACATCAATGCAACATATTAGGACAAGCAATTCTGTTCAGGAAAGTCATGAATTTCTATGGAACTTAGTTATGTGACATGGGGCTGATTTGGGTGATTTTGCCATCTAGGAGCCATAGTTGAATTACTTTTTTGGGATTTTATGATATAGTTTCTCCTTAGATCAGGTACACTTATATTTTTATTTGGCACTTATATTTGTAGGATCCTTAGCATGTTATGAGTCCTTTTATTCTTGGGCAGCATAAAAATGTGAATAACTTATATAGTGAGTTTATATATACATTTATTTTTATGGTATATTGAACACTATATATATTAGCAGAAGCTGTTAGTAATGTTTATTTTGCTTCTAGGTGGTTTGTTGTGTAATATGGTGGAGCAAGTAACATGTAATATTAAACACTAAGAGCCGTTCACACAGGAGCGACTTGTCAGGTGACTTAGCCACCTGACAAGTTGCGTCCTATTCTGTACTATGGAACCGTTCTAATAGGAACGATTCAAGTCGCTCCGATTTAGAAAAAGGTTCCTGTACTACTTTTGGGGCCACTTCAGGCGACTTGCATTGACTTCTATACAGAAGTAATTTTGCAAGCCACCGCTAAAGTCGTGTGCAGGACGCCTGAGGCAGTCGCGCTGCAAGTCGTGCTGCCCCTGTGTGAACCGGCTGTTGCTCGTTGAGGGTAGGCATTGTCTTTATTTATACTTTTATTTTTTTTTTCATTTTGATTTCATGCTGATTGGATATTTATGAGTGGTACTTAGTCCTTTCTGGATTGTTGTTAATTATTTTATATTTATTTTTTATTTCAAAGTATTTTATTGAAATTTTTCAAAGAGAATACAATGACAAATGACATGGCATATAAACATTGTCAACACGAAAACATGTAAAAATGGTAAACAAGCATCATTCAGCTGTGACAAATGAGTGAAACTGTTATTTCTCGGGGAACGGTTAGACGGGGCCCTATGTTCCAGCCCTACAGAGGTGGGAGGAGAAGGCTTTCCAGGCGGAGAAACGTATGGGGATCTCCCCCTACCAGGCACCCCATCTGGGATCTATCTGTGCCCAATAGGGAAAGCCCCCACCGCTCCACCCCCCAGCTATGTAGATGCAAAGTTGCAAGTAAGGCCTACCCCTCTGGGTTGCCAGTACCTAAGGAGAAACCTGAAAGTAGGGCACCGTCAATCATATAGTAAGCTACAAAATAGAAGGAGAGGGAAGAGGAGAAAGCAGAGAGGGAGTATAGTCAGGATGTTCGGAGCATCAAATATAGGATCTGGTTCAGGGGATTATCGAGTTAGTGATCCATGGAGCGCCAATAAAAATGGCCCAGGGTTCCCATGTGGATTCAAATTTACAGACCGTGTTAGAGATAACACTGGCTAGCTTCTCCTGTGACATTATCCAAGAGATTTTCCTAAGTACTGCTGGGAAGGAGACCCTGGGTTTTTTCCAGGCCTTAGCAACCGTCAGTTTGGCGCCAAGAAGTATAAATCTGATGAGTTTCTGAGAGGCTTTGGTCAAGTTTGGAATGTGAGCATTAAGAAGGGCTACCATAGGGGATCTGGGGATCCTTATTCCAACTAGTTTATCAATTAAGTTGAAAATTTTTCTCCAAAATGACCTTATTCTGGGGCATTCCCACCAAACATGGGACATGGAGCCTACGAGACCACACTCTCTGAAACATAATGGGCTTGCTGACGGAAAAAGCGAGGCAAGACGTGAGGGGGTGTAATACCATCTAGAAATGATTTTCAGACTAGCTTCAGTGAGCGTAGTGTTCAGGATGCTCTTAAAAGAGCCAAAACTAGCTTTCTGCCAGGTCCCCAGATCCCAGTTAAATTGGAAGTCAGATTCCCAGCGTAGCATGTAGGAGGATTTAGTGGAAGGTGAGATGAGTGATGAGTAGACTGTCGACACCCCCCCCCCTCTGATCCATGGACTGACCGCACCAGATTTCATAGTCTGTAAATTGGGGGGGTAGGGGTTTGTCCTTCCAGAGTTTGTGGAGATAGTGTGAAATCTGTCCAAATCTGAACCGTTCAGAGACCGGTAGGTCCCATTTTTTGGTACAATAAGCAAGAGTAACCGGGCCAGAAACTGTATAAAAGTGTCCAATTCGGTATAGTCCCTTATCCAGCCACCATTTAAATGCTTGTATATTTTGTCCTGGGGGAAAGTCAGGGTTATGGAACAAGTGGGACAGGGGTTTATAGGCCGAGACCAAATTTGTGTTGGAGCGAACAGAGTCCCAGAGGGCGAACATATGCGAGAGGGTAGGGGCCAAAATCGGAGGACGCAATTTCGGATTTGACCAGAGGAGAAAATCTAGGGTGTAATGCGGAACTGCTTGCCTTTCAATGTGGACCCAATCCGGCTTTTCGTATTTGGAGTACAGCACGGAGAGCTGAGCAATCCGGGCAGCAATGTAGTATTTATGAAAGTGGGGCAAACCGACCCCCCCTTTCTGCCTATGTAGATACAAGGTTTGCTGCGGAATCCTATATCCTTTCGAGCCCCAGATAAATTTAAGAACTTTACTTTGGAACTTTTTAAGGTGATCTCTTACGATAGGGGTGGGTAGTGAGCGGAAAAGATAAAGGAGTCTAGGGAGCAACGTCATCTTTATTGAATTGATCTTCCCCAACCAAGAGAGATTATGTTTGGACCATGTTTGGAGGTCCAGTTCCAATTTTCGGTACATGGGAGGGTAATTGGTGCTATAAAGGTTCTCCGTTTTGGCCGTAAGCTCGACACCGAGATATTTAATGGATGAGGTGTTCCAATGAAACTTAAAGTGAGGTCGTAGGGAGTTGACCGTTGTAGAGGTAAGAGAGACATTTAATGCTTGTGACTTAGAGTAATTAACCCGTAATCCAGAAATGGTAGCGAATTCGTCTAGAGATTGGCAAAGATTAGGTAGAGATGTCGTCGGGGAAGTGAGGAAAAGGAGAATGTCATCCGCGAAGAGTCCGCATTTGTGGGTCTGGGATCTGCATCGGACACTGTGAATATTGGGGTTTTGGCGGATGGAAATTGCAAGGCTTTCTATGGCAATAGCAAATATCAGGGGGGATAACGGGCAGCCCTGTCTAGTTCCCGTAGAGATGGATATAGGTTGTGAACAGTGACCTTGAAGCTTGACGCGAGCGGTGGGATTGGAGTATAGAGCTCGTATTATACCCATAAAGTTGTTTCCAAAGCCCCAGCGTTGGAGGATCTCAAAAATATAAGGCCAGGAGACTGAGTCAAAGGCTTTTTGGAGATCTAGTGAAAGGAGCATGCCTGATTGTTTAGGGCCCCCATCCCATCCAGTCTGAAGTATGGAGACTATATCAATAGCCCTTCTGATCTGGTCAGGGCCCTGCCTGCCTGGGATGAACCCCACCTGATCCCTGTGTATATATCTCGTGATGAAGGAAGCCAGACGATTCGCTAAGATTTTGGTAAGGATTTTTAGATCACTATTGATGAGAGAGATAGGTCTGTAATTGCCGACTTCTTCTGGATTTTTGTCTGGCTTTGGAATAACTGCGATGAAAGCAGTATTAAGATGGGGATCAAGTGGGGTTCCACTTATCTTGGAATTGAAAAATTTAGTGAGGTGGGGTGACAGGGTAGACGGGAATGTCTTATAGTAGGAGTTGGATAGGCCATCTGGGCCTGGTGCTGAGTTAGACTTTAGAGCAGTAATAACATCCTGGACCTCTTCTATCGAGAAGGGGGCTTCTAGTATAGCCTTATGTTCTGCAGAAAGGGAGGGAACGGGGATCCCGTTGAGATACCTGGAAAGAGCAGGCTGGTCAGCAGAGTCATGTTGACTGTAAAGTTTGGAGTAGAAGTCATGGAATACTTCAAGAATTTTGGCAGGGTTGGATGATGTACCTTGTGCTGGGATCCTGATTTTGGGCATTACATAGGAGCGAAATTTGGGTGTTAGCCTAGAAGCTAGCATTGATCCCAATTTATCCCCTTATGTATAAAATTTATTTTTACTCCACCGTATTTGTTTTTCGGCTTGTGTAGTCAGGGCAAGGTTGAGTTCGAGTCTAGTTTTGTCGAGTTGGGTACGCAAGGAGGGAGAGGGACGTCGTTTGTGTTGGGCGCGAAGGGAAGCATATTGATCGTCAAATCTTTTTATGTCCGCTGCCCGTTCTCGTTTAAGTTGCGTCGTCATTTTGATTATCTCGCCTCTGATGAATGGTTTGTGGGCCGCCCACAGTGTTTCCGCTGAGATCCCTTCGGTTTTATTAAGGTAGAAGTATTCTGTGATTGTTTTTTCCAACGACTGGACTTTTATCGGATCCGATAGCAGGGATTCGTTCAATCTCCATTGACCGAATCCTGGCTTTGGGTAGCGTCTGTGCATAGATAGAGTTACAATAGCATGGTCGGAGAGGGCAGAATCAGTGATTTTAGAGGAGAGAATCCGGGGAATATTTCGGGTTTGGGTTAGGAGGTGGTCAATCCTGGCATATAGGTTATGAGGAGCGGAGAAATGAGAGTAGTCCCTCTTTCCCGGTTGAGTTCCCTCCAGACATCTGCCATGCCCCGAGCATGGATGAGTTTGGCTATCTTAAGGCTTTCTTTGGTGGGCCTGGTGAGTTGGGAGGAAGGGGATTTGGACCTGTCTAAAGCCTGGTCGAAGGCGGAATTGGAGTCCCCCCCCCGAAAATGACCGTACCCTCGAGGAATGGGGAAAGAAATGCAAACATACTTTCAAAAAAGGTTGATTGTCCTTTGTTGGGTGCGTAGTATGAGATGAGGGAGAAGAGGTCATCCTCAATCGTCCCCTTAACAAGTATATATCTGCCCTCTGGATCTCGCATTTCTAAGGTCAGGGTAAAGTTGCAGCCTTTAGCAAAAGCAATAGCAACCCCTCTGGTTTTGTTTTCTGCGTTTGCCAAAAAGAAGGCGGGGAAGTGGGCATGGAGGAATTTGGGACTATACCGAATCGGGAGGTGTGTTTCCTGAAGCATGACAATGTCAATCTTGGAGGATTTGTAGGAGTTAAATAGCTTTTTCCGTTTTATGGGGGAATTCATACCCTGTACATTGTGCGTGGCTATTTTTAACGTGTGCTGAGTGCGGTCAGCCATGGGTACTGTCAGGGGGAGCGTGCAAACAGTCATCATCACTAACCTGAAAGTGTTCCGGCCTGTAGCAGGTGAGAGGACATTATTCTGGAATACCGCTGGTTGGTGTCCCCGGAAGCGTGTTTCGTGGGAATGTGCTCACTGGAAGAAAAACAAGAATTAATTGATGCTCCGAAAGATAGAAAGAGGTGGGGAAAGGTAGGGAAGAAGGAAAAGAAAAGAGGCCCAGCGATCTCTCCCTGGATGACAGAGTGAACCAGGGGGAGAGGCCCGACCTAGGAATCCTCCTGCTCTTAGAAGAGCAGGAAGCATAAAAAGAGAAAAAATTCTCCATGCCAAACGCGGCCTGGAGATCCAATCCCAACCAATCCGGATGGGAGTCAGAGGGATAGGAGGAGGTGCATGTGTACCGCCCCAGACCAGGACCTTCCGGGTCTGAGGGAAAAATGAAATACATAAACTTGACATAAAACCAGCCCTTAGGGCAAACGATCGTCAATCAGTGTAAAGATGTCGAGTAGATTGGAATTAAAAAAAAAAAAGACTATAACATTAGAGGGGTTTCCAACCCGAGCAAAAGAAGAACAAGATGTCCACTTGGTAGCGACCAACTAGGGAGTAGTGCAGGCAGTGACATTAGGGTGAAAATTCCGCTATATCCAGCCGGATACTAGTAAAGAAAGCATGGAGCCTGCGACAATGAACAGTTCATCTGCGTTTTGCTAGAAGGAATGATCCGATCAATTTGGCCGAAGGGGTCAGTGAGCATCTGGGGGCATCATACAGGTAGGAATATCTACCGCAAAGTCCAGAGTTCAGGGTCGGGAAAATAAAACTGGAATCTCAGTTGACAAAGTAACAGGTCAACGTGGGGGGTCGATCAAGACCATGTGAATGAAAGAAAGTTTTCCATGTTGCACTCAATGTGGACCATTGGGTTTGCGATCGGCGAGTCTTGGACTTGTTCCATAGTGGATTGGGTGGGCTCGTCGGCAGAGGGCGTTTGTTGGAGGCTGTTGGAGGGATTGAGACGTCCATGTCGGCCTCTTGGGAGATCACCTTGAGTTTCAGAAGCAGGCGTTCGCTGTCGATAAAGTTGGAGAAGGAGTACTCCTGACCTTTTAGAGTAAATTTTACGGCGAAGGGGAAGGACCATCTATACTTGATTTATTTTGTAGTGAGAGCTTGTAGAAGGGGCTTCAGGGTCCTTCTGCGCTGAATAGTGGAGGGGGCAAGGTCAGCAAAAATTTGTACTGGGTGACCCTGACAAGTCACCTGAGGAATGGCTCGGGCCTGTTTCATTATGGCTTCCTTTACTGCGTAAAAGTGCGGTTTGGCTATGATATCCCTGGGAGTACCATCCTTCCTGGGTGGCCCGAGTGATCTGTGGGCCCTATCGAGTTCAAGGCGGTGTGAGGGGATATTGGGGATCAGAGATTTAATGAGGTCTTGTGTTGCAGAGGGGACATCCTGGATGGATTCCGGGAGGCCTCTGATCCTAAAGTTATACTGCCTGGATCTGTTTTCCAATTCGTCAATGCGGGCCATAGCTATGTCTAATTGATCATGAAGGGTGGAGATGAGGTCAGAATGTTGGTGGGCTGTTGTGGTGGTTTGATCTACCCTGGCTTCAATGGCGTCAATGCGTGACCCGATGCTCTGGAGGTCAGCCTTGATGTCGCCCGTGATTTTGGCAGCAGTGGAGGCAAGCCCTTTGTCAAGTAGGGATGAAAGTCTGAGGAATAGGTCTTCCATATTGAAAGATTGATCCCTGTCAGAGGCTCCATATGCAGGAGAGTCAGTAAGGGCGGCCATTACAGGCGGCCCAAAGGTGCGGCTGAGGAGCGAGTCTGTGGAGGCTGGGGAGGGGGTCATCTCCTGATGATAGGGCAGTGGAGGTCCTGGGGTGGGCAGTGAATGAGCTGGGGGAACGACTTGCCTGCAATCCTGCTGTGCTTCCATGAGGGAGATCTGAGGAGAGCTGGCCGTTGTGGCGGCCATCTTGGTACACCCTGGCTGTGTGGATGCTGAGAAAAACTTCTCCAGGTTGCGCCGTGTGGAGTTCCCTGGCATGCGGGGGTATTCCCTGGTGGTCTGTGAGGCAGATTGCCGCTTGGAAGCGGTAATTAGGTGGGTCGGGCTGGCGCTGTGAGCTCCGGAGCGGTGAGAGGACGCCCTGGCTGTGAGGGGGCTGAGAGGAATGTCTCCCGATTATAGTCTTTGGGACTCCTTAACCAGCGGGGGGTATTCCCTGGTGGTCCGTGGGGCAGATCGCCGCTTAATTGCGGTATTTCGGCGGGTCGGGCTGGCGCTGTGATGTCCGTTAGGTCTGGGGCGGTGCGGAGCTCCGTGACTAGGCGTCCATCACGGCTCCCTCGCGCATGCGCACTCCATTTTATATTTATTTTATGTTCCTGTAGGTAGCTCCTCATGGTCACATTCCATGTATAAGGTTGTATGCTGGGTTCACACTAGTGTGAATTGGATGCCGGTTTCCCTGCATCCAATTTGCATGTTGAGAGATTGTGACTGGCATCAATGGAGCCGGTTCACACACCCCTGTAGCGGCTGCGGAGCAGATTGCACAAGAGTCCTGTGCGTCTTTGACTCTGTTTCAGGTCTGAATTCAGGCAAAAATCGAAGCCTGATCCGTCCTTGAAACGGAGAACAGGGACGCACCGGACCCCTGCTGTCAGCTGCATCGGTATTAAATGTGAACCCAGCCTTAAGATTTATGCTCACCCGAAGCTTGTTTTGAGGTAAGTTTTTGGCTGAGCTACTTTCTAGTCTATCTGCTAAATTTATAATGTTAAGTATATGATTTCATTATAATGTTTTGATATACAGTATGTATGTTGTTTTTATTTTTGGATGTTTATTTTTAAATATTGTCAGTGATAAGATTGTTTATATTATTCTTTGTAATTTTTTTCTGTGGAATAAAAGTGTTGTCCACATGCACAAAAGCTGTGGATCCTGGGGAAGTGTGTTTCTTATAAAATGCGTTCATCTATAACACCAACTTCTACATTAAATGTATACTTTATGTACATGTTATACATTGGATACAAAAACATATTGTTTTGAATAATGTTTTAAATTGTATAAATAAAGTTTTTGCATATTTTATGTTTATGCACATGTCCTTTTTGTGGCACACCTAAAGTCCCTGTAAAAGTAACCGGATTCCCGGCACCAGAAAAGCAATACGGGCATATGCTCATGCCCGTGCGCATTGCACACATGCTAATATTTCTGAGTGAAGAAGTTATGTTAAACCAGTTTGCCGATCTCACATTCATGCGCAAGCGTGCACATATATGCATACCAGCTATGATGCGCACTGCGCACCCAGTGGCATAACTGGTCTGTCACTATAAGCAGTTGCTGAATGGTATTCAGCCTGTTCCCATGTTCCTGATACCTGATATGCTGTATCTACTTATATGTGTATGACCTGGCTTGCATTTGGACCCTGCTTCTGTCTATGCTCTGTTCATCTGATTACTCTAACCCCTGCATGTTTACTGAACTTGTCTTTGCCTGCTGATTCTGTTTCAGATTTTCCCCAGTTGTTACTGACCTTGGTCTGCCTCCTGGACATCCTCTGCCTGTCAATTTGACCCCTCACTGCCCGTTTGTTGCAGACTGCTGCCTGTCTCCTGGTCCTGCTTCCGTCGTCTGTTCTGGTGCTGAGGACAGTTATTACAAGTAGGGATGAGCCGAACACCGATCGGTTCAGTTCGCAGCACTACATGCGAACAGGCAAAAAATTTGTTTGAACACGCGAACACTGTTAAAGTCTATGGGACACGAACATGAATAATCAAAAGTGCTAATTTTAAAGGCTCATATGCAAGTTATTGTCATAAAAAGTGTTTGGGGACCTGGGTCCTGCCCCAGGGGACATGTATCAATGCAAAAAAAGTTTTAAAAACAACATTTTTTTAAAGAAAAATTGGTTCGGGGTTCCCCTTAATATTCATACCAGACCCAAAGGGCCTGGCAATGGACTGTGGGGGAATCCCATGCCATTTTTTTCAATGACTTTTATGTGTATTGCCGGGACCGACAATTCATTATAGCCACGGGTACTTTTAAATTATGTCATTTGTGCAGGGACTGTTGTAAACACGGGGAAACATGCGCCACTTTACAGGCATACTATAGACACCCCCAGGTATGAAATTTAAAGGAATATTTCACTTTTATTGTTTCACTTTAAGCATTATTAAAGTCACTGCTCCTAAAAAAAGGCAGTTTTTAAAACTTTTTTTTGCATTGATACATGTCCCCTGGGGCAGGACCCGGGTCCCCAAACACTTTTTATGACAATGCCATGCATATAAGCCTTTAAAATTACCACTTTTGATTTCTCCCATAGACTTTTAAAGGGTGTTCCGCAGCTTTTGAATTTGCCGCAAACACCCCAAATTGTTCGTTATTCTTCAAACAGGCGAACACCCGATGTTCGAGTCGAACTTACGTTCGACTCGAACATTGGGCTCATCCCTAATTACAAGCTCTAACCACTTACAGAACGGTTGTCACTCATGCCACTCCTTGCCCTTATACTCTCTGTTTCCCCCTTCAGGAGTGTTGGGCAGGAGGTGCAAGAGAGGCCTTCACAACATTCCAGTTTTCATCAGGTACCTGATAGTCCCTCTTACTACCTGTATGGGTTGGAGGAGATTCTTTTTGCTGCCAAGATGGAAGCTAATATATCATTTTGGTGCCTAATTTTTCCTTAAATAAATGTCAATTATCTTATTCTTTGTATATATGTGGGTACATAGTTATTTAGTTAGTCAGGTTGAAAAAAGAAACAAGTGCATTTAGTTCTACCAATAGGAAATAAATACATAAATACACACATAAATAAAATAGAAAACCGCTATATACATAATCATATACCCAGAGCTGATCCAGAGGAAGGTAAAAAAAAAAGCCCTATAAAGCAGAATCTAATTTGCTCCAGCACAGAAAAATAAATTCCTTCCTGCAGTCCTACAGAACTTTGGCATTGCAATGGATAAACAGTTGTTGCCACAATATACTTGCACATTATGGTGGACTTGTCTATGTGTTTGCTCTCTGTCACTGACAGTTCAGAGCTGTTCCTCCCTGCTCCTTCCTCCTTGTCATCTTTTCAAATGAGTCTTCCTCTTCAGCCAATGGGCAGCCATTGATGATCTAATGCTATGCACATTTACATTACTTCATTCTGGTGATTGGCTGCATTTTCAGCATCTTTTAGAAGCCACAAATAGGCCAGAAGTATACCTTTACTGTGCAGAGAGTGTACACTAAAAAAAGGATTGCTTCCAGGAAGAGCACATTTTTTTTTTTCATAGAAGGCATGCAAATTTGTATTTGCTAAAAGCTTTAGTTCCTAGAAATGTTTTGTTTATCACAGAACTGTAGTCAGGTGTAAATGTAGAACAACGTTTGTCACTGTGAACAATGCTAATAAGCCTTTCTCATTCTCATCATTAAAGTTGGGGGAATGGTTCAGCCCAAGCATCAGTTGGGATCAGAACATTGGCTGTTCGCCCCGTGCGGGGCATTTATCGGGCTGTTTGCCCCGCTGAATGCCTTGCAATGCACTGCGCGCCGCACAGTGTGTTCTGTACAGTACATTTTGCGCCCTGATTGGGCAAAGCTGGTTGTTAGGGAGTGGGGCCAGGAAGCCGACCCTGGCGTCCTTAACAACTGATGAGTCATCCGCTGTCAATGAGCTTCCCTACTGACAGCTGAATAAAAGAAAATTTCGGTTGAAAAAAAAAAAAACGGCGTGGGGTCTCCCCAAAATCCATACCAGATCCTTATCCAAACATGCAGCCTGGCAGGTCAGCAAAAGTGGGGCAGGTCAGCAAAAGTACCTGGCCACATGCTCTCAACATGGGGTTGGGTGCTTTGGGGCAGGGGCCCCATATCCTGCCCCCCCCATGTGAATGAGTATGGGTTACCCCTACCCATTCTCCAAAAAGTGTCAAAAATTCTGAGACAGTTTTTGACAATTCCTTTATTAAAAAATAAAAAAAGAGTGTCCCCCGATGTAAATCAATCGCACCGCCTGCCACACCACCGACCCGAATAAGTTAGATAAACCAAACCTGTCGTCCATAAAGGCTGGCAGCCTATTGCAGGCTCCACAGTTTGACAGTTCTTCTATAGGTTAGGAAAGGGCCACCTGGCGACGTCACCTGGTGCTACCACCCCGTTGGGATGCCACCGACGCAGCAAGCACCAGTCTGTGACATCACAGGGGAGGCGGTACCAGCAGGGGGGTCAGGTGGCCCTGCCCATACCTATATAAGAACTGTCAATTGGCAGAGCCTGCAGTAAGCGACCAGACTTCATGAAGTGTTTTTATTTTCTTTTTTGGGTGCAGCAGGCGGTGCGATTGACGATGGATTTACATAAAGGAATTGTCAAAAACCGTCTCTGTGTTTTTATTACTTTTTGACACTTTTACTTGGGGGCCCCCTTGTTAAAGGGGGCTTCCAGATTCCGAAAAATCCCCTGCCCATGTTGATAGGGACAAGGTGCTTTGGGGTGGGAGCAGAGCTCCCCTGCCCTAAAGCACCCCCCATGTTGAGGGCATGTGGCCTGGTATGGTTATTTGTTGTTTTTCTTTTTGTAAATCGGGTACAAATTTTTTTATTGACATTTGTACAATTTACAAACTGTTTTTTTTTTTTTTATCATGTACATTTTTTCATGACAAAAATTGTTATATTTGTTTTTTTGTTTTGTTTTTTGTATTTGGGGAAAAAAAGGAACATCTTAATTTTCACCAAGCATATGGTTGGGCCCAGTCTGAGAACATGTACCAAAATGATGCTGCTGATATGCTGATACTTATTACCTATATATAGAGGGAGCTTCTGCATTGTAAGATGCAATGTGAACTTAGTTATATGTCTTGGTATTTTTTATTTTTTTTTGCGATTAAGGACATCACTCTGTACACTGTTTATGGCCATAAAATATTTTTTCTCCAAATAGTTAAAATGCAAACCATCAGGATGACATTTTTCATCTCAAAAAAGCAAACCTATTTTATCTTTATTTTGGGTGGTTTGTAAGTACTGATGAGAAAATATGGTGCCAATAGTGATGTTCCTGTAAGTGCTGATTGATAATAATAAAATCACCCCTATACAGATTGCACATGCACTCAGACATACAAACAGCTATTTCTTCAGAATAACAAAAGTTAGGAATCTGAAACAAAGTTTGTTAAAATCATTGCAACATACAGTACATAGATCACCCAGAGGGAAATATTTTTTTCAGCAAAAAATGCAGCGCTAGTAAAAAACTAATTAAAGTGATATAGCCAAAAATATATAATATAAACCAGTGATAAGAAAGAAGATGAAGATGCAGATAAAGGCCACTGGCCAATGCCTGTCACAGCATAGAACAGTGAATCATGGGTAAAATGAACGTGGTAAACACAATAAAAAATATATATGTAAACAAAGTCCATAAAGCAGTGGTGTGGATGTAGAACTGTATAGCTTAATGCCCGATCACAAAGCAATATGGGTATTTCCACCAAAGGGGGATCACCAGATTTCATGCAGGGGAATCCAAATATGTGAAATGCCTTAGAGATGTGTCTTCTAACACACAGCAAAGAGGAAAACAAACCGTAAAGTGAAAGTAATGAGTACTCTTACCAACAGGTGTGGACCCACACACCGTAGCGGTGAGTCAATCAGGCATGAAGAGTAATCCACGGCAACCCCTGATGAAGTCACGTGACAAGTGACGAACACGCGTCGGGACACGTGACCTACCGGAAGTGACGCCACTGAGCTCGAGGCTCGTTTTTTACCCTGTATTTGTATTCACTATTTTAATGTGAGTACCCATTTTATCTGTTTACCTGTTTACCGCAATAAATGCTTGTTTACCATTTACATACTACACTATGAGGCTATCTTATTTCATGTGCACATTGAGGTGAGAACCCCCCCCCCCCATCCCCCCCGCCCTGCCCCTGCCTGGATAAGGAGTAAAGCTGAAGGGAACTACCTGGGACATACTTTGGAAATATCGTAAAGACACCCCAGAGAGGACGGTCCCTTATGACCACAAAGACCTACAGTGGTGTGAAAAAGTGTTTGCCCCCTTCCTCATTTCCTGTTCCTTTGCATGTTTGTCACACTTAAGTGTTTCGGAACATCAAACCAATTTAAACAATAGTCAAGGACAACACAAGTAAACACAAAATGCAATTTGTAAATGAAGGTGTTTATTATTAAAGGTGAAAAAAAATCCAAACCATCATGGCCCTGTGTGAAAAAGTGATTGCCCCCTAAACCTAATAACTGGTTGGGCCACCCTTAGCAGCAACAACTGCAACCAAGCGTTTGCAATAACGTGCAATGAGGCTTTTTACAGCGTCCTGGAGGAATTTTGGCCCACTCATCTTTGCAGAATTGTCCTAATTCAGTTACATTAGAGGGTTTTCGAGCATGAACGGCCTTTTTAAGGTCATACCACAACATCTCAATAGGATTCAGGTCAGGACTTTGGCTAGGCCACTCCAAAGTCTTAATTTTGTTTTTCTTCAGCCATTCGGTGGTGGACTTGCTGGTGTGTTTAGGATCATTGTCCTGCTGCAGAACCCAAGTTCGTTTCAGCTTGAGTACACGAACAGATGGTCGGACATTCTCCTTCAGGATCTCTTGGTAGACAGCAGAATTCATAGTTCCTTTTATCACGGCAAGTCTTCCAGGTCCTGAAGCAGCAAAACAGCCCCAGACCATCACACTACCACCACCATATTTTACTGTTGGTATAATGTTCTTTTTCTGAAATGCAGTGTTCCTTCTACGCCAGATATACTTGGACACACACCTTCCAAAGAGTTCCACTTTTGTCTCATCGGTCCACAGAATGTTGTCCCAAAAGTCTTGGGGATCATCAAGATGTGTTGTGGAGAAATTGAGACGAGCTTTGATGTTCTTTTTGCTCAGCAGTGGTTTTCTCCTTGGAACTCTGCCATGCAGGCCATTTTTGCCCAGTCTTTTCCTGATGGTGGAGGCATGAACGCTGACCTTAACTGAGGCAAGTGAGGCCTGCAGTTCCTTGGACTTGTTGTGGGGTCTTTTGTGACCTCTTGGATGAGAAAAACACACGGATCACTGCACAGGACTTATAGACTATCCCTTATCATCACCGGATACCTCAGCACTGATAGCCTGCCCTCTGCTGAACATTCACACTGTTATTTTATCTAGTCACATTATGCGACTTTTATGATGCATTTTTAATTTACAAATTGCATTTTGTGTTTTTTTTATCACATGATTTGGTTTTATCACACCACTTTATGCACTATTGCTTGGTATATGCCTTAGCACGAGAAAAACACACGGATCACTGCACAGGACTTATAGACTATCCCTTATCATCACCGGATACCTCACACATAGGAGTGAAAGTGAAAGTAATGAGTACTCTTAAGGGAATTTGATTTGTGTTTTTTTCTTTCACTCCAGTTTGCCATTACCATTTAGATGGCACGGATCTGATACCACTTTTAACCCCCGCTAGCGACCAAATAAAGGGTTAAAAACGCGGCGCTGCTCATTGATTTCAATGGGTGTATACATGGTGTGGCTACCACCTTGACCACACCGTAAGGCCAATTATGCACTGTAAGGATTTTTAATAAACATTATGGCAGCCTCCTTTATACTTTAATTCTTTAGCGGGTGATCAACACATAAGATGTTTCATGGAGAAAAAAAACTGAGGAAAAAAAGCCTCCACATAGAGCAGGTCTCCTAATTAGTAAATAGAGTCCAAATTACACCTGTGTGTAATTTAATCTCAGTATAAATACAGCTGTTCTGTGAAGAGTAATCCACCTAAACTGACAGGCTGAGAAGCAGCCAAGAGGCCCTCACGGCACGCGGCGCTGCTCATTGATTTCAATGGGTGTATACACCGCTCCTAAAGCGCCTCAAAGATGCTGCTGTCCTGCACGCGCACCGCTCCAGTGTGAAAGCTCTCGGCCTTTCACACTGGAGTGACAGGCGTTTTGCAGGCGCTAAAAATAGCAAATCTATAGTGCCTGTAAAGTGCGTCGGGTAACTTTTTGGCCCAAAAGCAAAACGCAGTGTGACAATATACTACATCGTGAAAAGTGACGCTTTTCTTAAGCAGGGACAGGGAAGCTGATCGGGCAAAGCACATGGCACTGCAACTGTTGGGCTAGGTGAAAAATTCTTCATAAGCACACATGAAATATTGACTTATATACTGTATATACCTCCTTATATGCCAGTATGTCAGAGTTGACATACCTTTTCAAATAAAGTGCCTTGAAAAAGTATTCAAACCCCTTATAATTTTTCACATTTTGTCATGTTACAACCAAAAATGTAAGTGGGATTTTATGTGATACCACAAAGTGGCACATAATTGTGACGTGGAAGGAAAATGATAAATGGTTTTCATTTTTTTTTACAATAAAAATCTGAAATATGTGGCGTGCATTTGTATTCAGCCCCCTTTACTCATTTTTTCCAATGGAAATTCCACTTGTGTGTAATTTAATCTCAGTATAACTACAGCTGTTCTGTGAAGCCCTCAGAGGTTTGTTAGAGACCCTTAGTGAACAAACAGCATCACGAAGGCCAAAGAACACACCAGATAGGTCATGGATAAAGGTATGGAGAAGTTGGAAGCAGGGTTAGGTTATGAAAAAATACCCCAAGCTTTGAACATCTCACAGAGCACTGTGCAATCCATCATCTGAAAATGGGAAGTGTATGGCACAACAGCAAACCTACCAAGACATGGGCCATCCACCTAAACTGACAGGCTGAGCCCCCCTCCCTGCCCTGCCCCCAAAAACAAATGTTTTTAAATAAGAGTTGAAAGAAAGCCATAAGAAGTCTAATTTGCAGTTTGCGAGAAGCAGCATAAATGCTTGTTTACCATTTACATACTACACTATGAGGCTATCATTTCATGTGCACATTGAGGTGAGAACCCCCCCCCCCCAATCCTTTTCTTATTCAGCAGCAGGGTGGGAAGAACATATTAAAAACCTCTTAGTTCCAGACCGTGACAGAGGATCTTCGAAAATGGGAAAATGGAATAAACCCATATTTTCTTGGTTTGGGAGAGCGGCAATACTAAAAATGTATGTACTCCCACGTCTGCTGTATGTCTTGCAGGCAGTACTGATAGAACTACCTACAGCATTTCTACGAAATTACCAGAAAATTACCAGAAAATATTCACAAACTTTCTGTGGGGTAGAAAGCACCCACGCATTAGCTATGCCCAACTGACCCTACCTAAACAAAAAGGGGGGATAGGTCTCCCAGGCCGAGGAAAATACCACTGGGCATGCCAGTTATCCAGAATAATTAACTGGCATGCACACGATAAAGTGAAAGACTGGGAGAAGCTAGAAGCCTCTTTCTCAGATATTCCTTTGAAAGCCATTCCATGGCTGGCAATTCATCAGCTCCCCATTTCTTTGTGAGATCACCTGCTTATTAAACCAACCATTGCCAGTTTTCACAAAGCATGTGCCAAAATCAAAATCTCATCAACGACAGGCCCCCTTAACACCGTTGCAAATGAATCCAGACTTTCAACCTGGGCTATGGGCACACCGATTTCTTACTGCAGGTGCAATGCTTGGCAGCAACCGTCTGATCAACCAATGGCCAGACATTCATATATATCGATCTACGCCTATTCTTTCTAATCCCAGGCCATATCACAAACATGTCCCGGCCAGTAACACCATTGGAAAACATATGCTCAAAAGCTGACCCTCAACAACATTCATCTCTACAATCTGTGGTCTCCTTGGTGAACATACCCCACCGAACATGGAAAAAGCGTGTCGTGCTTGGGAAGGAGTCTTAATGCGTAACATCCCCTCAGAGTAGTGGGAACGTATTTTACAAACTACCCACAATGGTTCAGTAAACTCAAGAAACGAACTACAAACTGCTATCTTGGTGGTACAGGACCCCAGCACTGCTCCATAAGTTTGACTCTACACGTCCCAACTGATGTTGGAGATGTCAACAGGAAGTAGGCACCCTTTGTATATTGGGAATGCTCATGCCTCCAACCCTTTTGGTCAAAAGTACAAAGTACAAAATGGCAGAAATGGAGGAACTACATAGCGAGGATACACATAGAGGGAAACCAGACAAATACAATTCAACATGGACTTGCTGGCTTAATTTCCGCACAACAGATGCATGTGACCATATAATGAGTAAAATTCACTCGCAGACCTCTACCGCAAACACAAATACTCCCTGAACCACACCCCACTTGAAAAGAACTCTACTACTATTTATACCATCTATCAAAGCAAACCACACACACACTCTAACACCCAGAACATTTCTCCGTTAGACTAATATTGACACAGAGTACGCCCTCCAGGGCTAATGCCACGTGAGAGGTACAGGAAAATAGACTGATGAGCGTTCCTCAGGGGGGGCATCTCCATTTGCTTAATTGCCTCTGAGGAACATCCCCCCATCACCCTGAACACAAAGGCACAGACTCCCCATTTTTTTCCGATTGCAATTTATCACCCCCCTCCCCCATGTTTTAATTCTTCTTTATTATTTTTTTTGGATCCTCATATTCTGCCCGAAAGTTCTCCTAAACCAAGGAACTAAACATCACTAGGAGGACAACATTGGCCAAAGTGGATATCATATTTTCATCGCCCTATGGCAGAAACTACCTCCGAAGACAAAAATCTGTATACGTATCCTCTGGGCGGGAGAAACGTTCTATTCTATAGACCTCTCATACCCCCTTCTCTGATCCTTATCTTCTCCTATATGTTATGTATGATGCTGTGCAAGCTTATTAGCTTCTAATAACCATTTCTGTGTTGTGATTTTATAAACTTCCTGAGCCAAAGAATGCCATACTACAGCCCTGACCGATAACTGCTTGTCTCACCATTATGTGCGTGCAAATATGTAATTCAAATATAAGGCTTGATGTCATAACATGACTTAAGATTGGGGCAAATGCCCACTGTTAATTTGCTATAATAGACTTAAAGTTTGAGAAGTTTGTAACATTGACTGTGTATGCGTTGTTTAACACCAAATAAAATATGACCCAGCCAAATGACCCAGCCTTTTTTCTCCTTCATGCTTCCCACATACCAGAAAAGCTATATAAGGAATCTATAATTTGCCATCTTTTAGATGCCGCTAAGGCGTGTGTTCCACGGAGGTGGAAGTCTGAATCACCTCCGACGATAGGGATGTGGTTGTGTAAAGTGAAGGAGATTAGTAAACTGGAAGACTTGGTTCTTTCAGCACAATCTCAAGGAGAGAAATACTCCAGGACCTGGCTGCTCTGGAACACTTTTATGGCCTCAGAGGAGGGAGGCACCCTCCTAGACGAGGACCGGAATAGCTAGGCTACTATTACTACTATGATTATGCCAAAGCGATAAGCACGCTGGGGATAGACCTCCATGGAGTGGGCCACTACCCCCTTTTTTTTTTTTGTGTGTGATGATTTTGATTTATTTTGTTTTAAAAGATAACCACATAAAATCAGTAGGACAGGTCAGAGGGCACGAGTAAAGGTAGAGAGGATATTGTGTGGAGGAGAGCCACCTTAACAGATGACTTAATTCATTATATGAAAATTATAATGCAGGGTTTAAAAGAAGTCTGAATCTAATGTTGAAGAATTTTTATTGTTTGTGTATCCTTCTCTTTCTTTTTCTGTATGCCCTTGAATGTGCACTATGTTTGAATAAATAAAATAATTTGAAAAAAAATATATATATTTCTGGGGAAAAAAAAAACTCTTATGCGGCGTACACACGCTCTGACTTTCCGGCGGGATTGTCCGCCGAACCTAGTCCAGCGGACAAACCGCTGGACTTTCCAGCGGAGGTCCGCCAGACTGTCTGACCGTGTGGACTTGCCCACACACGCCCGGACAATTGTCCGCCGGAGTTTTGGCCAAAGTCCGCGGGACTTTTGAAATGAACGGACTTGCCCACACACGGAGCAAAGTCCGTTCATTTAGAACATAACTCCAGGTAGACGGGACTAGCGAAGGCAGTCAATGCCACCGCCTCGCTAGCCCCGTCACCTGGTATGGATTTAAAGGGGAATCCCTACGCCGAAAAAACGGCGTGGGGGTCCCCCCAATCCATCTCAGACCCTTATCCGAGCACGCAGCCCGGCCGGTCAGGAAAGGGGCCGCAAGGCCCCCCTCTCCCCAGGGCACCCCCCATGTTGAGGGCACGCGGCCTGGTACGGCTCAGGAGGGGGGGCGCTCGCTCGTCCCCACCCCATTTCCTTACCGGCCGGGTTGCGTGCTCGGATAAGGGTCTGACATGGATTTGGGGTCCCATCTACCTGGAGTCACGTTCTAAATGAACGGACTTTCCTCCGTGTGCGAGGCAAGTCCGTTCATTTCAAAAGTCCCGCGGACTAGCACACAGACAGCGGGATTGTCCGCCGGACTGCCGAGTCCACCAGACCTTTGGGAGGAAAAAGTCCGCCGGAGCCCACATACGGGCGGATTGTCCGGCGGACTCTAGTCTGGCGGACAGTCGCGCGGGAAGGTCCGCTCGTGTGTACACGGCCTTAGTATGGGAAAGCATATGACACACTCCCCTTTCTCTCATATGACAGCTTTGGCATTTGGTACTTGTTGATTAGTCTACAGCTGTTGCATGGGAACAGAAAGACGCTCGTGTAAGCTCTGACAAGAGTGATTTGGAGCTTACTAGAGAATCCTTTTTTTGCTGCTTACAAGTTCAATATAGAGGCAGGAGAGCAAAAGGAACATAAGTATGTGATGCAGGGGAGAGTTGCGAGAAGAAGTTAACTTTTTACTTTCTGCATGGGAAAAGTAGACAAATTTTAACCCATTCATGCCACTGAGGTATACTATAAATCAGCAGCAGCAGGGGGCTGTCGGCTGCCAGGCATAGGTGAATGAGTGGCTGCACAGCGCTCGATCCCTTCCACACACAACAGCAACAGTCAAAGTGTGTGCTGTTGGGTAGTAGGGATGGGCAAACGGTTCGGTCCGAGCCGAGAAAATTAAGTTCAATGTGTAGGAATTTTGTGCGTCAGAATTTGTACAGACAATCGGAACTTATTCTGAGCGAAAAATAGAGAACATACTCTCAATCTTTTGCTGGCGGGAATTCCACCAGCAAAAGTCCGATGGAGAATACACACGGTCAGAATTTCCGACCAAAAGCCCTCATCGGACTTTTGCTGGCGGAATTTCCGATCGTGTGTACGGGGCATAACACCAGAGAAAGCATGGCATTTCGCCTTTCATATGCATGGGGCTGTGCTGCAAATAGCATCTACCCCAAATCCCTTTAAGATACATAGCGTTCTGCTGCCTGTTGCGAATCCAACCTTATCCAAAATCCTCCTCATTGGATGTTCTAATGGCAGTTCTAATGGTTAATTTGGATGTACAATTCTGTATTATTTCTCCAGGTCCACAAACCACAAACAGGCTTGGGTTGCCTTAAATCTATGTCTGACCCAATCCTAAATCTTACACCTAGCCCTAGCCCTCTCTCTCTCTATATATATATATTATATTATTATATATATATATATATATATATATATATATATATATATAGAGAGAGAGAGAGAGAGAGAGAGAGAGGGGGGGGGAGAGAGATAGATCCAAAGCTGTGCATTTACTTTACCACATTTCTTAAAGAAAACATTTTGTAACGTAGTACATAAAAAAGCTGTCATTCATGTGTACAAAAGTCACTGTGCCATACAAATTGTATTAACTTTTTTTTTACTTGTTACTGAGCACTTTAAAGGTTCTTTGTTTTCCAATAACTTCTCTTTTTATAAGCATTTAATTAGGTTTAACATTTATTATAGCTTACAAAGTTTTTTTCAATTAATCATATCCTTCAGTTGCCTTTTAATTTGATGTTTTGTTAACTGTTAGCAAGAATTTTAAGCTAGGATAATAATAATACAGAAAGCTGTAGGTTCTTTATTTTGTTCATAGACCTTCAATTATTTTGCATTTGTAATAGTGGTGCATTGTATTTGTGATTATTGAAATCTAAGGTTGTGTAGGGAACTGTTGATGGAGAAAACGCATTGTACCATTGCTATGAATCATTTGTAGTTGCTTATGACTAGAAATATGACATACAACCACTAAGAGGGTACATTGATTTCTTATTTTTTCTGGTCAGTTCTATATTGCTGTAGCTTCCTGCGAGTGTTGTTTGAATAATCATTATTCCTTAATAAAATTAGAATCAGGCAGTCTAAATGATGCTTTTGTTTCAGGTGCCCTTGAAGGAAGGATTTTTATAGGATATTTATAAAATATATATTATGGATTTTATGACAGGTTGATGAATGCTTCATGACTATTTTGAGCCAATCAGATGATAGCTTTCATTTATAAACTGTTAAAGAAAGCTGTTACTTTTTCTGACATTTAATTCAGTCAAGCAGGAAAATCTTCATGGCAATGTTTCACATTTTTGATCACTTTCTATGGTCATGTAGGGTAATTTTTAACCCCTGCGCATTTTGCTGTGTTTTCATGCCACGTTTAGCCGCGTTTAGCCACATTTTACCGCGTTTGCGTCTATAAGCGTTTGTAAAGATAACATCATATAGACCCTCCCCAAGCTCAGAAAGCATGTATTATTAACTATTTCTGCCATTTTGATCAGAGTGAGCAGCAGCAGCAGAGAGAACAGTTGTACACTTGCATTTGCCTCTTTTTCTGTGTTTTTTTTTTTTTTGGAAATGAATATTGAATATATGTCAGCAAATGCTCCTGATGTGGCTCTTGATGAGGCAGCAACGTCGTCGCAAATTGCGTGAGAGGTCCAGAGTCAGAGCTTGTCGATATTGGACCCATCCGTTGATGGCACAGCGAATGTCCGTTGGATATTTCACAAACATGGTGGGGAGTTGGGGCTGACTAGACATTGGTATGCAGGTTTTTCTTTGTGAAAAAAAGACATTGCTATGCTTTGGTCAGACTAGGTGGAGTCACTGATTAGATTAGAAATTGGATGAAGGGTTGGGGCATTCCTCATTGTCTAAGCCACCTAAAAAGCTAGAGTTTTTTTATGGCATTGCATCAGTGAGTATATATGCTCTATGAATTATTATTACTATGAAGTAATTACGACATTTTACACCAATTTTTGTTACTATTTTTTATGGTTTACCATCATATTTCTGAGTTTTCTGGTCCAAAAAATTGTGTTCCTTTAAAAACACTCATAAACGCAAACGCGGCTAAACGCGGGTGTTTAGCCGCGTTTTGCATCTGAAACGTGGAAAAGCAAAGTGTCTGAACCCATTTTTTTGCTTCTGGAAAAACGAGGTTAAACGCAACTGCATAAAAACGGGAAAAAACGAGACTGTGTACATGGACACATAGGATAACATTGCATGCGTTCAGGGGCAGTTGAAAAAAGTGTCCAACTGCCTCTGAACGCGCGTTTAACAGCGTCTCGTGTGCATGGGGCCTAACTGATACTATTTATAGAGCATTTTACTAATCAAAAACAGCATTAAAATTGTATTTAATGCCAATTTTTTTTTTCTTAATTTTGGATAGTATGGAAAAGGTTGAAAACCCAGTGTTTTTCCATCATCTTCCCACTGAAGGTTTGCCTTCTTATCCTGTTTGATAGGTGTAACATAAATTAAAAATAAATATCTTTAAAATAAGGAACCACTCTTCCAATGGGGACACTTATTCAGTGATAACTGTCTAAGAGATTTTCAATCCTGGGGTATGTGAAACTCCCTAGAGGGCGCATAATAATACAAACTTGACAGACGTTCTAATCCCTCATCACTCTATCCAAAATTAAAATGTTTAGCTTTACGTGCAGTTTAACCCTGAGCCCATTAATATACTGTGATGAAGTTTTAACTAGTATTTACTAGTATTTACTAGTATTTACTAGTGATGAAGTTTTAACTTGTGAGAATAAAGGAGTTGATATTTCAACATCCTGCTGGTTCTTTAAACCAAACCTTACATTATTTTAAAAAAGAGAGTCCCATCATTCAATTAATGAGATCAGGACACACTTATGCATATGAATATTTAAAAATAAAAATAGTATTGTCTGTCCGTCTGTTTATCTGTCTACCTATTTTTCTATTAAAAGAATATGGAATGTACTTCCTAGCACATTATCACACTTAACCAGCTAATATTTCAAACAATAGGACCGTATTTTATCTTTTATATTTTACAAGCGAGACGACCATACTGCCTGTCAAGTACTTTTGTTTGTAAGATACCGTGCAGCTATTGATTTCCAATTTTAAAGTATTTTTAATCTTGACCTTTATGAAATAGCAAAATGGAATGTGCTTGCAATACTTTCACAAATGTTCATTTCAAGCTGACTCCTATAGTCAGGGATATAAGCACTCCGACCACATAAAGAAATGTTCTCACAAGAGCCTCCCACAATTTCCAGCTCTCGTATAGCAGCTGTTCTTTTATTAAATATATTCCAAAGAGTGGAAATTATGCTGGTGGTGATTAGAAAAATGTGACCATATAAATATGAGAATGTATTTTGTTGTTTACCTATGTCGCAAATGTTTTTCAGTATTGAGCAAATTAAAGGGGTTGTAAACCCTCAGGGTTTTCAAAAACCTCCTGTGCTGCAGCTGCCCCCCAGAGCCCCCCTTTTACTTACCTAAACTCATTCTTTCCAGCGACAGGGATGAGCACACCAACTCTAGCCAGTGTCTCGGGTCCTTATTGGATAGATTGATAGCAGCAGGAGCCATTGGCTCCCACTGTTGCCAATCAAATCCAATGATGCGGGAGCCAGGGGGTGGGTCCTGCTGTCTGTGTCAATGGACGCAGCAGCAGGATATGGGAGCGCGCCCACATGAGTGCCCCCAGGGAAATTGCTTCTCCATCGGGGCACTTGAGAAGAGGAGGAGCCAGGAGCACCGAAGAGAAACCCCAGAAGAGAGGATTGGGGCCACTCTGTGAAAATCCCTTGCACAGAGGAGGTAAGTATGACATGTTTGTTATTAAAAAAAATAGAAGACTTTACAACCCCTTTAAGTAAACTATGCTGTTATGGGGGTTCATGCAGATTGTGATCTCGTACTATTTCATGACAAATAAATTTACCACAGACAGCTTTTTTCACTAAATGGAAGTTTTAAATATTTGGTTTGGAGGGGGAAAAAAGCACAAAATGCATCTACAATACAACATGCATGCTTTTTGAACCTTTACGTGTCTGCCTAAAAGTAAGAACATAGGATAAAAACCTGAGGTATTTTGCTATAGCAATTAAGGATAGGCCAAACTTATCTGGGTTTAGTTTGCGAGATGTTCGGGGGAACATTTTAAAGTTTGGATGTTGAATCCAAAGTCCACTGAAGTCAATGGGAGCCCAGTCTGTAAAATCAATTATCTATGATCGAATATATTGCGGCAGTATTTGTTCAACTCAAACATATTGTATACCAAAATTATGACAACCCTCCTCCCATATCAGTATCCAGAATTGTAATGTTTGTGCAGAATCACTGTGACCCTTAACCCCTTTCTCCTGATGCATGGTACTTAAGCCCCATACACACGGTCGGACTTTTTCATCAATTTGGTCCGATCGGACAAGGTTGTTGAAAAATCAGACCGTGTGTATGCACCATCGGACAGTGTTCGTCGGTTTGTCCGTCGGACAAAGTCTTATCTCCTGCTGGAAAGATTTGCCGTCAACCCGGTCCGATCACACCAAATCCGAGCGTGTGTACGCTTGTCCGACGGACAAAGTGCTACGCATGCTCAGAAGAAATTCTGTGACGGAAGCGCTCGGTCAGGTAAAACTACCTTTCCTAATCGACACAGCACATTCGTCACGCTGCAATGTTTAAAATGTCTTTAATGCAGCGCATTCTCTTTTTCTTTACAATGCAACAAGAATGACATGTTTTAGCTGCTCCTATTCACCCGCACTTCTCACAAACTTACTTCTTTATTACTTTGCAGCATTTATACACTACATGTTTATTTTTACTCTGAACGGAAAAGAATCTTTGTTATTTTTTTACCATGATTTGTCTTTTTTTTTTTTTTTGGGGAATACATATTTGAATGTTTTTTTTTTTTTTTTTTGGAGGGGGGTTGTGTGTCTCAAATTACCAAAAACACATTATTTACATTTGTATTTCTTGCTTAAATTTACTAGGAGGTTGTTTGTTGTTGTTGCCCCTTGTTAATTCTACTTTAGGATTAGTGAAATGTACCAGCCTACTCAAAGAAAAACTGTCATTGTAGCAAAGTAAAACACAATAGTCAATGATTATTTCAAATCAAAAAAACCTTTATTTAGGTCACACCAACAAACCAAAGAGGAACGCAGCCATGGTGAAACTTGGGGAATTTGCAAAGTCTTGGCCCCCCACGGCAACCATCATTGTCCAAGCGTAGAAAATTGGGGGCCTGAGGAGTACGTATATTAAGGGGAGTGCAATCTGGTCGTGAAGTCCAAAGTATCCGGAACTGCAGCAGATGCCATCTAGGTCCCCAGGCTCTGGTACTACAAGAGGCTCCATCTTCTCTCACACCAGACTGATTGCAGGTCGTCACTCTCAGGTCTTCCTTCCACGCTTCCTTCCACGCTGTGGCTGTCGTGCTGGTGGGGTGGCAGAAGGAGGAGGAGGAGGAGGAGGAGGCGGAGCATGGTAACTATGGCAAACATGTGTGCCTGGGGTCATCTCCCCAGCCCTACCCTTATTTAGGACATGGAGGATGAGCCCCTCACACATGTTGCGTTGCCCCACCTCCATACCCATCATTTTTGTGACAACCACCGAGCCAAAGGTCTCCTCGTCGGCGGGTGTGGCATGTAGGGAGTCTGAAGCCTCTCTGATCATCCGGAGCACTGACTGTGCCGCATAACCCCCCTTCTCGCCCTTTTGTACGGAGGGCGGAGGGGAGGGGTTTGGGTGTCAGTCAGGCTCCGAGGCCTAGCCCCCTCTTGGCTGCCACTACCCAGCTGGTGGCTGCCACTAACCCCTGCCTCCTCCTGACTGCCACCTTCCACAGCCACCTCCTGGCTGAGGTCTTCCTGTGTAGGAAAAAGGGACATAGTTTCAGTTATTTGTTCATCAAACACACACAATTCTCATCTAGTGACTGGTGCAAAATGTTTACAAATAGAAAACCATACAATTCTCAGCCCAGCAGTTTAGATTCTGGCCCCAAATGTCTCCCACACCACTGTCTGTTGATATGTCAAACACGTTAGGAACTAAGCAATTGGCGATCCTGAATTAAGTGAACATCATTCATTATTCCCATAAATGGTAACAAAACTACTATACCTGGAACAAGCTGGGCTCCTCCACCTCTTCCATACTGGAAGGCCCAGGTTGCTCCTCGGAAGCCTCATCAGGGGTGGGCTGTGCGCAAGGAAGCGTGGAAGGAGGAGTTGAGGTTGGCTCCGTGACATCAGCCTGGTCCTTCAGAAAATGGAGACTCTGATAGTACCAGAGCTTGGGGACATAGACCTCATCTGCTGAAGTTGCAGTTTCCTCAGACTTCACGACCTTCTTCCTCTCCCTGATATACGCACTCCTCAGGCTGCCAATTTTCTTTCTAATATCATCAACAGTTGCCGTGGGGAACCTTGGCTTGACAAATTCCACAAGTTCCTCCAGGGCTGCGTGCCTCTTTGGTTTGTTGGTGTAATGTGGGTGTATACCCTGCCACAATATGGGAAAATCCCTGTATTTGGCAATGAAGAGGGGGAGAAAACTCATGTCGTTGAATCCCTTCATATCAATCTCTGCAAGACACAACAACACACCAAACCCTATAAATTATGTCAGGCTAAACTCTCCTAATCTTCTCCATAAAGAAGCCTCAAGTTCAAATCAGTCTAGGCTAGTTATGTACCAACGTTAAATTGTACCTTCGTTTGTAGCGATCGTCTCGTGTGAGTTTTCTCTCCCCTCGTCTCCCAGATCGTGGCTACGACACAGGCGTGTGACGTTTTATATACACTGCGCATGCTTCAAACTCCGCCCGCCCCTGACGATCTTTCTCGTCTATTCCCCACCCCTCTTCATACTGCTCCATTGTGTTTTGATTTTTACCAAGTTGTACATTCCAAAATGGCCACTTTCATGGTCGTGTGTGTGTGCATTCGATCGTACGCAACCTCGATCGTTCGGCCACTTATAATACGGTGTTTGGTGTTTTTTTGGGGAAAGGAAGTTTGTTCTCACTAGAAATGTCATCAAGAATGTAAAGCCAATTTATTCAATGTAAAGGAGAGGTCACTCAGTAGCTGTTTACCCATCTGGACTCTAGAGCACTAGTGCTGGGACACCGAAACCCCCTTTTTATTATGCTTTTCCACACATGTGCTCCAGTGGATACTAGAGGGGGGTCTCCATCACACAAACTTCTACCAAAAAGCTAGTCAGTTTAGCACCTTTACAAAGTGACTTCATTCATGTAGTTGACATTTGTAACTGGCCAAACTAAAATAGTGTCCGTCACTTTCAAGCAATGTTTGTCATTTCCTATTTCTGCCCTCAATAGCTTGTGTTGCTAAATCTTCCTTTTGGACATTCTCATAGGGGAGCGAAAACTTGGGCCGTCTGAGGAAACCCCCAAACCAACACCTACCAAAAAAGGGGAAAGAGCAGAAGCAGAGGAGGAGGAGGAGGAGGAAGGAGAGATCATCGAACTTGGAGAAATTGTCACCACAACAGGTGAGTGTGGGAGAACACAGCTACTGGTAAGCTAATCCATGTATGGCTGCCTCATTTCCAACACCCCATTTTTGTTTGTTTTGTGGTTTTTAGGTGACGTGGATGTTGTGGAAGAAAAATCGCACTTTACCACAGAGAGTGCCCACGTACTCATCGGAGAGATAATGGTCTGCAATAGAGATCTAGATTACATAAAGCAAAACATCAATGATGTTCAACAAAAATTGAAGAACATCATTGATATTTTAGGAAAAATATGAAAACGCACCAAGTAATTAACACACATTTGTGCCAGCTTCAGAACACATTTGCAACTTAAAAACTGTCTGAAATTTGGAACATGCACACATTGTGTCCACATGTGCTAGCTCCCACCATGGTGGATGAATGGCAACGTTTTTTTGGGGGTGCAAACACTTTACGAACTACGAAAGTGGTTGTGGTGAAGGGGTTGCACCCCCAAAAAACGTCCATTCATCCCCATGATGGAAAATGGCACTTTTGAAGCTTCTAGGCATGTGTTTTACCATCTAATGACCATTTTCAGTCCCAAATTGTGTGCATGTTCCAAATTTCCACTTTTCGGGGGTGACCCCCCCATGTGATGAAGGCAAGATCAAACACACTTTGAACATATAGTCATGTCTGATCTTGTCTTCACTTTACAAAGTTGAACTTTCCAAGTTCCTAGGTTCTGTTTTGCTCCACTAGCGGATTTGACTTATGTAAATGAGAAAGTGCATTCCCACTGTCGAAGGCAAAGGGAAAAAATGTCAAAGTAAAATAAGCTAAAAAGAAGACTGAAATGACATGAAATCATAGGTTGGTTAAAATATCAGATTTATTAAAAAATGCCTCTCACACATCGTCAGGCAGAGCAATGGCCCCCCTACCCACAAAGTACTGCATATATTGGTCCCGGACCACACGGGCATTTAGAGGGGGCAAGCCTGGACGTGCCACTCGAAGGGCTGTGAGTTCGGCATTTGGAGGGCCCTCCACATCTGGGCCAACGGGCACCACATAGTTCCTGTTATGTCTTTTGAGGAAGTTGTGCAATATGCAACAGGCAAGAACTATGTGGTTCAGTTTGTATTCCGCCAAGTTAAATGCCGTCAGGAACAGGCGGAAGCGGCTGGCCAGGATGCCAAAAGCGTTCTCCACAACTCTTCTGGCTCTGGACAGCCTGTAGTTGAAGACCCTCTGGTCCGGGGTGAGGGTCCTCATCGGGAACGGCCTCATCACATGGGGAGTCAACGCAAATGCTTCATCTGCGACAAAGACGAAGGGAGTCCTTCGGCATTCTCCTCTGGAGGTGGCAAGCACAGACTGCCACTTTGGAGACGCCAGTAGAACTCCGTGTGCGTAATGGCCCCACCATCCGATATCCGGCCGTTCATCCCCACGTCCATACATAAACTCGTATGTTGCCGACACCACCGCCAACATCACTACACTATTAAACCCTTTATAATTATAATAGTAGGACCCCGAGTTGGGCGGGGGACGATGCGGACGTGTTTCCCATCAATTGCCCCTCCGCATTTGCACCTAAACATTGCAAGCAGATTAGACAATCAACATCTTGGAACAAGAGCATTGTCTAAAATTGGAGGCTGGAAAGTATTTGCACAGAAAAGTAGAGGCTATGAATCCAGCAGATAAAGGATTGGTACCATCTGACAGAGCAGTTGGGGGAGGGGGTTCCTAATGTGCCCCCCCCCCCCCACCAAAAGAACAAAAAAAGACATGAAGTAAACCACACAGCAAACATTTGTGCATATTTTAGGGGGTGTTTTGGGGCAAACAATACTATGCAGCAGACAAAAGACATTGCTTAAGTGACTAGCCATAGGTGTCTATTGGGGCAGAAGAGCATGCTGGTGAGGTAAGTGAAGGGAAAAATGCATGAAGGAGAAAAGGGGCACAGCATATTAGAACATATTGCAATCATGGTAATTAGGGAAGGAGGTCAAAAATACAAGTCATTAGCAAACAGAGCATACATAGAAGGGAATAGTAAAGTAGAAATGTTACCTTAATATAGTCCTCCTGCAGGACCTGAATGATGGCAGAACAGGTCTCTGGAATAATGATTCCCAGGGCCTGGGGAGAGAATCAAATCCTGAAGACTTCTCCCTGTCGCCAAGTACCTCAACGTGGCAACAAGCCTCTGCTCCGGAGTAATGGCTTGTCTCATGCAGGTATCCTGCCGGCTGATAAAGGGGGTCAGCAAAGCCAAAAGACGGTGAAAATCGGGGTCCGTCATCCTGAGAGTTCCTGAAATCATCAGGATTATTCTCCCGG
Organism: Lithobates sylvaticus; assembly: GCA_028564925.1. Classification (NCBI taxonomy): domain Eukaryota; kingdom Metazoa; phylum Chordata; class Amphibia; order Anura; family Ranidae; genus Lithobates; species Lithobates sylvaticus. Next base: position 195,682,995 of record CM053031.1, on the reverse strand, counting down.
ATCTCACGCTGAAGCAACCAATTCTTGGTCCACATACTCCTCGTCACTCTGTTCATGGACGGGTCTTGGGTCAAAGCTAAAAGCCCGACACCAATTCCGCGTACAGCAGAACTCGGCGACGAGTACGCACGGGAAACATCGCTCAGAAGGTCACAAAAGGTCGGCTGGTCAGAACGGACAAACAGAAAGCACCGATAAACAGCAGGCCTGAAAGAACGAAGTGAATAGCAGCAACGAGCAGACAATAAGCAGTGCAAATCAAAGCGTCCTATATCAAGATATAGGCCGCAATGACCAACAAATGCGAACTGACTACACGCACTAATAAACAGATACGCACGACAAGCACAAACAGCAGTAACGATCTGAGTCAGAAAACTGAGAAGCGCGAATCTTAAGTCACCAAACTTCCACTAACTCTCGATAAACACGGGATCAGCAGAAGGAGCCCAACGGGTGCCTGACGTGGTGCTGAACTTCCCTTTTGTAATCTCGTGGACGACGACTTACATCGGACAAAGTACGTCGGACAAAGTCGACTGACCTGGTCCGCGGATTGTCCGAGCGTGTGTATGGGGCTTTAGAGGGAGACCTGTTGTATTATGAATCCTCCATGTAAGAATGTACATTACTTTCTGAGTAATAAAACTTTTCCTGGTTAAGAAGTGCTTCCAGCCTGTGTGTAACTTGCTGAGCGGATACTGGCAACATTGCTAGCAACACCCTGAGAGACCCCGTGTCGAAGGGACATAACAGTGGCAATGAGGATTGTGGATTTTAGCACTCATGGCTTTCATATGGTCTATTCAAACATTTGATCCTGCTGCTGAATCTTGGAGCTCCTGGGTGGAGAGGCTGGAGCAGTATATGGAAGCAAATAGTGTGGCTGTAGAAAAGAAAGTTGCAGTTTTTCTCACAGCATTGGGTCAAGCTGCAGATGGCACGGAGCGCCCCATTTCTTTTGCCTCCAGGTCTTTAAAGTGGTGTTTCCACCAAAAAATAAAAAATAAATTGCTTAAAAATCATACAAAAATAACAAAAAAAATTATTGGAAAAAAATTTTTTTTTACTCACCTCTAAATGCCTGTTGCTAGGGGGTCCCTCGTAGTTTGCCACCTTCAGTGCCCAGGCACTGACATCACTTCCCCTCGGCGCGGCACAGTAATCTGGGACCTGTCACGTGTCCCAGATGACTGAGCGTCGTATCACAGCGCTGCACGAGCATGCGCAGTGGGTGCCCGGCTGTGAAGCCACAGCTGGGTGCCCACAGTAAGAATGCTGGCGCCGCGAGCAGAGCGGGGAACAAGGGGGGCCTCGTTCCCCCGCATCTCTGGACCCTGCGACAGGTAAGTGTCCGTTTATTAAAAGTCAGCAGCTGCAGTATTTGTAGCTGTTGACTTCTAAAAAAAAAATTTAGGGGGCACCCCACTTTAACCTCCACAGAACAAAACTACTCCCAGATAGACAAGGAAGCTTTGGCCATTGTATGGGCCACAAAGATTTTTCACATGTACATCTATGGTCGGGAGTTCACACTTATCACTGACCACAAATCTCTGTTGTCCATACTGAATCCTCAGAAAGGAATTTCTACAACAAACGCATCTCACTTACAAAGGTATGCTTTATTCTTGGAAGCTTATACTAAAGCCCCATACACACTATCAGTTTTTCTGCTGAGTTTTTCCTTCAGATTTACCAAAACCAAATAATATGAGGTCAAACCTTAAGCTTTTCAATTTGTATGCAATCAGGCAGGCCCTTGCACTACATGGTTTTGGTAAACCTGAAGGAAAAACTCAGCAGAAAAACTCAGTTTTACTCCAATAAATCTTTTGGTAATACACTATTTGGAGCAATATATCCTTTTTGCATGCTTTGCACTATTTGTGAACACATGAGAGATTTGCACAGATCAACCGTCTGGGACACAGAGGCTAAACACAAGAGATACCCGGGAGATCCAGGAAGCCCAGGAGATTCGGAGTTCCATGGTGGGGATCTGTGATCCATTTTGCTTTTCTTGACCTCCCTGAGTAAGGGGGGTCACAGGCGATCCAGAAGCCTTCCATTTTACCAGTGGTGACGGGTCTTAGGAGGTCAAGCATTCACCTCGACTCACATTATTTACATGAAGATCACTAAGTCCCTTTAGGGCTCTTTCACATGGGGCGGATCCGCAATGATCCGCCCCGTAAAGATCCGCTGCTCGGCGTATGACAGGTCCCTGCACACTGTGCAGGGACCGCCCTGTCAGATCTCCGCTCTCCTCTATGGAGGATCGGATGAACACGGACCATCTGTCCGTGTTCATCCGATCTGCTCTGCAGACGGATGGAAAAATAGGGTTTTCCTCCGTCTGCAGAATCGGACCACAGCGGAGATGGACGATATCGGGTGTCAGCGGATGTTCATCCGCTGACACCCGCTATCCCATAGGGATGCATGTATGTCCGTATTTCATCCGAAAACGGATGGGTGAAATACGGACATATGGTCCGCCCCTGTGAAAGGGGCCTTATGGACTGTTTTTGAGAATAGAACACTTTTTCACCATATCTCTTTGCATTTTTGACACTTTATTATATATGATTTTTTGTTTGGTTTATTTTGTTTGATACACGCAAGTTTATCAATTAGTACTATTTTTGAAGCATTTTTTTATGTGATTTATAGGAATATTATTCACATTTTATGGTCATAAGTTTTGCAAGTATTGCAAGTTGTTTATGACAACCTTCTTTCATATTTAGTGCTGCACTTTTTTTACACATTTATTTATACCTGGTATCTGGGTTATAGTGTTCAGCTGCTGCATGCTGTTGTTACCAAGCGTGGATATCACCCCCTTTTTCTTAGCTTTAAATAGCTTGCTGTTGGAATACTGTATGTTGTTACAAAGCAGTATGATGTACTCCTTAAATTTATAGTACACATTACAAAAAAATAAAAAAAAACAGCATGGGATTCCACCTGGACCCTTCAACCAGCATGGAGTCTGGGTGGCTAGAAAAGGGAAAGCAGTGAGTATTTGCCCACTGTTCCTGTACCACATCAGGCCACGTTTCTTTCAACATTGCCTCTCTCCTTGCAAGGCACCTTGTCTCAGTAATGAGGAACAAGGGCCTCTTCCCCAAATCTGATGCCCCAATAAGGATGTGGGGATTATTTGTGGGACTTAGAGTAGAATCTGAAAGCCCTCTTTATAATTAGGAACCCTGTAGATATCAACCCTTTCCTGATAAATTAGTACAGTATACATTGTTACTCCATACCCATAAAGGCTTAAAAGTAAATAAATACAGACCCTAAAAAAGTAATTTCATTAAAATAAAACACAAAGACACACACAGCAAAGTTTGTTTATGTTTCTAGATGTAAATCCTTTTAAATCACCAAGACCCAATGCACACTAATGTGTACTCACTGTACCTCCTTTGCTATATGACATATTCCCAGTCCTGCAGTAATGTTAACACAGGTGCTGGGGATCCAGGGTGACCAAATTTGACCATTCTAAGCTTTACTAAGCTGGCTGCTAGATCATGATGCTGCATTCCCATTGCTAAATAAGAGATCTAAAGACTATGGTAATATAGACACAGTGCTGGTGATCCCTGCTGATATCATTGATAAAATATGGTCTATGATATGTCCCCAGATACCCTGATTTTCTGTTTACATTAAAGAAGCCAGGAATTAGAGTGGGTGAACTGCCACAATAGTTCAGTGAGTTTCGGAGTGGTGAACAGGCTGGATTTACCTTCATCACATGTTTAACCATCAAGTTTAAATGTAAATATCATCTCTAGTTGTAATTATTAGATTAAAGCAGTTAAATAAAAGTAAAATAAAAATAAATTGACTAAAACATGGATTTTCTTTTTCTACTTTTTTGTATAGTGTATAGTGTATAATAATAAGAAACATGTTTTTTTATCTAAACAGTTTATCAAATAATAAAAAAAATTCTTAAAAATTAAACAAAAATTAAGTAGCTGGTGGAGAAATTCAGCAATTCTTTCCAGATTATTTCTGAGACACATCTGGTGTTCCTGGGTTATATTCTTGCGATTCATACACCACACATTAGGCAACTCTCAGTGTCATGCCAATTTTTTTTTACAAACTATTGTTAATGCATTCAGTTACTGCACTTACACTTAACGATTCACACAAGATCATGTAGATCATTGGTAACCTTGGAGAGTCAAAGCCTGCTGGAAAGTGCAATTTAAGCAGGGGCATCTTTTTTTGTAAAAAAAAAATAAAAAAAATAAAAATTCAATGAATAGTTGATGAACAAAAAATATTAATTTTGAGTAATTCCCGTTATTTTTTTTATATAGGAAATAATGTAAAGTTAAGGAAAAAAGTAAGGTTTATCATTGTTTTTCATAAAAAAACACTACTACGAAAAAGCTCTATACAGATTGTTTTATTTGAATAATATAATTTAAAACAATATCCAAGTGTCTATTGGGCTTCAGGTGATTTGGCAGCCAAGAAATCCATTATGTCCAATTTACTTGTGTTGGACACACATTGAAAGGTCAAGCAGAGTTGAGAACCTGTATTTCTGAAGCACTAAGGCTGAAACACACGAATCCTCTGTCTGCCAGTCGGACACCATATTGATGAGATTAGCTAGTAATTAAAAATGCAGCCAAGCCAGGCAGAGGACGATGACTCAATTAGAAGGATGTCACTGAATCTAATTTACTTTCCTTATCATAGATTTATTCACTAATGAATTAGAAAGGAAGAACAAGACACCTTCATTGGGAGAACTAGAGGCTTAAAAGCTTAAATTATTTTACATAATATCCTTGGCCAACTGTTCAGTTCACTTGGCTTGAAAGTATGCTGATACTGTTAATTACAAAGTGTTTGAGCTCCAGCAAATATTTTTTAATTCGCTAACAGAGTGAAAAAGTGCATTCAGCTTGCATATGCCTGTGTTCACTTTTATATTTCATTTACAATAGTTCAAAAGGTACAGATTTATCATTGAGCTCATGAATAGGATTGCTGTTTGTGATTGGGGAAAGGTTACATTTGTCCCAAACATTGTAGATTCAGTTCTGGAAAGCTAGAACCCAACAGCTACGATGTTTGATTTTACTGAATACTGAAAAGTTCTAAAAGCCATGCAGCATGCATAATTATACATGCATTGTAATAATTATGCACATATAATTATGCAAACAGCTCTTTAAAGTCAGCTGGGATCTATTTGCATGGTAAATTAAAAACCAGTACAGGGCTGGTTTATAATTTGACAATCTATTCTCAACAAAATAAAAGAGAAATCTATCCACAGTTGGTAGCTGTTGGGGTATGCAGTAATTATTCCTATACCATACCAGATCACATACCTTTTAACATTGGGGGGGTACCTTGCAAGGGGCGTGCAAAACACCTTTGTTCCAATGGTGAGGGATACGGGCCTATTTCCCACCTCTGTGTACCCCCTAAAAGTTGAAGGCAAATACTAGAAACTAGAATACTACTAGAGTCTTAGCCCCCGTATACACGGTCGGACATTCTGATCACCAAATTTTGTCCGAAACTGGTGTTGCCTACACACGGTCGGACAAAGTTGTCAGAATTTCCGGTCGTCAAGAACACGGTGACGTAAGCCGCGTACGACGGGACTATAAAAGGGAAGTTCAGCACCACGTGCGGCACCCTTTGGGCTCCTTCTGCTGATCTCGTGTTTCTCGCGTGTTAGTAGAAGTTTGGTTAGAGACGATTGGCGCTTTTCAGTCTTCTGTTTCAGATCGTTACTGCTCTACAGTTTGTGCTTGTCGGTGCGTATCTGCTTATCAGTGCGTGTAGTCAGTTCGCATTTGTTTGTCATTGCGGCCTATATATTGATATAGTACGCTTTGATTTTCAGTGCTTATTGTCCGCTCGTTTCTGGTTTTCAGTTCGTTCTTTCAGGTCTTGCTGTTTATTGGTGCTTTCTGTTAGTCCGTTCTGACCAGCCGACCTTTTTGAAGCCATGTTTCGTGTACATACTCGTCGTAGAGTTCAAGCTGTGCGGGGGCTTGGCGTTGGGATTTTAGCTTTGACACAAGCCCAGTCCATGAACAGGGTGAGGAGGAGTTCATGGAGCAAGAATTGGTTGCTCCAGCGTGACCAATTCTCGCACATGCCTTTGCTTCGTGAGATCCGGGAGAATAATCCTGATGATTTCAGGAATTATCTCCGGATGACGGACCCCGTTTTTCACCATCTGCTGGCTTTGCTGTCCCCTTATATCAGCAGACAGGATACCTGCATGCGGCAAGCCATCACTCCCGAGCAGAGGCTAGTTGACATGTTGCGGTACTTGGCGACAGGGAGAAGTCTTTAGGACCTCAAGTTCTCCACAGGCATCTCCCCCCAGGCTCTGGGGATCATTATTCCAGAGACCTGTTCTGTCATCATACAGGTCCTGCAGAAGGACTATATTAAGGTAAGATTTCTCCTTTAACATCACATTCTATGTATTTAAGGTTTGCTAATGTATTGTATTTCTTTCACATGATTGCAATATGCTGTAATATGCTGTGCCCCTTTGTCCTCATGCATGCTGGAAGCTTTTTAAGTTCCTTTTTTGTCCTTCATGCATATTTGCCTTCACTAACCTCCCCAGCATGCTCTTCTGGGCCCATACACCTCTAGCCTAGTCACTTAAGCAATGTATTTTGTCAGCTCTATAGTATTGGTTTCCCCTAAACACCCCCTAAAATCTGTACACATGTTATGTGTGTGCTTAAATTCATGCAGAGTGCCAGCTTTTTTTTTTGGTGGGCCAAACTCATTAGGAACACCCTCCCCCAAATGCTAGGTCAGCTGATACCAATCCTCTATCTGCTGACTTTGCCAAACCCAATACACACCCTATACCTACCACTTTTGTGGTCAGATTTATGGATGAATTCACCAAAGCAATTAGTGCAAGGGCCTGCCTCAATACTTTCAAATGCTACTGTTTTAAGTTTTTTTCTCCTATTATTATCTTGATAGGTAATAGCAGAATGTAAAAATGTGCTTCCATTTGTTCCTTTATTTTAATTTTTTTGTATTATGACACTTCTTACCTGTCCGGTGGGCTGCCAATAGTGTAAAGTAAGGAGGGCCTGGCCAAACTATCACACATTATTTATGCATTCAGCTCTCAATGAAGTGGAGAGGGTTACCTGTCCAAAACATCCCCCCCCCCTAATTTTTTGCAATGGGCCATCAGATGGGGGGAATGGGGGGGGGGGGGTGAGGAATCTGATAAGGGGACCTTATACTTTTGGCTTTAAATACTTATTTCCAAAAATGTTGTACTGATCTTGACCAAAAATGTTTGTGTCTAATCTGCTTGCAATGTTGATGTGCAAAATTACAAAAAAAAATTCTGTTTGACTCCACAGTATCCTTCAACGCCACAGGAATGGCAGACTGTGGCCTCCCACTTTGCCACCAGTTGGGACTTTCCCAATTGTGGAGGTGCAATTGATGGGAAACACGTCCGCATTGTCCTACCCCCCAACTTGGGGTCCTACTAATATAATTACAAGGGGTATAATAGTATCGTGATGTTGGCGGTGGTGTCAGCGACATATGACTTCCTGTATGTGGACGTGGGGAAAAATTGTTAGATGTCGGATGGTGGAGTGATCGTGTAGAAGGAGTTCTACTGGCGTCTCCAGAGTGGCAGTCTGGGCTTGCCACCTCCAGAGGATAATGTGGAAGGACTCCCCTTTGTCTTTGTCACAGATGACACGTTTGCGCTGGCAAACCATCTGATGGTTTGCGGCCGCAAAGTCAGAACAAGATATATGGAGTACTTTGTGGGTAGGGGGGCCATTGATATGCCAGACAATGTCTGAGAGGCATTTTTTTAAATAAATTTTGCAATACTGCAATAATTTACTGCTTGGGTTTGTTTTAGGTGTCTCCTAGATTTTTTGGGGGTTATTTTTTGGGCCTTTTTCTTTAACAGTGCAAACCCACTTTCTGTGCAAGATGAGGTGACAGTCTCTTCTTCAGATAATATTCATCTTATGTTGTGGGTCTGCTACACACACTTTGTTTTTGTTGTTAATGTATGTAGTGCATTATTGACAAAAATATTACTCATTTTCAGCACCATGACAGAAATGTGTGGAGTCATGAAAATGGCGTGATTGGGGAAAATTAAAAAGCACTGTGGGTGTTATTTACTAAAGGAAAATCCACTATGCACTGCAAACATGCACCTGAAACTGCACTTGGAGTGCAAAGTGGATTTGCCTTTAGTAAATAACACCCATTGTCACAGAAAACAACAACTTTACTACAAATACTGCTTTTGTGCATTGAAAAAGGAAGCCACACATTGTTGATAATTAAACTTTTTAGTCAAAGCACATTCACATGTGCATTTCTAAAAGGGTTTTACAACAAACCAACATATTTGGTGTAGATAACATTATTTTTGGTAACATTAACCGCTTCCCGACCGCCCACTGTATATTTACGTCCTCAGAATGGCACGGCTAGGCAAAAGGACTTACGGGTACGTCCCCTTTAATTGCCTAGCCGTGGGGTCGCGCGCGCGCCGGTGGCGGCACGCTCGCGACCCGGTCGGGAGCTCCGTGACCACGGCCGCGGGACCAGCGGACCCGATCGCCGCTGGTGTCCCGCGATCGGGTCACAGAGCTGAAGAACGGGGAGAGGTATGTGTAAACATACCTCTCCCCGTGCTTCCTACTCTGCCTGTCAGTGATCTGCTGTTCCCTGTCATCGGGAACAGCCGATCACTGGCGTCAGATGTCAGCCACGCCCCCTACTGTAAAAAAACACACAACACGTCACACTAACTCCTCCCCGTCCCCTAGTGGTTAACTCCTTCACTGCCACTGTTATTTACATAGGAATCAGTGCTATTTAAATAGCACTGATTTCTGTATAAATGACAATGGTCCCAAAAATGTGTCAAAAATGTCCGATGTGTCCGCCATAATGTCGCAGTCACAATAAAAATCGCTGATCGCCGCCATTACTAGTAAAAAAAAAAAAAAATATTAATAAAAATGCTATAAAACAATCCTCTATTTTGTAAACGCTATAACTTTTGCGCAAACCAATCAATAATCGCTAATTGCGATTTTTTTTACCAAAAATATGTAGAAGAATACGTATCGGCCTAAACTGAGGAAAAAAAAATTTTTTTATATATTTTTTGGGGAAATTTATTATAGCAAAAAGTAAAAAAATATAGCATTTTTTTCAAAATTGTCGCTCTATTTTTGTTTATAGCGCAAAAAATAAAAACCGCAGGGGCGATCAAATACCACCAAAAGAAAGCTTTATTTGTGGGAAAAAAAGGACGCCAATTTTGTTTGGGAGCCACGTCGCACGACCATGCAATTGTCAGTTAAAACGACGCAGTGCCGAATCGCAAAAAGGGGCCTGGTCCTTTGGCTGCCAATTGGTCCGGGGCTGAAGTGGTTAATATAACTTGCAGTTTTTGTGTAAACAGGCATGTATCAAAGCATAACATACAGAACACAGGAACTTACAAAGTTCAACTTTGAAAAGTGAAGACAATATCAGACATGAGTATGTCCAAACTGTGTTGATACTGCCTTCATCACATGGGGTGTCACCCCTGTAAAAGCCAAATTTGGAAGATGCACACAAATTGTGAATCCAACTGGGCATTTTCTTCCTGATCCCATGCCTAATGTCAACATGTGCTATCTCCCATCATGGGGGATCAATGTACGTGTTTTGGGGTGCAACCCCTTCATCTCAGCCACTTTAGTAGCAAGGAAGGGGTTGCACCCACAAAATGTGTACATTGATCCCCCATGATGGGAGATAGCACATGTTGACACACTGTGTGCATCTTCCAAATTTGGCTTTTTTAAAAATATTAAACTGTTTTTTAAAAATGAAAATGGATGCTAGCTAGTTTTGGGTGTTTCAGATTCTCCCTAAAACATCAATGATGTTCTTAATTTTTTGTTGAACATCATTGATGTTTTTCTTGATATCATCTAAATGGCGATAATGATCTGGGCACTTTCAGTGGTAAAATATGATTCTTCTTCCACAACATCCACATCACCTAAAAATAAACCCAAAACTTACCTGTAGCTGTGGTCTCAGACACTCACCTGTTGTGGTGCCAATTTCGCCAATTTCTACAATCTCTCCTTCCTCCTCCTCCTCTGCTTCTGGTGTTGGTATTTCCCCGTCTTTGGTAGGTGTGGTGTCCTCAGACATCCCGAGTCTTCTCACCCCTACGAGAATGTAAAAAAGGAATACTTAGCACACAGATATTTGAGGGCAGAAATAGGAATATGAAACATTGCTTGGAAGTGTCGTACAATTGTGTTTTTTGTCAGAGTTCCAAGCTGAAAACATTATTTTTGACACTTTCTAAAGCTGGAATACTTACCTGTTTTGTGAAAGTTTGACAGATGGAGACACCCCTATAGTATCCACTGGAGCACGTGTGTGGGACATCCTAATAAAAAGGGTGTTCTGGTGTCCCACACTAGTGCTCCTGAGTCCAGATGTGTAAACAGCTACTGAGTGTCCTCTCCTTTACACTGAATCAAGTTTGCATTTCATTCTATTACTGTCAGGCCAGCGGCGCCGGACGCCTAGCGGCCCGCTCCTCAGTGCGCATGCGCGGGGGCCTGGTGCTCCGGCGCATGCGCACTCGTGGCTCGGCGGTCCGGCGCTCGCGCATGCGCACTAGCGCACGCCTGTGCGCTATGGCGCACAATTAGCATCCCCTGGGCGCCTATAAAGGCGGTCTGACGCACAGGCACTTTGCTGGTCTGTCTTTCCAGCTTAGTGCCTGTGTGTCCCTGTGCCCTGTGTAAAAACAAACCTGATCTACTGCTCCTGTGTTTGACCCCCTGGTTTGCTAAACGGACTTTGCTGAATCTTCTGCTCCTGTGTTTGACCCCCTGGCTTGATAACGGACTCTGCTTAAATCCTCTGCTCCTGTGTTTGACCCCCTGGCTTGCTTACGGACTTTGCTGAATCCACTGCTCCTGTGTTTGACCCCCTGGCTTGCTAACGGACTTTGCTGAATCTACTGCTCCTGTGTTTGACCCTCGGCTTGATAACGGACTCTGCTTAAATCCTCTGCTCCTGTGTTTGACCCCCCCCTGGCTTGCTTACGGACTTTGCTGAATCTACTGCTCCTGTGTTTGACCCCCTGGCTTGCCAACGGACTTTGCTTGAACTACCGCTCCTGTGTTTGACCCTCGGCCTACATCCTGGACTTACTCTGCACCTGGCTGTTCAGTAACTGGTGTTAGATCCCCTCACCGGGTCTTTGGGCTCTTGCCTGTCCTTCCTGCCATCTGCCGGTCTGCCCGGGCCAGGCTCTCATCTCCTCTCCGGTCCTGCCTACCTGACGGAGGTGACCTGTGCCTCCTGGTGCCGTTTGCTCCCTGTCCCATCACCAGGGGGCAGATTGCGCCGAGTCGTAAGGGTGAACCGCTCTCAGCATCTCGGTCTCGGTAAGTACGTCTCTGATAATTACAAAGCCCTCTAGACAACAAACTTCCTTTGACTAGAAATAGATAGGCCTGAACAAATGTAGTCAAGTGCAACTTGCCAAAGCATCGTCTTTGGAGTGGGCAAATGAACAATGTTTATTATGAACGATTGAACCCACGAACATGAAAGTGGCCATTTTAAACTGTACAACATTAAATCAAAGCACATGAAGCAGTATGCAAGCAATAATAATAATAATATGAACATTCGACAACTACTTACTTTTTTGAAGAACTCGCATGATCCTTCGGTACTGATCATGCTCCCTCAGTTTCAGGTCTGACCAGCGTTTCCTCAGTTGATCCTTGGATCATCATATTCCAAAATTCTGCAGCAGACTCTTCACAACTTTAGTCATGATCTTGGCCTTTCTGACATTTGGGTTTGGGTAAGGTCCATACTTCCCATCATAGTCGTTCCTCTTCAATATGTCCACCATCTCCAACATCTCTCCAAAAGACATATTTGAGGCCTTAAATCTTTTCCTCCAGGATCGGGATGTTTCTGGCTCTGGGCTTTCCTTGTCCTCCTCCTCCTCATTACTGGTATACTTTGTGCGCACCTGCTGTGTCTCTGCCATGTGCTCTCCCCACTGCTCCAAAAGAGAAGGGGCGGGGAATAGACTAGAAAGAACGTCAGGGGCGGGCAGAGTTTCACGCATGTGCACTGTATATAAAATGCAACACGCGTGTGTCGTACGTACAATCTGTGAGCAGAGGGAGGAGCTGACGCGCTGATCATTCTAACGAAGGTACAATTTTAACTTGGTACATCACTAGCCTATACTGCTTCTAGATTGAGGCATATATTGGGACAAGATTAGGAGAGTTTAGCCTGACATTAGGGTTTGTCTTGTGTTGTGTCTTGCAGATAATATGGATGAGTTTAACGACCACAGCTTCCTCCCCCTGTTCATCGACAAGTACAGGGAGATGCCCTGTCTGTGGCAAGCTAAACCTCACCATTACAGCAACAAAATAAAGAGGCAGGCAGCGATTGAGGAACTGCTGGAGTTGGTGAAGCCGGTGGTCCCCAGGGCAAACATCAACTATTTAAAAGCGAAATATGGTGGCCTGAGGAGCAGTGTTGCCAACCGCCCGTGTTTTTACGGGCAATCCGTAAAAACGGGGCTATTTTTCAGTGTCCGTAAAAATTCGTAAAAAAAATCTTGCCAGTAAAAATGACGGTTCCAATCCCAACTCAGAACTGCGCATGTGCAGTCCCGAAGCATGCTGAGCATCTTCGATCATCCCCGATGATCTTTCTAACACGGCTGCTGCTACTTGTCTTGTGTTTTTGTACCCTCCCCCTTCCATCCACAACGCGCCTTATTTGATTCTGGGAGGGGGAGGAGTGGAGTGAGCCTGCAGTGGAGCCGGACGGACTTCAGCCTAGGAGAAAGTAAGCTAGCTATTAGCTAACTGTGTCTTTGCCTTGTCTTAGTGGGCAGGAGGGGAGGGGGCAGAGGATGGGCTGTGTAGCAGCAGGCTTGTGTACAGCAGATCGTTTTTTTTCCCCCCGGGACTGTGACATCATAAGAGGTGGGGTCGCCATGTGACATCACCTGGTGACCCCGCCCCTTGTCCCTATATAAGTCATTGCGCAACGGGGCCCAGCCATTACAGGCGGAGAGAGAGCGACAGCGACGAAGCAGAAGACCAGGCCAACGCTAGTAAAAGAGCTGCAAGAAGATAGCGGAGACCCAGCAGAAGAGATGAAGCACGGGACAAAACACCAAAGTCGGAAGAAGACCCCCGAAGCAAGAAGAAGACCCCCGGACGGCGGCGGCGACGGAGGAGAAAGCCGGGCTCCTCCGCTAGTAAAAGAGTGGTAAAAGAGCAGAAGATAGCGGAGGAGGCCGGCGAGAAGACCCCCGAAGTCGGAAGAAGACCCCCGGAGCTGTCTAATAAACCACTTTAAAAACCTGTGTTGTGTGTTTTTTATTAACACTTTTTCCCCCAGGTGAATGGGTAGGGGTACCATGTACCCCATACTCATTCACATAGGGTGGGGGGCCGGGATCTGGGGGCCCCCTTATTAACCTCCCTGGCGGTATTCCAGAGTCTGGCTCGGGGTGGAATTTCAGTACCATAAGCGGTAACCCCGATTCACACAGTGCCCGAGTGCCGCTGAGCTCCGTTCCCTGCGAAATTGCGACGCACGGGAGCGGAGATCGCTGCCAAATTCAAAAAAGTTAAAACACACAAAACACATATAATACTGTAATCTTACAGATTACAGTACTGTATAAAAAAATTACACATCCCCTTTGTCCCTAGTGGTCTGTCCAGTGCCCTGCATGTAGTTTTATATTATGAATACATTTTTTTCTGCCTGGAATTTGGAGATTGTCCATAGCAACCAAAAAGTGTACCTTTATGTCAAAAGTGGTTTTAGACCAGCTAGAAAACAGCAATAATAAATTAGTATCACAATTCCTCATTAAACACTAAATCTAATGACAGCGACAATTCTGCAACTGAGCAAATTTCAGTGTTTTTGATTTGATTACATTGAATAATTTTTATAGTTATTTATTATATTATAATTTATGATTTTGTGTTTCAAACTTTATCATACCCGGGATGTCTACTAGACTCTGGTTTGGACAGATTTAAGTGAGATAATTCTAAGAATTGCAAGCCTACAATATAAAACGCCAAATTTCCATGCAAAATAATTGTACCGCTTTTGGTACAAAATTCCTGACATAATAATACCGCCAGGGAGGTTAAAGGGGGCTCCCGGATTCTGATAAGCCCCCCGCCCGCAGACCCTGACAACCAACGGCCAGGGTTGTCGGGAAGAGGCCCTTGTCCTCATCAACATGGGGACAAGGTGCTTTGGGGTGAGGGACGCAGGGCCCCCCTTCCCCAAAGCACCTCCCTATGATTAGGGCACGCGGCCTGGTATGGCTGGGGGGGTGGGGCGCTCGTCCCCACCCCCTTTCCTGACCAGCCGGGCTGCGCGCTCTGATAAGGGTCTGCTATGGACTTTGGGGGGACCCCCACGCTGTCCACCTTCCGTGAGGATGCCCCACAAATGCTCAATAGGGTTTAGGTCTAGAGACATGCTTGGCCAGTCTATCACCTTTACCCTCAGATTCTTTAGCAAGGCAGTGGTCATCTTGGAAGTGTGTTTGGGGTCATTATCATGTTGGAATACTGCCCTGTGGCTCAGTCTCCGAAGGGAGTGCATCATGCTCTGCTTCAGTATGTCACAGTACATGTTGGCATTCATGGTTCCCTCAATTGTAGCTCCTTAGTGCTGGCAGCACTAATGCAGCCCCAGACCATGACACTCCACCACCATGCTTGACTGTAGGCAAGACACACTTGCCTTTGTACTCCTCACCTGGTTGCCGCCACACACGCTTGACACCATCTGAACCAAATAAGTTTATCTTGATCTCATCGGACCACAGGACATGGTTCCAGTAACCATGTCCTTAGTCTGCTTGTCTTCAGCAAACTGTTTGCAGGCTTTCTTGTGCATCATCTTTAGAAGAGGCTTCCATCTGGGATGACAGCCATGTAGACCAATTTGATGCAGTGTTCAGCGTATGGTCTGAGCACTGAAAGGCTGACCCCCCACCCCTTCAACCTCTGCAGCAATGCTGGCAGCACTCACATGTCTATTTCCCAAAAACAACCTCTGGATATGACGCTGTGCACATGCACTCAACTTCTTTGGTCGACCATGGCAAGGCCTGTTTTGAGTGGAACCTGTCCTGTTAAACCACTGTATGGTCTTGGTCCCCATGCTGCAACTCAGTTTCAGGGTCTTGGCAATCATCATATTTGCCATGAGGTGCCATGTTGAACTTCCAGTGACCAATATAGTTACATAGTTACATAGTTAGTCAGGTTGAAAAAAGACACAAGTCCATCCAGTCCAACCACAAAAAATACGAGAGGGTGAGAATGATAACACCAAATTTAACACACCTGCTCCCCATTCTGAGACCTTGTAACACTAGTCACATGACACCGGGGGGGGAAAATTGCTAATTGGGCCCAATTTGGACATTTTCACTTAGGGGTGTACTCACTTTTGTTGCCAGTGTTTTAGACATTAATGGCTGTGTGTTGAGTTAGTTTGAGGGGTCAGCAAATTGACACTGTTCTACAAGCTATACACTCACTACTTTAAATTGTAGCATAGTGTCATTTCTTCAGTGTTGTCATGTAAAGATATCATAAAATATTTACAAAAATGTGAGGGGTGTTCTCACTTTGTGAGATACTGTATATAGTTCACAGTACAAAGCAACTTAACGTTACTTTCTGTTGTTCTTTCAACAAAACTTAGCAGGGCAAAAACTTAGAGGGGTGGGTAGCTATATGGCAGATAAGGTTCAATATAGGAAAATGTAAATGAATGCATTAAAAGCTAAAAATATGCATGCAAATTACACTCTTGGGGAATTGAAGATGGAAAGGCATCTTGGGATTCTTAGTAGATGAGAGACTCTGAAATCGCATGCAATGCTAAGCTGCAACAAGCAGGACCAGCAGATTTAACATGCATTAAAAAGAGTATTTAGTCAAGAGATAAAATTATTTTTCTACCACTTTCAAAACTCTGGTTTGGCCACATCTTGAGCATGCTGTCCAGTTCTGGTTGCCAGTCTTCAGGAAGGATGTCCTTAAACTGGAGAGTGTCCAGGAAAGGGCAACAAAGCTAATAAGGGGGGCTGGATGACCTCAGTAATAAGGAACAACTACAAACATTAAACGTATTCTCACTGGAGAAGCAACGCTTAAGAGATGATATGATAGTGATATAAAAAATCTTTTAAATGGGGACTCTGGCATTTAGGGGAAACTTTTTAATCTTAAGTCTCTAAAAAGACACAGGGCCGCACATGACGTTGGATGATACAGTGGTGTGAAAAAGTGTTTGCCCCCTTCCTCATTTCCTGTTCCTTTGCATGTTTGTCACACTTAAGTGTTTCGGAACATCAAACCAATTTAAACAATAGTCAAGGACAACACAAGTAAACACAAAATGCAATTTGTAAATGAAGGTGTTTATTATTAAAGGTGAAAAAAAAATCCAAACCATCATGGCCCTGTGTGAAAAAGTGATTGCCCCCTAAACCTAATAACTGGTTGGGCCACCCTTAGCAGCAACTAGGGATGGGCCCGGTGCTCGATGCGAACCCACGTTCGCATCGAGCACCGGGCGTTCGTTCGCTCGGCGAGCCCAGAACTATTTTGGCCGCTCGCATCACGTTCGTGTGATGCGAGCGGCCCCGCAATGCATTGCGGCCGGCGCAGTGCATTGCTGGCTGATGATTGGCCAAGCATGCACTGTGACCCCGCATGCTTGGCCAATCACAGCCCCGGAATTTCGAAGAGCCATAATTGGCTACAGGCAGGACGCCTGTAGCCAATTACAGCTCAGGGGCTGTAGTACACGCCCCCCCCTATAAAAGGCCGCCACGCCGTCTGCGCCGGTCACATGCTGTTCCGGCGCAGATTGAGCAGGCTAGATCTGTGACACTCTGCTGCATTTAGTTAGTTAGAGAGATTTACTTACAGAGATTGAGTTAGATAGATTCAGTTACAAAGATTGATTAAGAAAGAGGGGCTTGTAGTGTGTTCGTGGCAGGCAGGCAGAGCTCCTATATTTTGTTCCCAGAAGCACCTATAGGACTTGTAGTGTGTTCGTGGCAGGCAGGCAGAGCTCCTATATTTTGTTCCCAGAAGCACCTATAGGACTTGTAGTGTGTTAGTGGCAGGCAGGCAGAGCTCCTATATTTTGTTACCAGAAGCACCTATAGGACTTGTAGTGTGTTCGTGGCAGGCAGGCAGAGCTCCTATATTTTGTTACCAGAAGCACCTATAGGACTTGTAGTGTGTTCGTGGCAGGCAGGCAGAGCTCCTATATTTTGTTCCCAGAAGCACCTATAGGACTTGTAGTGTGTTCGTGGCAGGCAGGCAGAGCTCCTATATTTTGTTCCCAGAAGCACCTATAGGACTTGAAGTGTGTTCGTGGCAGGCAGGCAGAGCTCCTATATTTTGTTCCCAGAAGCACCTATAGGACTTGAAGTGTGTTAGTCCCATCACACAGACCTACATTTTCTTCCCAGAAGCACCTATAGGACTTGAAGTGTGTTAGTCCCATCACACAGAGATCATATATTTTGTTCCCAGAAGCACCTATAGGACTTGAAGTGTGTTAGTCCCATTACACACAGACCTACATTTTCTTCCCAGAAGCACCTATAGGACTTGAAGTGTGTTAGTCCCATTACACACAGACCTACATTTTCTTCCCAGAAGCACCTATAGGACTTGAAGTGTGTTAGTCCCATCACACAGAGATCATATATTTTGTTCCCAGAAGCACCTATAGGACTTGAAGTGTGTTAGTCCCATTACACACAGACCTACATTTTCTTCCCAGAAGCACCTATAGGACTTGAAGTGTGTTAGTCCCATCACACAGAGATCATATATTTTGTTCCCAGAAGCACCTATAGGACTTGAAGTGTGTTAGTCCCATTACACACAGACCTACATTTTCTTCCCAGAAGCACCTATAGGACTTGTAGTGTGTTCGTGGCAGGCAGGCAGAGCTCCTATATTTTGTTCCCAGAAGCACCTATAGGACTTGTAGTGTGTTCGTGGCAGGCAGGCAGAGCTCCTATATTTTGTTCCCAGAAGCACCTATAGGACTTGAAGTGTGTTAGTCCCATCACACAGACCTACATTTTCTTCCCAGAAGCACCTATAGGACTTGAAGTGTGTTAGTCCCATCACACAGAGATCATATATTTTGTTCCCAGAAGCACCTATAGGACTTGAAGTGTGTTAGTCCCATTACACACAGACCTACATTTTCTTCCCAGAAGCACCTATAGGACTTGAAGTGTGTTAGTCCCATTACACACAGACATATATTTTCTTCCCAGAAGCACCTATAGGACTTGAAGTGTGTTAGTCCCATCACACAGAGATCATATATTTTGTTCCCAGAAGCACCTATAGGACTTGAAGTGTGTTAGTCCCATTACACACAGACCTACATTTTCTTCCCAGAAGCACCTATAGGACTTGAAGTGTGTTAGTCCCATCACACAGAGATCATATATTTTGTTCCCAGAAGCACCTATAGGACTTGAAGTGTGTTAGTCCCATTACACACAGACCTACATTTTCTTCCCAGAAGCACCTATAGACTTGAAGTGTGTTAGTCCCATCACACAGAGATCATATATTTTGTTCCCAGAAGCACCTATAGGACTTGAAGTGTGTTAGTCCCATTACACACAGACCTACATTTTCTTCCCAGAAGCACCTATAGGACTTGAAGTGTGTTAGTCCCATCACACAGACCTTTATTTCCTTCCCAGAAGCACCTATAGGACTTGAAGTGTGTTAGTCCCATCACACAGAGATCATATATTTTGTTCCCAGAAGCACCTATAGGACTTGAAGTGTGTTAGTCCCATCACACAGATATCATTTATTTTGTTCCCAGAAGCACCTATAGGACTTGAAGTGTGTTAGTCCCATTACACACAGACCTACATTTTCTTCCCAGAAGCACCTATAGGACTTGAAGTGTGTTAGTCCCATCACACAGAGATCATATATTTTGTTCCCAGAAGCACCTATAGGACTTGAAGTGTGTTAGTCCCATTACACACAGACCTACATTTTCTTCCCAGAAGCACCTATAGGACTTGAAGTGTGTTAGTCCCATCACACAGAGATCATATATTTTGTTCCCAGAAGCACCTATAGGACTTGAAGTGTGTTAGTCCCATTACACACAGACCTACATTTTCTTCCCAGAAGCACCTATAGGACTTGAAGTGTGTTAGTCCCATCACACAGAGATCATATATTTTGTTCCCAGAAGCACCTATAGGACTTGAAGTGTGTTAGTCCCATTACACACAGACCTACATTTTCTTCCCAGAAGCACCTATAGGACTTGAAGTGTGTTAGTCCCATCACACAGACCTTTATTTCCTTCCCAGAAGCACCTATAGGACTTGAAGTGTGTTAGTCCCATTACACACAGACCTACATTTTCTTCCCAGAAGCACCTATAGGACTTGAAGTGTGTTAGTCCCATCACACAGAGATCATATATTTTGTTCCCAGAAGCACCTATAGGACTTGAAGTGTGTTAGTCCCATCACACAGACCTTTATTTCCTTCCCAGAAGCACCTATAGGACTTGAAGTGTGTTAGTCCCATTACACACAGACCTACATTTTCTTCCCAGAAGCACCTATAGGACTTGAAGTGTGTTAGTCCCATCACACAGAGATCATATATTTTGTTCCCAGAAGCACCTATAGGACTTGAAGTGTGTTAGTCCCATCACACAGAGATCATATATTTTGTTCCCAGAAGCACCTATAGGACTTGAAGTGTGTTAGTCCCATTACACACAGACCTACATTTTCTTCCCAGAAGCACCTATAGGACTTGAAGTGTGTTAGTCCCATTACACACAGACCTACATTTTCTTCTCAGAAGCACCTATAGGACTTGAAGTGTGTTAGTCCCATCGCACAGAGCTCCTCTATTTTCTTCTCAGCAGCACCCACAGGACTTCTAGTGTGTTAGTGGCATCACACAGAGCTCCTCTATTTTCTTTGCAGAAGCACCCACAGGACTTCTAGTGTGTTAGTGGCATCACACAGAGCTCCTCTATTTTCTTTGCATAAGCACCCACAGGACTTCTAGTGTGTTAGTGGCATCACACAGAGCTCCTCTATTTTCTTTGCAGAAGCACCCACAGGACTTCTAGTGTGTTAGTGGCATCACACAGAGCTCCTCTATTTTCTTTGCAGAAGCACCCACAGGACTTCTAGTGTGTTAGTGGCATCACACAGAGCTCCTCTATTTTCTTTGCAGAAGTACCCACAGGACTTCTAGTGTGTTAGTGGCATCACACAGAGCTCCTCTATTTTCTTTGCATAAGCACCCACAGGACTTCTAGTGTGTTAGTGGCATCACACAGAGCTCCTCTATTTTCTTTGCAGAAGCACCCACAGGACTTCTAGTGTGTTAGTGGCATCACACAGAGCTCCTCTATTTTCTTTGCAGAAGCACCCACAGGACTTCTAGTGTGTTAGTGGCATCACACAGAGCTCCTCTATTTTCTTTGCATAAGCACCCACAGGACTTCTAGTGTGTTAGTGGCATCACACAGAGCTCCTCTATTTTCTTTGCAGAAGCACCCACAGGACTTCTAGTGTGTTAGTGGCATCACACAGAGCTCCTCTATTTTCTTTGCATAAGCACCCACAGGACTTCTAGTGTGTTAGTGGCATCACACAGAGCTCCTCTATTTTCTTTGCAGAAGCACCCACAGGACTTCTAGTGTGTTAGTGGCATCACACAGAGCTCCTCTATTTTCTTTGCATAAGCACCCACAGGACTTCTAGTGTGTTAGTGGCATCACACAGAGCTCCTCTATTTTCTTTGCAGAAGCACCCATAGGACTTCTAGTGTGTTAGTGGCATCACACAGAGCTCCTATATTTTCTTC
Organism: Lithobates sylvaticus; assembly: GCA_028564925.1. NCBI lineage: Eukaryota > Metazoa > Chordata > Amphibia > Anura > Ranidae > Lithobates > Lithobates sylvaticus. The sequence goes on along the minus strand of CM053031.1, from coordinate 195,661,924 downwards.
TCAGCAGCACCCACAGGACTTCTAGTGTGTTAGTGGCATCACACAGAGCTCCTCTATTTTCTTTGCAGAAGCACCCACAGGACTTCTAGTGTGTTAGTGGCATCACACAGAGCTCCTCTATTTTCTTTGCAGAAGCACCCATAGGACTTCTAGTGTGTTAGTGGCATCACACAGAGCTCCTATATTTTCTTCTCAGCAGCACCCACAGGACTTCTAGTGTGTTAGTGGCATCACACAGAGCTCCTCTATTTTCTTTGCAGCACCCACAGGACTTCTAGTGTGTTAGTGGCATCACACAGAGCTCCTCTATTTTCTTTGCATAAGCACCCACAGGACTTCTAGTGTGTTAGTGGCATCACACAGAGCTCCCTTATTTTCTTTGCAGAAGCACCCACAGGACTTCTAGTGTGTTAGTGGCATCACACAGAGCTCCTCTATTTTCTTTGCATAAGCACCCACAGGACTTCTAGTGTGTTAGTGGCATCACACAGAGCTCCTCTATTTTCTTTGCAGAAGCACCCACAGGACTTCTAGTGTGTTAGTGGCATCACACAGAGCTCCTCTATTTTCTTTGCAGAAGCACCCATAGGACTTCTAGTGTGTTAGTGGCATCACACAGAGCTCCTATATTTTCTTCTCAGCAGCACCCACAGGACTTCTAGTGTGTTAGTGGCATCACACAGAGCTCCTATATATTCTTCTCAGCAGCACCCACAGGACTACCGACTACAATGGCTGGAAGACCACCAAGGGGAGGCAGAGCGTGCAGAGCCAAGAACACAGGGCAGGCAGGCTCTGTTTCTAGTGGACGTGGCCGTGGACGTGGACGTGGTCGTGCATCGTCATCAGCACGTGGCCATGGGACACACGCGTCTTTGTTTTCGGCAGCTGGACATGTGGAGCCGCATCATGCTGAAGGCTTGGTAGAATGGATGACCAAGCCCTCCTCATCCTCCTCATCCTCTCTCACCCAGGCTCAGGGTACTGACAGAGCATCATCAGCCACCCCTTCCCTAGACCCACCATGTCCTCCTGAGGAGTCCCCCGAACTCTTTGAGCACAGTGTTGGGTACATGCTCCAGGAGGATGCCCAACGATTCGAAGGCTCGGATGATGATACCCAGCTTGAGGAATCTGGCAGTACTGTTCCACCAGCTGCAGCTTACTGCCAGGTTTGCTCTAGTGGTGAAGAGGGAGGGGATGATGAGGTCACTGACTCCACGTGGGTGCCTGAAGGGAGAGAGGATGAGGAGGAGGACGAGGAGGAGGAGGAGGAGGATGCGGCGTCACATGTCCAACGAGGCCGGATGCCCCCTGGAGGCCAGGTAGAGGCCAGCACAGCAACTGTACAACACCGCAGAGCTCCGCCTGTGCAGGGCGCTGCCTCTGCACGTTATCAGAAAAGTTCTTTGGTGTGGGCCTTTTTTGAGACGAGTGCAGCAGATTGCACCACTGCTATTTGCAATATTTGTCTCAAGCGTATCTCGCGTGGCCAAAACATCAGCCGCTTGGGCACCACAAGCATGACCAGACATATGGCGACCTGCCATGCAGCTCGTTGGCAGGCACACATAAAAGACCCACACCAAAGAACTAAGCGGACCTCTCCTTGCTCCTCCTCAGCTGGGATCTCCATCCCCACTACACCTTCAGTCCTCTCTGAAAGCTGCTCTGAGAGGACTGAAGGTGTAGAATTAGGTGTGTCACAACCAAGTACTTGCAGTACACCGACGTCCGATTGCAGCAGGCAAATTTCCCTGCCCCAGCTGCTGGACCGTAGAAAGAAGTACACTCCCAGCCATCCACATGCCCAGCGGTTGAATGCTAGCCTGGCTAAATTGCTAGCACTTCAACTGCTGCCTTTTCAGTTGGTAGACTCGGCCCCCTTCCGTGAGTTTGTTCAATGTGCGGTTCCTCAGTGGCAGGTTCCCAAACGCCACTTTTTCTCGCGGAAGGCTATTCCGTCTCTCTACCGGCATGTGGAGGGCAATGTCCATGCCTCGCTGGACAGGGCGGTCAGCGGTAAGGTGCATATTACCGCTGACTCATGGTCCAGCAGGCATGGACAGGGACGGTACCTTTCTTTCACGGCCCATTGGGTCACTCTATTGGCAGCTGGGAGGGATGCAGGACAAGGTGCAGTAGTGTTGGAGGTTGTTCCGCCACCACGCCTCCAAAACGCGACTACTGCTACTGGTTGTGACACACCTCTCTCCTCCACCCCCTCCTCTTCTTCTTCCTCCAGTGCTCTGTCCTTGGAACCAGCGGTGCTCCGTAGGCGTACAAGGGGCTACGCAAGTACGCAGGCAAAAAGATGCCATGCCGTGCTTGCGCTGGTGTGTTTGGGGGACAGGAGCCACACTGGGCCAGAGGTTCTGGCAGCTCTGCAGGGGCAGGCCGAGAGGTGGTTGACGCCACGTCAGCTTAAGCCAGGAATGGTCGTTTCTGACAATGGCACCAACCTCCTCTCCGCCCTGCGACAGGGGCAGCTCACCCATGTGCCCTGCATGGCTCACGTCCTCAAACTGGTGGTGCAGCGGTTCTTGGGCAGGTTCCCAGGCTTACAGGATGTCCTGAGGCAGGCCAGGAAAGTCTGTGTGCATTTCCGCCGATCTTATAATGCCAGTGCTCGGCTGACTGAGCTGCAAAAGGAGCTGAACCTGCCCAAGAACCGCCTAATATGTGACATGCCCACCAGGTGGAACTCAACGTTGGCCATGCTGCAGCGACTGCACACGCAGCAGAGGGCCATCAATGAGTACCTTTGCGACTACGGCACCAGGACAGGGTCAGGGGAGCTTGGTTTTTTTTCCCCACGTCAGTGGAGCATGATCAGGGATGCATGCACTGTCCTCTCACCATTTGAGGAGGCCACGAGGATGGTGAGCAGTGACAGTGCATGCATCAGTGACACTGTCCCTCTTGTCCACCTGTTGGAGCATACGCTGCGTGGGATAATGGACAGGGCACTTGAGGCAGAACAGAGGCAGGAAGAGGAGGACTTCCTTGCCTCTCAAGGCCCCCTTTATCCGGACAGTGTTCCTTCTGTCCCACCCATCACACAGGAAGAGGATGAGGAGGAGGAGGAGGAGGAGGAGGAGGATTGTGTGAGCATGGAGGTGGAGCCTGGCACTCAGCATCAGCAGCAGCAGCAGTCTTTTAGGGATGATGTACAGTCCCAACAAACCAGTGGACTTGTACGTGGCTGGGAGGAGGTGGCTGGCGATCATGTCATCCTCAGTGACCCAGAAGACTCCGGACCGAATGCCTCAGCTAACCTACGCTGCATGGCCTCCCTGATCCTGCAAAGCCTGTGGAAGGATCCTCGTGTTCTTCGGATCAAGGAGAGGGACCATTACTGGCTGGCCACTCTCCTTGATCCGCGGTACAAGGGTAAGGTTGCGGACCTTATCTTGCCGTCGCAGAGGGAGCAGAGGATGAGACATCTCAGGGAGGCCTTGCAGAAAGGTCTGTGCAACGCGTTCCCAGAAACTGGGAGGCTACAAACTCCTGGTCCTGGGCGACGAGTTGCTGAGGCTTCGGTCAGTGGCAGAAGGAGCGGTGGGGAAGGTGGACGTCTGACCGATGCGTTCAGACAATTTTTTAGTCCGCAGCCCCAAGGTATGATCGGTTCCAGCAACCATCGCCAGCGTCTGATATACATGGTGCAGGAATACCTTGGGGCAAGGTCAGACTTGGACACCTTTCCCACCGAAAATCCTCTGGCTTACTGGGTCCTGAGGATGGATCACTGGCCAGAGCTTGCACAGTATGCAATTGAGCTACTGGCCTGTCCTGCCTCCAGCGTTCTTTCCGAACGCACATTCAGTGCTGCTGGAGGATTTGTGACTGATCATAGGGTGCGCCTGTCCACCGCCTCGGTTGATCGACTGACATTCATCAAAATGAATCAGTCTTGGATCACCACCAGCTACCAGGCACCTGAGGCGGATATAACCGAATAATTTTTAATGTCACATCCCTTCAAGACTGCCTATGCTGATGCTGAGTGACTGTCCTCTTATGTTCACTGACTATCCTCTTCCTCCTCCTCAATGATCCATGCCACCACACCAGTGCCTAAGGCACAATTTTTCAGCCCCTGTTTAACAGGGGCGTGTACTTACAATTTTTTAAAAAAATGCTTCGCAACACGTGTGACTGCTGTGCTCCAAGTACAGTCTCTGTGAGGGCCGTGTTGCAGTGTTGTGGCACCAGCACCAGTGCCTAAGGCACAATTTTTCAGCCCCTGTTTAACAGGGGCGGGTACTTACAATTTTTTAAAAAAATGCTTCGCAACACGTGTGACTGCTGTGCTCCAAGTACAGTCTCTGTGAGGGCCGTGTTGCAGTGTTGTGGCACCAGCACCAGTGCCTAAGGCACAATTTTTCAGCCCCTGTTTAACAGGGGCGGGTACTTACAATTTTTTAAAAAAATGCTTCGCAACACGTGTGACTGCTGTGCTCCAAGTACAGTATCTGTGAGGGCCGGGTTGCAGTGTTGTGGCACCAGCACCAGTGCCTAAGGCACAATTTTTCAGCCCCTGTTTAACAGGGGCGTGTACTTACAATTTTTTAAAAAAATGCTTCGCAACACGTGTGACTGCTGTGCTCCAAGTACAGTCTCTGTGAGGGCCGTGTTGCAGTGTTGTGGCACCAGCACCAGTGCCTAAGGCACAATTTTTCAGCCCCTGTTTAACAGGGGCGGGTACTTACAATTTTTTAAAAAAATGCTTCGCAACACGTGTGACTGCTGTGCTCCAAGTACAGTCTCTGTGAGGGGTTGCAGTGTTGTGGCACCAGCACCAGTGCCTAAGGCACAATTTTTCAGCCCCTGTTTAACAGGGGCGGGTAATTACAAATCTTGATCTAATAGTTCACAGCAGGGCCCATTCCTGCGCCCACCAAGAGTAACTATGAGGGCCTGCAGTCTTGTGGCAACACCGTCCACCACCACCGCCAAAGGCCCAATTTTTCTGCCCTGTTCATCAGGTGCTTGCAATTACAAATCTTGATCTAATAACTCACAGCAGGGCCCATTCCTGCGCCCACCAAGAGTAACTATGAGGGCCTACAGTCTTGTGGCAACACCGTCCACCACCACCGCCAAAGGCCCAATTTTTCTGCCCTGTTCATCAGGTGCTTGCAATTACAAATCTTGATCTAATAACTCACAGCAGGGCCCATTCCTGCGCCCACCAAGAGTAACTGTGAGAGCTTACAGTCTTGTGGCAAAACCGTCCACCACCACCACCACCACCCCCAATTTTTCTGCCCTGTTCAACAGGTGCATGCAATTACAAATCTTGATCTATTAACTCACAGCAGGGCCCATTCCTGTGCCCACCAGTCTTGTGGCTACACCAACATCTAATAGGGCAAATTTCTGCAGAGTATATACGCCAGGCCCCTACTTTCAAACATCCAACTTACAAACGACTCCTACTTGCAAATGGAAAGAGAAAACAGGAAGTGAGAGGAAATCTACCCCTAGGAAGGGAAATTCTATCCTGTTAGATTTAATTTGGGAAAAAGGTATCTCCTCTCTACTGATACTTTATCACCAATCCTTGTTTCAATTAAAACCCCACTTTTTCCAAAAACATTTGTCATTGGGACGGAAAGTTAGGTGACATGTTCTGAACAGATGTGCAAAGACAGCAAATGTTACAGGGGTGATAACCCCTCCCTATGTTCTCCAAAAAGCTTAAAAATAGATTTTTTTGGGATGGAGCTACACTTCATAATGTACCTGTTCAGATTCTACTTAAGAACAAACCTAAAGCCGCAAGTGGTTTTAAATGGCTTCTTTTTTTCCTTTACAAATGTCATTTTGTGCAAGGACAGTTCTAAACACGGGAAACACATGCCACTTCACAGGCATACTTTAGACACCCCCCAGGTACCATATTTAAAGGAAAATTTCACTTTTATTTTTTCACTTTATGCATCATTAAAATGACTGCTCCCGAAAAAACGTTAGTTTTTAAAAGTTCTTTTTGCATTGATATATGTCCCCTGGGGCAGGACCCGGGTCCCCAAACCTGTTTTATGACATTAACATGCATATTGGCCGTTGTAATTAGCACTTTTGATTTCGAACGTTCGCGTCCATTATAACGTATAGGGTTCGAAAATTCGCGCGAACTTTCGGTCGGTTCGAAGGTTCTGGTGCGAACCGAACCCGGGGGTGTTCGGCTCATCCCTAGCAGCAACAACTGCAACCAAGCGTTTGCGATAACGTGCAATGAGGCTTTTACAGCGTCCTGGAGGAATTTTGGCCCACTCATCTTTGCAGAATTGTCCTAATTCAGTTACATTAGAGGGTTTTCGAGCATGAACGGCCTTTTTAAGGTCATACCACAACATCTCAATAGGATTCAGGTCAGGACTTTGGCTAGGCCACTCCAAAGTCTTCATTTTGTTTTTCTTCAGCCATTCGGTGGTGGACTTGCTGGTGTGTTTTTAGGATCATTGTCCTGCTGCAGAACCCAAGTTCGTTTCAGCTTGAGTACACGAACAGATGGTCGGACATTCTCCTTCAGGATCTCTTGGTAGACAGCAGAATTCATAGTTCCTTTTATCACGGCAAGTCTTCCAGGTCCTGAAGCAGCAAAACAGCCCCAGACCATCACACTACCACCACCATATTTTACTGTTGGTATAATGTTCTTTTTCTGAAATGCAGTGTTCCTTCTACGCCAGATATACTTGGACACACACCTTCCAAAGAGTTCCACTTTTGTCTCATCGGTCCACAGAATGTTGTCCCAAAAGTCTTGGGGATCATCAAGATGTGTTGTGGAGAAATTTAGACGAGCTTTGATGTTCTTTTTGCTCAGCAGTGGTTTTCTCCTTGGAACTCTGCCATGCAGGCCATTTTTGCCCAGTCTTTTCCTGATGGTGGAGGCATGAACGCTGACCTTAACTGAGGCAAGTGAGGCCTGCAGTTCCTTGGACGTTGTTGTGGGGTCTTTTGTGACCTCTTGGATGAGTCGTCGCTGCGCTCTTGGGGTAATTTTGGGCGGCCGGCCACTCCTGGGAAGGTTCACCACTGTTCCATGTCTTCGCCATTCGTGGATAATGGCTCTCACTGTGGTTCGCTGGATTCCCAAAGCTTTGGAAATGGCGTTATAACCCTTTCCAGACTGATAGATCTCAATTACTTTCTTTCTCAATTGTTCCTGAATTTCTTTGGGTCTCGGCATGATGTGTAGCTTTTAAGGATCTTCTGGTGGACCTTACTGTGTCAAGCAGCTCCTATTTAAGTGATGCCTTGATTGTGAACAGCTGTGGCAATAATCAGGCCTGGGTGTGGCTAGAGAAATTGAACTCAGGTGTGGACAACCACAGTTATAGTATGTTTTAACAAGGGGGGGCAATCACTTTTTCACACAGGGCCATGATGGTTTGGATTTTTTTTCACCTTTAATAATAAACACCTTCATTTACAAATTGCATTTTGTGTTTACTTGTGTTGTCCTTGACTATTGTTTAAATTGGTTTGATGTTCCGAAACACTTAAGTGTGACAAACATGCAAAGGAACAGGAAATGAGGAAGGGGGCAAACACTTTTTCACACCACTGTAAATGGTTCAGTCTAAAGCCTAGTACACACGCTTTAATTTTCGGACGTCAATTGTGTTACGACGACCAATCGTCCGCAAACCTTACCGTTAGTACGGTGCTTTCGACAGCCAAATTCACCTTTTCGTCAGACAAAAACTGCACGTGCAGACTATAAAATTATTGTTGGATGTGAACTAAACATCTTATTTTCATTTCATTAGTATGGTTTTCGTACGAAAAGAAATCGTAAGAGAAAGACTACGCATGCTCAGAAAAGAAAGAATACATTGTGGCGGTAGGATCCTGTGCTACCTGGAGGATTGCTGGTTTACACCAGATTTTGGAGAGAAAGGCATGCTGATTGCACAGCTGTGTGCCGGGCTATTTAGTTTTGACCTGGCTATGGCTCAGTGTTCCACCCAACAGAAGAAGGAAGTCTGTGCATGGGAGTCAGGTGGACTCCCATTCCTCTGAGAGGAGTCAGAGGCTGCATGGGGCAGCCAGAGTATGCATGTCTGCAGGAGGCAGACGTACTTGGTGACAGAGCAGCAAGGGCGCTGATCAGGAGTGAGCTAAGAGAGAGCTTCACTCTAGGAAACTCTTTTGGGTCTGAGGAGCAGACCTAAAGGCCTAGGCTAAAGGCCTGAATCAGCCGTATGGGAACAATGTAAGCCAGGAGGCTAAAGTATTGAGTGTGCAAGATACAGTAATGGTGGAACCCCCCTGCGTGGGTACTGATGTCTTTGTGAACTTTTCCATGCTTTTAAATAAAAGTGGGCTACCAGGCCCTTAAAAATACAGTTTTGGACTGGCGTACTCACTGGAAAACGCACCTCCCATTTGAGTCTGATAACCCTAATCTTACGTTACGTGACTTCTGATGTTGTATTCTGTCAAATGAAAATTCTCGTATTGTTAGTAACCTCTTCACTTTCGACATGAGACTAGCATGCCACAAAAATCAGACGTTCTGTTATCAGAAAATCAAAACGGTGTACGAGGCTTTAAACTGCGTAAGGGGTTCTTTACTGTTAGGGTGGTAAGGAACTCCCTTCCACAGTTGGTGGTGTCAGTGGGGAGTTTAGATAAGTTAAAAAAAACATTTAAATGTGTTTCTTTGCACAATATACATCGAAATGGAAACCATTTCAAACATCAAAAAGGATTGTTGGGTCTTATGAAATGAAAACACAGTAAATGAAGATGGGCTTATATTTTACTTTCCCTAGCCACACAAGCTGCAATTTACTGCAAATTATCACTCACAATCTACAACACTAAATATAGTGCTGTATATAGCACTGTATAGCTGTAGTAGCATACTACACTGCAAACTCTCCCTCTCTCGGTACAATACTGGCAACTGTCTCTCACACTAAACTCCCACACACTGACAAAGGGTTGCTGAGACAACAGTCTTTAGTAGTTTGTAGGCTGCTACTATGTTAAAACCATCATTGGCCAAAGTCTTGCAATGCATTACGCTAGTCTGAGGAGCAATTCCTGAAGGTGTCTAAAGTTCAGATTCAATTTGAACATCTGAAAAACCAAAGTGTTGACAACTGAAAAGCTTTCAATCAATCAATTATTGCAGGAAGATACTGGTCCTTAAAAAGATTTTTGGATGTACATATCTGTGCACACAGACATGGTACACATAAAAATGTACTTCAGCCCTGCAATCTAATCACTTCAAGTCTGGACAGTCTCCCCACAAAGTTGTAATTTTAACAAGCTATTTCTCACACACAGCATAGGCACATTTGCAATTTCACCACAAAACACATTCTGCTATGGGATAGGACATGTGTGAGACTTTTTCCACAGCCTAGATGGTCTGAAATGGGCATAATTTATGCATCTAATTTCCTGAGTACCCATCACATTTCCAAAGGCAATTTTTTGGGAAAAAAATACACTTTAATGAATTTTAATGCACAAAAAACACAATCTAATACCCAATTTTTGATAAATTTAAAAGACGATGTTACGAGTAAATGGATACCAAACATGTTACGCTTTAAAAGCCTTTACAGGTTACCAGTTTAGGGTTACACAGGAGGTCTGGAGCTTGAATTATTGCCCTCATTCTGATGTTTGGAGCGATACTTGACATACCGTGTTTCCCCGAAAGTAAGACAGTGTCTTACTTTCTTTTTATCCCTAAAAGCCCCACTATGTCTTACTTTCGGGGTATGTCTTACATTATGGGGCACATAGCACATTATGGGGCAGATCATGGGGCACATAGCAGATCAGGGCACATTATGGCACATTATGGGGCACATAGCACATCAGGGCACATTATGGGGGACACAGCACATCTGGGCACATTATGGGGCACAGCACATCTGGGCACATTATGGGGCATGGGGCACATTAGGGCATCAGGGCATGGGGCACATTAGGGCATCAGGGCATGGGGCACATTAGGGCATCAGGGCATGGGGCACATTAGGGCATCAGGGCATGGGGCACATTAGGGCATCAGGGCATGGGGCACATCTGGGGACACTTACTTGCGAGCATAGTAGTGCAGGAAGCGTCTGTCATGTTTTCTCTCATGTCACGCTGCCCGCTCCCTGGCGGCCCCTCCTCTCTTCTCGTCTATCCCAGATGATGTCTCAAGCCAATGGGGATTGACGAGAAGAGAGGAGGGGCCGCCGGGGAGCGAGCAGCGCTGAGTGACATGACAGACAGCGTATGACAGATAGACGCTTCCTGCGCTACTCTGCATCTCATTCGGCTCTGGTCTCTGCAGGCAAATCCCCCGTGTTTCCCCGATAGTAAGACATACGTCTTACTTTCGGGGTACGGCTTACATTAGCTGTCCCCTCTGACACTCCCGATACGTCTTACTATCGGGGGTGTCTTACTATCGGGGAAACACGGTATGTGGTGTGATTGCTGTTTACATATACATGTTGGACAGAAGTATTTATTTTACTTTCTTAAATATTTTTTGATCAACTTTATTGCTATCACAAAGGATGAACCATGAGTGACAAAATAATTGTTGCCTCTGGTTTCTGGCATCACATATTGGGAGGAACAACATCAGTTCCTCTCACTGTGCTGGAGACAGATGCTGCTGGTTGTTTCCTTATGGGGCTCCCTGATCGCCCAGAGGAGCCCAGTAAAGGTGGCGGCAGAAGGGGGACCCCTTCTTCTGCCCATAAAAATAATCTGCGCAGCTCTCAACCTGCTGGGATTACTGTTATCGGGTTAGGAATTGCAGGTACTGGTACATCGCTGGACAGGAAGTAGTTAATGTGTTCTAGAGGCATAAATTATACATCTAATTTCCTAACTATCACATTTTGGAGGCCCTGGAGAACCAAGACAGTGGAAACAATTGGGGAAACTGGCTCTGTTGACCCTGGTACTGATATGGTGGTGATCAGGACAATGGTACGGCGGTGATCAGGACACTGGTATGGCAATGATCAGGGCACTGGTATGGGGTATGCTGGTGATCAGGATGCTAGTATGGGGTATGGTGGTGATCAGGACGCTGGTATGGTGTATGACAGTGATCAGGATGCTGGTAAGAGGTATGGTGCTGATCAGGATGCTGGTATGGATTATGGTGGTGATCAGGACACTGGTATGGAAAACAGCTGGGATCAGGATACTGGTATGGGGTATGGCAGTGATCAGGACTTTGGTATGAGGTATGGTGGTGATCAGGATGCTAGTATGGTGTATAGCAGTGGTCAGGGTGCTGGTACGGCATATGGTGTGATCAGGGCTCTGATATGGTGAATGGCAGTGATCATGGTGCTGGTATGGCATATTGTGGTGATCAGGATGCTGGTATGACATGGTGGTTATCAGGATGCTGGTATGGTTTATGGAGGTGATCAGGGTGCTGGTATGGCGTACGATGTGATCAGGGCTCTGATATGGCGAATGGCAGTGATCATGGGGCTGGTATGGCATATTGTGTTGATCGAGATGCTGGTATGGGATATGTGATCCGCCGGGGGACACATGGATAACTGGGCTCCCAGGTGTGCACACTGTGAGCCCCGCAGGAGCTGCCGATGCGGGCTGACGTACAGGTATAATTTTAAAATAATGGTCAGCGCAACTTATATACCCTATAGTACTACAGTGAACAAGTACCTGTATAGTAATTGTGCAATCAAAATAATTCAAAAATATGAAGTGCAAATGTGCATTTAGTAAACAAATGCTGTGCAAACGGTGCTGACTACTATATTCCTATACAAAAAGTAGAACGGTGCAAACATATATGCAAATAAATATATGTAAACAATCCTAGTGATGACTAGGTATGCAAAAAAAAAAAAAACGCACTTAATGGTGTAAGGTAGTCCTTAGTAAACACCTGGTGGTGTATATATGTGGCCCTTAATGAATCAAGATAATATTGTCCATATATAAGTTCATATATAAACGTGCAAAAAGTGCTGATGTGCAGCGATATGAAAAGCAGGCTCTTCAAATGACATCCGCTGTGCGTTTTTCGTGTGCCCCACTCAGTGCTCACTATGCTCTTACCTCCAAGTGGGTAACAAATCGCCACTGAGATCTGTGTATTGTAGGACCTTCCTGGGTATCGTGACAGCAGATGGTATCCCTCAGAGTTCTGTACTCCTATCCTGGCTTCCAATTGGTCCATTCGGCCGTTTATTCATAGCATATATAGGTGAGGAATAAACAGGAATATCCCATAGTGCAGTTAATTAAGACTGGTTTATTGTTAAAATAAGAGATGGCTACTTACAACATGTATAAATAAAAACAGCAGATCTGTAAAAACTGCGTTACAGGCGCCTCTTTGTGTCACTTCTGGTTGTCTTGTATTCCGGTCACTTCCCTATGCATTACGTCACGTGACTTCATCAGGGGATCCACTTTTTATTCACTGACGTACAGGTATGTTAACCCACATCAATGCTGCTGCCACCATTTATAGGCTGTGGGTGGATGGAAAGAGGTTAAAAATTTGAAACATATTCTGTTAAAACAAACACAACCACTAAATCTCATATGAACGTTAACAGCCTGTGATACTGATATAAAGGAAATAATTTTAGACATTTTGTGTTTAAGTCGTGACAGAGCTTCACTTCTGTCTCCAACAATCTCTTTCCTGTATATCCCCCTGTCACATGATTTCTCAAAGGAAAAAATAAGCTTCTGTACTAATACAAATTGCCCAGGAATATTACACTGTTTTTACACTGTTTTTAAGGAGACATGCCAAGTGAAAACACAAGCATCTTGTTATCAGTGTAGTGCATGTTGACAGGGACAAGCTGTGAATCAGCTGCAGAAAGAAAGAAATTGTAAATATGCCATATGGAAAAAAAAACACATGCACCCTTTCTGTGACTGTAGTGAGGGGGCTGGCTTATCCACATGCCCCTTATTGGCCCTTCTAAGCCACCTGACCAATGATCAAAGGCCAGGAAGTGAATTATTAGTAGTTGGTTGCTAGGGCAGCAAAATCATATATTAGTTTGCTGGGCCCACATACTCTGACCTGGTTGGTTCTCCTTGATCCCATGCTGGACCCAAACCTGAGTCTAATTCCTATATACGTATAGACACATACATACAGTATATAACCATGTAAAATATTGCTAATTTATTAATCCTCAGTATAATGATTTCAGAAAGGTACAAACATTGGTAACAGATTCCATATTTCTAAAAAGAGAGATAGATTTTATCTGCACAATAGGGTGACTCCATCTGTAATGTATGCTGTAATTATGCAGTTGATGGAAACTCATGTTGCCACAGCCTTCTTTCTCTACATAAATTTCCTGCATGTTTAGTATAATGATAGTATAATGAGGATCCAGGTCTCTGATACTCATTTGCATTTAGTCCACAAAAGTTAGCAGCAATCAAGGTTTTTATTATGTAACTAACATAAAAAAACACTGACTTGGTTCTAGCCAACCTGGATGTCAAATCCAACTTACTTTGCTAAATTGTAAGAAAGCTTTATCAGACCAGGAACGGTTTTGCATAATAATGTAAAATCAGCTTAATGCTGGCAAATGTATACCACTGATTTTCTTAATCAGTAAAATACATATTAGCAAGCATTTCTATTATAATGATGCTTCCAATATTTATTATGCTCTGAGAAAAGTACATGACATGTGAATTGTATCAGTATTCACTCTAACCTAGTTGTATAGATTTACCCATCATAGCAAAATCTATTGTACTTTTAGACAAGAATAAGACTGATTCTCATTGTTTACTTTTGGTTACTGCACTTAAAAATAAGAACACTCTGTTAAACAAGGCTGTAATTGTTAATAAAAAAAAATGATGATGTTATTGTTTTCACAGAGCATATCTGCCCCTTGGTGCTCCCCATAAAGCAACCTGTCTCTACTATATGAGTAAGGCAGGGTTCCCCTTGCACTGTATATAGGTTGATCTACTCCACAAGAGCACTGAACTGGATAACAGAGGAGCAATTGCCTCCCAACCAGTAGTAATGAGATGTGTTGAGTTGGTGACTCTAATGCCACATACACACGACTGGACTTTGACAGCAAAGGTCCGACGGAGCAAATTCTTCGGACAATTCGATTGTGTGTGGGCTTCAACAGACCTTTGCTGTCCAAAAATCTGATGGACTTTAGAAATAGAACATAGTTCAAATTTTTCAGCTGGAACTCCGCCGGACCCAGTTCCTATCGAAAAATCAGTTTGTGTGGCCTGTAAATAGGAATATGCCTTTTTTAGTAGTAGCAACAATGAAAATATGGGATAGAATGTTAAGACAGGGAATAGGTGCTTCATATATAGGCCCTATAACCCCGCTTTTTGATAACCCAGAGTTTCCACCAGCAATGGAAAGAGGTAGGTTCTTGAGATGGCAGCGAAAAGAGGATACTAGGATAGCTGAGATAATGGAGCAAGCAAAATAAACTTCCCCCTTTGGAGTCTCTGGGTATGCAACATAAAGCCAAACAGCTTCAATATTGCCAGCTCCAGAAATATATCCTTTCCCTAATGAAAGAAGGCAATATTAATAGAGCGCCTACGGATCTCGAAAAAAGAATGGTTAAAGATCAAAAACCAAAACATCTAAGATATATAGCTATTTAAGTTCAAGAGATAAAATACAAGATTTATCATATATTAAAAAATGGGAGGAGGAGTTAGGAATCATGATATCTAGGACGAAATGGGAAAGGGCTATCGTAATAACTCATAAACTGTCAATGTCCAATAGGCATCAAGAGAGAAACTATAAAATATTAGCCAGATGGTATAGATGTCCAGTGGATATGCATAAAATCAGTTTGGAAAACTCAGAAGTATGCTGGAGGTGCCAAGGGGCCAGAGGTACAATGTCACATATATGGTACTACTGTCCGGGGATTCAGATCTTCTGGGGACAAATATTTAAAATCTATGCCGCAATGACAGGGATCAATATACAGCCTGATGTATTAATATTGATACTATCGATGATCCCGGGATCAATCGATAGTATAAAAAAGGGCATATTAAAACAATTTTTAACAGCAGCACGGACAGTTATAGCCAGAAAATGGAAAAAAAATGGCACCCAGCATAACGGAATGGGAGTCTAAGATGGCCGAGATGTGTGTCCTGGTGGAGAGGATTGAGACAGAAAAGGGATGTAAGAAACAAATAATAATACCATGGCAGAAATGGAAAGAGTTTAATGCCACACAGGCACGGTGGAGAGAACTGTAGGAGCATAAAGAAAATAAGCCAGAGAGAAGAGAGGAATGGGGGGGGGGGGGCTTCCCCCCCTTTTTTTTTCTCTTTTTCTTTTTTAGAGTATGGGGAGATATGAGAGGTATGAATGGTGATGAATGTAGGGATAAATGAGGGGCAGAACTGGAATAAACAGAGTAGAAATTATATGGATTAAATTAGAAAACAAATATAGAAATAGATCAATAGAAGCTAATGAGATCTAAGAATGGAATAATGAAGAGTATAAAATAGAAGAAAATAATCCATGTAGATAAATATATGATATGAGAGTATGTAAATGTTGCATACAAATTTGTAAAAAATGTTTTGTAAATAAAGATTATCAAAAAAGAAAAATCCATTTTTGTGTATGCTAGTCTGACAGACAAAAAACGACGCTAGGGCAGCTATTGGCTACTTGCTATGAACTTCCTTATTCTAGTCCGGTCGTACGTCATCACGTTTGAATCCGTTGGACTTTGGTGTGATTGTGTGTGGCCAAGTCTGTTCATTCGGAAAGTCCATTGGAACTCCGCCAAAAGTCAGTCGGGAAGACCATCGGACCTAGTCCGTCAAAAAGTCTGGTCGTGTGTACCGGCATAAGAGAACCTGCAATCAGGACTAATGATGGGAATTAGGTAGCTACATGCTCAAAATTCATACCTCACAGAGGGAAGTCTTCCAGCACCAACTTTTATTGTGCAGTTAATCTTTAAATGTGAGCAATCTTTTGTTACATGTGAACCATATGAAAATTAACAATGAATTGCAGGTAAGGTTGATATCGTGATACTGAATGAAAGCTTTTGTAATTAGAAAAAAAAACATTTCCAAACTTGACCTACTTTTCTATGTTTACTTAAGCTGGCCATGGACAGATTGATTTTGCTGTGGTTGCAAGAAAGAAAATCGCTCAATTTCCCCATCAACACACTCAGTGTTCATGGGGGAATCGCTCCTGCAGGGCCATTGTGTTCTCCCTGTTCATGCTAAACCATACCTACTCACTGTTTTGCAATGATACATTAGTACAATTTTTAACATTTTATGAGAGCTTCATCTGGAATAGTTATTTAGCACCTGAGCCTACTCATTGTATAGACTACACACATACAGTATGCTACAGTCTTTATACCTACAATATATTAAACAATATATTAAACACACAATCCTATGGAATGCCCAACCCCAATCTGTCTAGTTATCTCCTGCTTTTAAACAGTCCCTGAAAACACTTCTGTTCAGAGAAGCCTACCCTACCCGCACCAACAACTGTATTTAAATTTTCTCCATCAGCTCATTCCTCACAGTTATTACCTTTTGTTTCCATTTGACCCTCCCTTCTAGATTGTAAGCTCTAACAAGCAGGGCCCTCTGATCCCTCCTGTATTGATTTGTATCATATGTGTACTATCTGCCCTCATGTAGTAATGCGCTGCGCAAACTGTTGGCACTATATAAATCCTGTATAATAATAAAAAAAAAAAATAATATATGCTTTGATTACTGTGCCTCAAGTGAAAGTCTCTGAGATGCATCTAAACCTCAGTTTGAGCCTAATGATGTCGAAAATTCTACAAGTAGTTATTCCACACATCACCTTCACAGTCTAAATTGACTCACCTGTACAGTAAATATCACTGATGGGTCTGGCTTTAGAATATCATAGACAGCATACGGTATATCTATAGTATATATGATATATGTATGACGTATGATGCCTTATTCCTGTAGCACTTTTTTATGTTGTTATTACATTGGGGTTGGTTTATTAAAGACAAATAGGCTGTTCACTTTGCAAGGGAATTATCCCTAGAGCTTAGTGAATGAGGTGCACAAGCAAAATGCTGTTTTCTTTTTTAGTTCCTATACCATGATTCTTCTTCGCAAAGTGAAACTTCACCACATTCATTAAGCTTCCTTGCAGATGCAACTTCCCTCGCAAATTTAACAGCCCTTTTTGCCTTTAGTAAAACAACCCCATTGTCATCAGAGTATGGTTTGTATATTCTGTGGGGCAAAATTTGTGCAGAAATTGCACCAAAGTAATTGTACGGTAAACAGTATCAGAAAACCAGTGCAGACTTGTGCACATTGAGCCACTCTATCTTCTAGACAAAATTACTATACCAGACATACTGTGATGGTTCGCTGCATTTGCTTATAGCAATTGGCGTGCGCATTTAGTGCTCAGCGGCCTATTTAAACTGATGTGTCAGTAAGAGAAGTTGCTGAAAGGTGTTCAGCTTCTTCCTGTGTTTCCTGAAACCTGATCCAGTGCATTCACCCACCTATGTATTATAAGGGGGCTACTTATAATGATATACCATTTTGATAGGGGTTGAAATGAATATGCTTAACTTTCAGCTTTTGAACAAAGCTGTTGTAAGTATATTTCTTAGAAAAACGGTTTTGACCAGTATGTTGAAATCAGGACGCAGCTGTTATGTGGTTTCTAACTCTGTACTTCACCAGAGGATATGAAACTACTTAGCAGTGACTCAGGAGTTCTTGTGGTCAAGTCAGCAGGTGTGAACTAACTGTCATACTCTAAACTTTGCCTTATATTTCCTGTTGCAAGCTAACCACCAGCACATGACTGACCTTTGCCCCATATTCCATATTTCAACTGAAGACTGTCACGTGACAAGAAGTTGTTAATGTATGCATATGTGTATAAGTCTGATTGGTTTTTGGGAAAGCTGTCCCCTCCCTCTTCATTTCCCATAAAAGAGGAACGTATTGTCTATTAAACTTTGTAACCACTTCCACTTACAAACCCGTGTATGTGTGTGTGTGTTAACCACCGGTGAACTGGGATCTCCGCTTCTACCATTCCTGGCCTAGGCACTTAGAATACAAGAAGAAAGACGTGTACCTTTACAACTGGTGTTCAGAAGTGGGATATCTTGTGACAGGTAAGTGATTTTGCCCTTTTTACCTTTTAAGGTGAATAGGTGTAAATGCTTACGCTGTCCAGATCATCGCCACGAATTTAGTTTAAAGAGGTTATTGTGCCTTCGCGGCGGACTAGGCTGGTCCCCCGGGAGGTTAGGTTGTTGTGCCTTCGCGGGGGACTAGGTCGGTCCCCCGGGAGGTTAAAAGGACACGCAGGTAGTTACGTAGGTTATTTGGCTATTTAAAGAGAGTCTGACTAGGTTGGTCTGACTATAAAAAAACTATTGTAAAAGAGATTATTATTTTAATCACCGGGAAGTAGCAGATTACGCCCGTGATAAAAGGTTTGGTTGAGCGGACGCCCGTTAAGTTTTTTGAGAAACAAAAAGTGCACTATAAAATTGAACAAATGTATGGTTTTATAATGATCATTTAAAATAATTCTGTTCATAAGATTTACAGTATAAGACCTATAGAAATAAGTATAAAGTTTTGTTTAAGATATATATATATATATATGTATATGTGAGACTTCTTTTTCCACAGAACAGCGTAAGTACCTAAAAATTTTAAAGAATTGTATGTTGTATAAAGTATAAGAGTTTAATGACTTCGGAATACGAAGAACCTGATTGTAGCGACATAGCTCTATCTTGTCCACATTGTACTGTAGGATTACTGTTTTTTAAAATAGAAAATAGGTGGGTTCTATTAACCAATAGACCAGGGGGCTATTCTTGTAGATTAGGGGTAAGAGGAATATATCCCGCCACAAAGAAAGGAACCATAAATCGAGTACTAAGGGTAAACCTTCACAGTCCCATTAGTCCATCTGATTTGACGGACCAAGCAGTGATTACCCAAACGGGTTGTTATCACTTGTGCCCACATACTAGTCATACCCTGCCCACTTTGTTAGATGGGGAATTCTGCGGCCACCCCAGGATCAGACATAGGGATCCCATGCCCGTATGAATATATTAAAAACAATCTACCTGGACCACAGGTGGAACCTTTCTGGGCTCAAGTCCAGGAAAGATGCCACCAGTTAGGTATTCATGATCCGGGACCACAAGGTCCTTGTTCAGAGGAAGATTGGAAGAAAGTTAGCAAAATTTGTCAGACGCATAAGCATTCCTACCCCCCGGGTAAATCTAATGACCCTCAATACATGAAAGATTGTTATCACTCATGGAGCAAATGTTTAAAAGATTATAGAAAGAAATATGCTAAAAAGACTCCTGCAGTTGAAACAAATGTATCCGCCCCTACCTTTGAACCCCCTCCACCTTATGTCACTGTAAAAATGGACTCAGGAGAGCCTGGTCCTCGCCTCCAATTATATCCCTCACTAGAACCTCATGTCCTCGCAAGTAAACTCTATTGGTATAAATGGGACCCCTGTTACCCATCCCATCACTCCACCATTACCTGTAACCACTCCCGAGGGGCAACATTTGTGCGATCAGTCTTTTACTGTGTTGACCTCTTGTCCTGTATCCCTTATGGGAAGGGACCTGTTGTCCAGTTTAAGTATCACTATTAAATTTGACAAAGAAGGGTCACTAACTGCAAGTTCCCCTTTCTGTGACCTGACTGGTCCTAAACGACACATACATAAAGGATTCTTTATGTTACTGCCCGCTACTTTAGAGACTCACAAAATCTGGGCAGAAAACAAAGGTAGCGTAGGATTTATCAACTGCACACCCTACACTCCCCAATTACGTCCAGATGCACAGCCACAATACCACAAACAGTATCCCTTGCCCCCAGAGAAAACCAATGGAATTGCACCACAGATTGAAGAATACATACGCTTAGGCATTTTGAAACCAGTAATCAGCCCCTGGAACACGCCCATTTACCCCGTAAAAAAGACCAGTGGCGAATGGAGGCTAGTCCAAGATCTAAGGGCAGTTAATAAACAAGTACTACCCCTCCCGCCCTTGGTATCTGATATAACATTCATTTTTTCATGCATACCTGCAGATTCCCTATGCTACACAGTGATTGATTTGGCAAACGCATTTTTTAGCATTCCTATTGCCGAAGAGGCTCAGCCTATATTTGCCTTCTCATGGGCCGGCGCGGGCCAGTTAACTTGGTCGCGTTTACCGCAAGGGTATGTAGACAGCCCCGCCGCCTTCTCCATGGTACTCAACGAGACTGTCAAGTCTTGGACTTCCGAGCATGGGTCGGTACTAATACAGTATGTGGACGACTTGCTCTTGTGCAGTCGTTCTGCTGAAGATTGTGCGGTCGATTCAACATTACTGTTAGAACATCTGGCCGAAGCCGGCCACCTAGCCTCAAGGAAGAAAATACAGTGGTGTCTACCACAAGTAGAATACCTAGGATGTATTCTGGACAAGGGAACCAGGCTAGTGTCCCCCAAACGTGCCGCAGCCTTACAAGCTCTCAGTCCTCCAAAAGACAAAGCAGCTTTGTTGTCATTTCTGGGCGCAATTGTATATTGCCGCCAGTGGATTCCTGACTGTTCTCATTATGATAGTATCCTACGAGAGGCTGCCGGGTCAAACGCCCCTAAATTGATAGACTGGACAGAAGACAGAAAAAATGCTTTTGATGCTCTTATTAAGAGTTTGTCCACCGCCCCCGCCCTGGGATTGGTAGATTATGGTAAAGCCTTCCAGTTGTACTGTGTAGTTTCAGGAAAATCTTTTGCTGCAGTACTTGCACAATCTCATGGCTCAGGGTATCGCCCAGTGTCATATTTATCTAGAAAACTCCCTATCCAAGTCCAGGGCATGCCGTCCTGTCTTCAGAATGTCGCTGCCTGTGCCATGTCTGCACAGGATGCCAACAAAATAGTATTGGGACACAAAATGACACTGTACACCACTCATTCAGTTACCCACCTCATACGGAATATGAACACACAACACATGACTTCCCAAAGACTCAGTGGATACGAGATCACTTTGTTAAATACTGACAACTTGGTACTTAAATATGTTCCGAATAGCAATCCAGTTGTACGTTTACTACATTCCATGTTACGTTTACCACACGAACCTGATCACACACATAATTGTGTAGAAAAAGTGGAACAAGTCACTTCACCAAGACCTGATCTTTCTGACATTCCAATTATAAATGCCGAAAATGTTTTTGTAGATGGTAGTTGTTCCCGTCCCTCTGACTCTACATTTTTAACTGGCTATGCTGTAGTTCAGTTGCCACATACAGTGTTAGAAGCAAAACCATTGCCCCCTGTTTCTGCCCAAGTAGCAGAACTAGAAGCTCTGACCAGAGCCTGTATTCTGTTCACAAACAAGGAAGTCAACATTTATACAGACAGCAGATATGCATTTGGAGTGGTACATGATTTTGGTGTGATATGGGCCAATAGAGGATTTAAAACAGCAGACAACAAACAGATAGCTAATTCAGAGCAGATCCTTAATCTACTGCAAGCAATTCTGCTCCCTAAAAAGGTTGCTGTTATAAAAGTAAAAGCCCACTCATCAGACAATAGTATAGTATCAAAAGGAAATGCTTTCGCAGACAGAGAAGCAAAAAAGGCTGCTGCCAGTTCACCCAATTCACCAGCCCCTACCACAATCTTCTTTAAAGAGCACTTCTCATCCCCTGATTTCAAAACTGTTGTGGCCCAAATGCAGTCAATGGCCACAGATACAGATGTCCATTTCTGGGCAAATGAAGGTTTGACCAAAGACTCTGAAGGTCTTTGGACAAAAGAGGGGAAGATCCTGGGTATACCTGAAGCTAATTGTATCCTAATTTTATCCTACCTCCATGGCCCAGGACACATAGGACCCGCCCCTCTTGTAAATATATATTCAAAATCTTTTTGCACAAATAATTTACAAAAACAAACTAAGCTTCTAACTAGAAGCTGCTTAACTTGTGCCCAGAACAATGTTCAAGGAAAAAGACATGGCCTACATGGCCATCTACCTCCACCCTTGGGACCATTAACAGATTTACAAATAGACTTCACACACCTACCAAAGCAAAAGGGAAACTTGAGGTGCCTCTGCGTAATCGTTGACAAATGGTCAGCTTGGGTTGAGGCAATTCCCTGTACCGGAGAAACCGCAAATATAGCAGCGAGATGCTTGTTAAATTATTGGATCTGTAGGTTCGGGATACCCACAACCATATGGTCCGACAGAGGACCCGCATTTAGTTCCTCAGTGACCCCAAGTTGTAGCCAAATCTCTGGGGATGCAATGGAAACTACATATTCCCTATCATCCCCAGAGTGCAGGAGTAGTAGAGAGAATGAACAGGAACATCAAAGACAAATTAAAAAAGGCTACAGGAGGTACTCTAAAAGGTTGGTTGGAACACTTACCTTCTGTCCTTTTTCAGATAAGAACCACCCCCCATTCTAGGACAGGATTGTCCCCTTTTGAAATTCTAATGGGAATCCCTGCAAATATAGAATTACCCCCATTAGACCCAAATTCTGACATTAACGTTTATTCCCAACAGGAAGTGTACGTGAAAAGTCTGGTAAGTATGCTTCATGAAATAAATGAACAAGTTTCTGTCACCTTTTTTCCTCTTTCAACAGAACCAACCCACCCCTTCATCCCAGGGGACAAAGTACTGATTAAGCAGCTGGCTCACAGGAAAAGAATTGGACCAATCTACTCCGGACCGTGGAAGGTGGAAAAGGTATCCAGGACCGCGGTACTGACGGACCTAGGCAACACCTGGATCCACGCCAGCCGACTGAAGAAGTGTCCCCAGCTCCCCCCAACTCCAGAGCCCCTAACAGTAACCGAGGATACACTCCCTTCAAGACAACAACAAAATCTACAAGATATTCAGGAAGGCATAGGACAAATCTCCCTGGAGGACACGATGATTTTACCTGGAAACTAAACAGAATCTTTCCATCATCAGGACAAGTGAAGAAGAAGAAGAAGAATAGTGAATTTTGAGGACATTAGATATATATATATATATAATGTTTTCAACATCAGCAACAGGGAAGACCTTATGCCTCTGGTGCTGTTTAATTTTGGTAGTATTCTTACCTACTTGGCTGATAGCTAACTGTATATACCACCCAGAGGATTTGGGACCACTAAAAGGGATATGTGGGATTCCCAAGTCAAATAACACTCCTATAGTAAGACATAGAAGAAGTGAACCCCCCCAAGAGTTTTCTGATAAAATGTTGTTGTTGAAATTTAAATATAGCTATGCCCAAAAATCAGGTTTTGAAAAGTGCTGGATATGCAGTAAACTACATCCCAGTACTGCCAGAGTTCCTTTAATGGCCATACCTTTAAATTTTACCTCACTCCTAAATGACACGCCCCCATTAATACTTACCAACGTTACAAGGATAAAGGATGATCATTATGTTAAATCAGAATGATCAAAGAGGATTATAAGGGGGCTACTTATAATGATATACCATTTTGATAGGGGTTGAAATGAATATGCTTAACTTTCAGCTTTTGAACAAAGCTGTTGTAAGTATATTTCTTAGAAAAACGGTTTTGACCAGTATGTTGAAATCAGGACGCAGCTGTTATGTGGTTTCTAACTCTGTACTTCACCAGAGGATATGAAACTACTTAGCAGTGACTCAATCCTACGGCATTTGTGGCATGGTCTTTGGCCCTTAAATAGGCGGTTCCGAGGGAGGGGAGGAGCGTGTCATAGGGCCAGCCCTCTCCTCTCCTTCTCCGGCCAAAGGCTACTACGCAAGCGCAGACACAGAACGCCACAATATCGGCGCCCAAAGAGATGCCCCGCGCAGGAGCAGAGACAGGGAAACAGACCGACAACATGCGGCCTGAGTCCCCGTCAATAGCCGCACATCCGGTCAAGAAAGGAAACCGGATGTGCACTACATGGCCATACCCAGCAACCAAATATCCCAATGCTGAGTTCCGCACGCTAATCCCTTCTACACTCAATACGCCGGTCCCTGACCCCCCAAAATGAACGCACACCACAATGGCTGAGCATAGGTTCAGCACTCCAAGTAATAGAATACTCCATAACAAACATTATCTCGTGATTACTGAATGGCATGTCCAACTATCCAGAAATATGGAAAGCATACACATGAAAGTCCACAGCAGTCAACGATAAATTAAAACAAAAAAATGTAAACAAATACAACATTTTATTCAGTAATTACCCGTATGGGGATTCTAGACAGCAGATCATAATATTCAGTTTATTCTGTTATACATATATTTAAACGTTGTAATCTGAACATAGAAATCATGGGAAAACACATATGGCATTCCAACAATACCCAGCCCATATGGTCACCGGCACCCGCCAGTGGTCACAGAAATTAAGCAATAGTGGACATATTTTTCTAAATAGATCTAATCCCAGGGGAATGTAGTTACTATTTACTATTTCTGCCAATGAAATCTTCCAAGCACAGTCCAATAACATGGTGAACAAGGAATTAGAGTAACTGTTGGGAGGGGGAGCAGAAAATAATGCTGGCTAAAACGCATTAACATGCATCATATATAGTTACGTTTTTACTATAAAAAACATTTATAAGATTGACTTTCATTCAGGCCTGGTGGCTGGATTGCATTAAGTCTTTCTATCCAAAAAGTTTCTTTCTGGAGGATTATTTATCCCATTCCCCCCCTCTGGGGTTTTTTGGGACGACGGCCAGAACAGCGAAGGATATACATGAAGTCTCAAAGCGGTGGTAAAGGTCGAGGTGGCGAATAACGTGTGTCAGCATCTTGCCATTACCAGAGTAATATACATGATCATTTATCCTTTGCCTTAACTGTCTGGCCGTTTTCCCAACGTAGAACACTCCACACTGGCATGTCATCAGATCTACGAGTCCCTGTGTGTGGCAGGTGGCTGCAAATCTAGGACAAAACTTCTCCCCATTAGGAAGGGTGAAAGATTTCAAGGAAGCAACCCAGGGGCAAAAAGTGCAACCCCCACATGGGGATGTACCAGAAGGTAAATTAGACTGTTCATTAAAAGGGGATGTATAGTGGCTATCTACCAATTTTTCCCTTAAAGAATTAGCACATCTGAAGACGATTTCTGGTTGATCCCTGAGGTATTTTCCTAAAATAGGGTCCTCATTTAGTAATGGCCAGTGTGACATTAGTATTTTTCTAACATCCTCGTGTTGTGACGAGAACGTAGTGATAATTTTGGTGGTTTGTGTCATTGGCTTTTTAGAATCGTTAAATAAAATATCAACACGTTTTTTTGATAAGGCCTGATTATAAGCTTTTCAAAGCAAGGTCTTCGTGTATCCACAAGCTCGAAGGTGTTGCTGTAAAAGCTTGGATTGTTCCTTGAAATCCTTGAGATGTGTACAGTTACGACGTAATCTAATGTATTGGGCATAAGGAATACTTTTAGTAAGTGAGATTAGATGTGCACTCGTGGCATGCAACAACGTGTTGCCGGCTGTATCTTTGCGATACAGATTTGTGGCGATAGTGTTATTAAGATCTCTATAAATGATTAAGTCAAGAAAATTAATTTGTTGCAAATCGTGGGTACTTGTGAATCTCAGGTTAAAGTCATTATTTCCCAAGGCTCGTATAAATTTTTGTAGGAGGGTGACACCACCAGTCCATACCATAAAACATCGTCGATATAGCGTCTCCAAAGGAGAACACTATCAATATAGTCAAGGTAGGTATGACACAGAAAAACATGGCGCTCCCACCCCCCCAGATACAGGTTGGCGTAGGCGGGTGCACAGCAAGTGCCCATAGCCACCCCCTGTATCTGGAGGAAGATGGAGTCCATGAAGCAAAACCAATTGTGGGTCAAAACAAATGTCAGTAGCCTGAGTATGAAATCATTATAATTCCAATGCCTAGGATCATAGGCGTTGATCTTTTATTTAAAAATTCTAAAAAGCCAATGCTACAAACCACCAAAATTATCACTACGTTCTCGTCACAACACGAGGATGTTAGAAAAATACTAATGTCACACTGGCCACCAGAACCCGCGAACGGACCTAAAGTCCGTGCGAGCTTTCGAACCCTATTAGTTATAATGGATGCGAACGTTCAAAATCAAAAGTGCTAATTTTAAAGGCTAATATGCATGTTATTGTCATAAAAAGTGTTTGGGGACCTGGGTCCTGCCCCAGGGGACATGTATCAATGCAAAAAAATGTTTTAAAATCGTTCGTTTTTTCAGGAGCAGTGATTTTAATAATGCTTAAATTTAAACAATAAAAGTGTAATATTCCTTTAAATTTTGTACCTGGGGGGTGTCTATAGTATGCATGTAAAGGGGCGCATGTTTCCTGTGCTTAGAACTGTCTCTGCAAAAGTGTCATTTTTGCAGAAAAGAAAGCTATTTAAAATCACTCGCGGCTAATGTGTTTTGTCGGCTCCCGTAATACAGAGAACAGTCATTCATTGAAAGTCATTCATAAAAAAAAAAGTAATTGATAAAAAAAAAAAATAAAAAAAATAAAAAAAAAGCGTGGGGGTCCCCCCAAATTCAATAACCAGGCCCTTCAGGTCTGGGATGGATATTAAGGGGGACCCCAGCCAAAAGAAAAAAAAAAATGCGTAGGGTCCCCCTCAAAATCCATACCAGACCCTTGAGGTCTGGGATGGATTTTAAGGGGAATCCCAGCCAAAAAAAATGGCGTGGGGTCCCCCTCAAAATCCATACCAGACCCTTATCCGAGCACGCAACCTGGCAGGCCGCAGGAAAAGAGGGGGGACGAGAGCGGCCCCCCCTCCCGCCTGAACCGTACCAGGCCACATGCCCTCAACATTGGGAGGATGCTTTGGGGGTCTAAGACCCCCAAAGCACCTTGTCCCCATGTTGATGAGGACAAGGGCCTCTTCCCCACAACCCTGGCCATTGGTTGTGGGGGTCTGCGGGCGGGGGGCTTATCGGAATCTGGAAGTCCCCATTAACAAGGGGACCCCCAGATCCTGGCCCCCCCCCTGTGTGAAATGGTAAGGGGGTACAAAAGTACCCCTACCATTTCACCAAAAAAGTGTCAAAAATTGTAAAAATGACAGGAGACGGTCTTTGACAATTCCTTTATTAAAATCTTCTTTCTTCTTTCTTCATCCTTCGGTTTCTTCATCTTCTCCTTCCGTCATCTTCTTCCATCTTCTTCTTCCATTTTCTTCTTCCTCCGATCCGCTTCTTCTTGCGCTGGTCTTCTCGTCCTTCTCGTCCAGCATCTTCTTCCATGGCGTCGGCTTCTGTTCTTCTGTCGGCCGCTCCTCGCAATGGGAGGCTCCCGCTGTGTGAGGCTTCGCTCCGTCTGACAGGTCTTTTATAACGGAGGGCACCTGGTGACCCCGCCCCCCTTTGACGTCATGGGGAAAGCCATAGGGAATTCCCCATGACGTCCCCGTGCGTCAGAGGGGGCGGGGTCACCAGGTGCCCTCCATTATAAAAGACCTGTCAGAGGCAGCGAAGCCTCACATAGCGGGAGCCTCCCATTGCGAGGAGTGGCCCAAGAAGAGACACCGACGCTGACGCCATGGAAGAAGATGCCGGACGAGAAGGACGAGAAGGCCAGCGCAAGAAGAAGCGGATCGGAGGAAGAAGAAAATGGAAGAAGATGGAAGAAGATGATGGAAGAAGATGAAGAAACCGAAGGATGAAGAAAGAAGATTTTAATAAAGGAATTGTCAAAGACCGTCTCCTGTCATTTTTACAATTTTTGACACTTTTTTGGTGAAATGGTAGGGGTACTTTTGTACCCCCTTACCATTTCACACAGGGGGGGGGCGGGATCTGGGGGTCCCCTTGTTAAAGGGGGATTCCAGATTCCGATAAGCCCCCCGCCCGCAGACCCCCACAACCAATGGCCAGGGTTGTGGGGAAGAGGCCCTTGTCCTCATCAACATGGGGACAAGGTGCTTTGGGGGTCTTAGACCCCCAAAGCATCCTCCCAATGTTGAGGGCATGTGGCCTGGTACGGTTCAGGTGGGGGGGGGAGCGCTCTCGTCCCCCCTCTTTTCCTGCGGCCTGCCAGGTTGCATGCTTGGATAAGGGTCTGGTATGGATTTTGAGGGGGACCCCACGCCATTTTTTTTTTTTTGGGCTGGGGTCCCCCTTAATATTCATCCCAGACCTGAAGGGCCTGGTTATTGAATTTGGGGGGACCCCCACGCTTTTTTTTTTTTTGTTTTTTATCAATGAATGATAGTTCTCTGTGTTACGGGAGCCATCAATTCATTAGCCGCGAGTGCTTTTAAATAGCTTTTTTCCTGCAAAAATGACACTTTTTGCAGGGACAGTTCTAAGCACAGGAAACCTGCCCCCCTTCACAGGCAACCTATAGACACCCCCCAGATGTGATACTGCAATGCTGTACTAACAGCACGCACACACAAATCCCCAGAAATAGAGCACATATTGTCAGCAGTCAGCAACACACTGACACGCTGACACTTGGCCAAGCATGCGGGGTCACAGTGCATGCTTGGCCAATCATCAGCCAGCATTGCACTGCGACTGGCGCAATGCATTGCGGGCCGCTCGCATCACACGAATTTGATGCGAGCGGCCCAAATAGTTCTGGGCTCGCCGAACGGGTGAACGCCCGATGTTCGATTCGAACATGGGTTCGAATCAAACACCGGGCCCATCCCTAATGAACAGTCTAATTTACCTTCTGGTACATCCCCATGTGGGGGTTGCACTTTTTGCCCCTGGGTTGCTTCCTTGAAATCTTTCACCCTTCCTAATGGGGAGAGGTTTTGTCCTAGATTTGCAGCCACCTGCCACACACTGGGACTTGTATATCTGATGACATGCCAGTGTGGAGTGTTCTACGTTGGGAAAACGGCCAGACAGTTAAGGCAAAGGATAAATGATCATGTATATTACTCTGGTAATGGCAAGATGCTGACACCCGTTAGTCGCCACCTCGACCTCTACCACCGCTTTGATCCTTCGCTGTTCTGGCCGTCGTCCCAAAAAACCCCAGAGGGGAGGAATTGGATAAAATAATCCTCCAGAAAGAAACTTTTGGGAAAGAAAGACTTAATGCAAACTGGCCACCAGGCCTGCTTATAAATGTTTTTTATAGTAAAAACGTAACTTTATATGATGCATGTTGATGCGTTTTAGCCAGCTAATTTTTTGCTGACTACTCACACAGCTTGAGCATTATTTTCTGCTCCCCCTCCCAACAGTTACTCTAATTCCTTGTTCACCATGTTAGTGGACTGTGTTTGGAAGATTTCATTGGCAGAAATAGTAAATAGTAACTACATTCCCCTGGGATTAGATCTATTTAGAAAAATATGTCCACAATTGCTTAATTTCTGTGACCACTGGCGGGTGCCGGTGACCATATGGGCTGGGTATTGTTGGAATGCCATATGTGTTTTCCCATGATTTCTATGTTCAGATTACCACGTTTAAATATATGTATAACATAATAAACTGAATATTATGATCTGCTGTCTAGAATCCCCATACGGGTAATTACTGAATAATATGTTGTATTTGTTTACATTTTATTGTTTTAATTTCTCGTTGCCTGCTGTGGACTTTCATGTGTATGCTTTCCATATTTCTGGATAGTTGGACATGCCATTCAGTAATCACGAGATAATATGTTTGTTATGGAGTATTCTATTACTTGGAGTGCTGAACCTATGCTCAGCCATTGTGGCGTGCGTTCATTTTGGGGGGTCAGGGACCGGCGTATTGAGTGTAGAAGGGATTAGCGTGCGGAACTTAGCATGGGGATATTTGGTTGCTGGGTATGGCCATGTAGTGCTGCACATCCGGTTTCCTTTCTTGACCGGATGTGCGGCGATTGACGGGGACTCAGGCCGCATGTTGTCGGTCTGTTTCCCTGTCTCTGCTCCTGCACGGGGCGTCTCTTTGGGCGCCGCTTGCGTAGTAGCCTTTGGCCGGAGAAGGAGAGGAGAGGGCTGGCCCTATAACACGCCCCTCCCCTCCCTCGGAACCGCCTATTTAAGGGCCAAAAACCATGCCACAAATGCTGTAGGATTGAGTGCTGTGCAGCACTCACAACAACAAACATTGCAAGGCGCCCTGCTCTCTCTCTTTGTGGATCCAGGTAGGACTTTTTTGCGCTCCCCCTCCCTTCCAAACCCTATTATATCCAGCACTTTGGTGCTGCAGATACTGCAACCTATATGCTAATATATCTTTATATGAGATACTTAAATTATTGTATCTCCACAGGATAATGTGCAGTTTTCTGTGAGGCAGTTCTTTGGCTTCTGTGGCTGTGAAGGACATGCTAATTGAAGGGCTTATCTCCCTCTTTGAACCTGGTAACAGATCCACCTGACAAGAGAGGTTTCTTATTACATCGAGGCACCTGCGATTTAACTCTTTTGCATGTTTATCCAACATGTTTATGACAGGACACCTTCCTACTAATTGTTTACCCTACTTTTAACTGGCCTAATACTAATTCACGGTAAGACATTTGTAGGTATTTATATATATATATGTATATCTATATAAACTGCCTAGGCGGTTCCTATCCTTCAGCTTTGTTCCCTGCTGTTTATCTGGCTTGCTGTATACCTTTTCCTTGATTTGCTGCTCCCCCCTCCCCGCAGTGCCCATGGTTTTGTTTGAGCATGGGTCCAGACACTCCTCACTACAATAAAATAATACATTTTTTCTTCTTGTGTTTATATGTAAAAATGTGCTAATTTTTATATGTTGTTAATTTGTAAAAATGTATTGTGATATATATTATCATAGAATCAATCGCTCCTGAGGAAGCGCTAACTTCAAAAAGCGCGGAACATATCGAGCCAAATCCTCTGATAAGAAAAAACAAACCCCCGCATCAGCATCACCCCAAATCTAGAGGACTCAGTTCTATCTTTATATATACCATTTATGCCAGCGACTACCATAAAATATCTGGTTTTGCATACTTTTTATATGTGTTAACTCATGGTATTACCAAGATCAATACATCATATTGTTTGGGTGTTTTGCTGACAGGGAGGTCTGATGTTGTTTATTATTTGCTAAATAGATTTTGAGCATATGTAATCGCTGATCTATTGCGAATATATATATATATATATATATATATATATATATATATTTTTTTTTTTTTTTTTTTTTTTAATAAAATACCCCTTTTTTGATACTTTCTAGTATACGTATCTTTGTGCCTATGAAGTCCATTTTCTTTAGTTAGTCTTTCTATACAATTACTAGGTAAACAATGTAAGGATGAAGGGACATCGTCAGCATTCCATCATTACAAAGGATGTAATAAGAAATGTTAGAGTGAGATCAGGGTAGCCAAAATAGACTACGAGAGACACATAGCAGAGGAGAGTGAAAAGAATCCCCATTTAAAAAAATATATATAAATAGTAAAAAGGCAAGGTTGGAGCATATTGGCCCTATAAATGATAGTCAGGGGAAAGCTGGTTACAAGTGACAGGGAGAAGACCTTTTTTGTCCTCAATATTCACTATAGAAATGAAGGGTATAATAGAGAAGTTGATAGAATTAGCAACACAACAATAGTACACAGTATCCTCGTGGCTAATGGAATCTAGCGTTCTTAAAGGATTTGAAAAACTTAATGTGAACAAATCACCGGGGCCAGATGAATTACATCCAAGAGTCCAAAGAACTTCAGGTCATTGCTAGACAATTATTTATTTATTTTTTTTTTTTTTCTTCCACCTCCCCGCCCCCCCCCCCCCCCCCCCCCCACCTTGCTCCTCTTTTTTTTTTTTTTTTTTTTTTTTCTCTTTCCCCTTTTTCCCCTAATATCTGCCCTTCTATACGACATTGTTTATCGTGTAATCTCCTCCACATATCTCCACGTGTCTTTAAATTCCTTCCATGCTGCCCATTTATCCCTCTCTTCTCCCCCCATTTCTCTTCCCTCCCCGTTCTCCTCTATATTTTCTAGATTTTGTATCTTACTCATTTGGAATATTAAATCCCTAATGCTGGGGCTTTCTGCCTCCCTCCACTTTTTTGGAATGAGGCTTTTTGCAACGTTTAAGAAGATAGGTATCAATGAATTTTTATATTGTTTAACGGGAAGGTCTGTCCCGTGGAATAAACATGTCCATGGATCATCTGCTATTTCCGCCCCTATAGCCTCCTTTATAAGCTGACGAACTTCCTTCCAATATTTCTTAATGGTGGGACACTCCCACCAGATGTGGGCCGCGGTTCCTAATTGTTTGCATCCACGCCAGCATTCTGATGACTGATCTGTTACGAACCGGCTGGTTTTGTCTGGTGTCAAATACCATCTTGCGAGGCATTTGTAATTTGTCTCTACCATCCTATTATCTATCACCGAACTGTGTAATAATTTTAGAATTTTCTTCAATTTCTGTGCACTGCAACGTGTCCCTAGATCGTTTTCCCATTTTTTGATGTAAGGCGGGTCCTCCAAGTCGTCACCCTCTGTTTGCATTTTATATATCCGCCCTATGTTCTTCCTTGAGTTTCCCTTTAGACAAAGTTTTTCTAATGGTCTATACTGCTCTTTGTCCCTTAATGGATGGGGAAGTTTTTCAGTAAAGTGACTCAGTTGGAGGAACCGCCAGACATCTAGTTTCATTAAACCCGTGTCCTTATTTAGTGCTTGATACGTTTTAATTTTACCTTGGTGTATTATGTCCTTCAATTGTGCATTTTCTTTTTTTAACCAATTTCCCCCCATTTCCTTTTTCCCGGGTGCGAAAAAATCATTTTGCTTCAAATATATTAGTGGGGAATTATATGTCCATTTTTTTTGTGCATGAATCCGATCCCAAGTTTTTAGTGCTGTATATGTGATTTCGTGAGTCCCTGTTCCCATACGCCTATACTGTGGAGGGTTCCAAATTATTCGTCCCAACTGTGTGCCACTCATTTCTTTTTCTAAGCTTACCCACCTTTTTTCATTCACCTCTTTTGCCCACTCTATTACCCGGGTGAGAATGATCGCATTTTGGTATTTTTGAAAATCCGGTACCGCTAAGCCTCCTTGTTTCTTGCTCCTACTTAGAACCTTAAAGGCTATTCTCGGTCTTTGGTTTCTCCAAATATACTTGGAAACTAGGCCTTTCAATGTTTTTAAGTATATTTGTGGGAGTGATATGGGTAACATTTGTAGCTTATAGAGTATTTTTGGGGCCAGAACCATCTTGATGACGTTAATCCTACCGATCCATGATAGAGATGTCATTGAAAGTTTTTTAATTTCACTTTTGATTTCATCTAATAAGGGAATAAAATTAGCGTTGTATATTGCTTTGACCGTGGGGGCCAGTTTGATTCCTAAGTACTTAATCTCTTTTTGCCAAGGGAAATGGAATTCTTTTGTTAATTTAACTTCTTCCTGCTTACTAATATTGACACAGCTTACTGACCCGATCCAAGGCCGTTCATATACTGACACAACCTTGGGACTAGAATGTTACTAAATTTTTTAAGGTAAAGGGAAAGAGAAGCCATCTGGGCCCGGGCTTTTACCTACTGCGGTTTCCTTCAAGGCTTTGTGTATTTCTGCTTCTGTACAATGAGTACCAGATATTTACTTATCTTATTATCTCAGCCCTGACTAGGCAGATACGGTTGACTCTGTATTCCGGGTATCCCGATCCTCATAGACACCGGGGAATGGTCCGACAAAGTGGTAATCTCTATCTGGTCTTTATTTGGTCTAGCATTCTATGCTCCGTCAGAAAGTAATCAAGTCTGGAATACGTCCCGTGCACAGGGGAAGAAAAATGTGTGCCTCTATCTGTGTGGTCTTTATTTGGTCTAGCATTATTCAAAAAATTGTATTTACTTTATAGGGTTTTTATTAGGACAGTAGACGTTTGCCAGGGTCAAATACCTATCACCCAATTTCCCCTTTAGAAACAAAAATATCTAGTATTTGCCAGCGTCATTTTCAGCGTTTAGTTTGGTATTTGTCTCTAAAGATAAGTGGGTTTCCTGCAGGAATACCACATCTGCTCTGTACCTCTTAGGCTTTTTTTTTTAGCTTCTGCAAGGTGGAACTCCCCCCTCCCATCCTCCCTCCCCCTCCCAGCCCTTCCCTAACCCCCCCTATACCCCCTCCCTAACCCCCCCCATACCCTCCCCTCCCCCCGGCCATCTCCAGGCCTTGGTTCTCTGTGTGGGCACCCAATCTTTGCCCAACGCTGGAACCTTATGGCTTAGGGGAACTATTAGGGTGCTAGTAGGGAAAGAACATTCATTGGAGGCCCCCCTGATCCCTTACAGGCCTTAGTTTAATTTTTTACTTGGATTTTACTTTCCTATTTCCCACCCCCCCCCTCCATCACCCCCTAGGTATATCCGGGATCGGAATGTCCAATCTATGGAAAAAGTCCTCAAGTTCGTCCTGATTGTCCTTCCCTCTCTCGTGACTAGTAATGCTGCTGGAAAACCCCAACTGTACTTTATGTTCGCTAATCTTAGTTGCTCCAGTAAGGGTTTTAATTGCCTTCTCCAAGCCAAAGTTCCTGCTGAGAGATCTGAAAAGACCTGCAAGGGGGATCCGTCATATTGTAGGGGCGGGCAGAATATCCTTGCCTTATCCTCAAAGAGATGAAATTTGATGATTACGTCTCTAGGGATATCTTCTCTTAATCCTAGAGGTTTACGAACCCTATGTACCCGATCGATCTTTAGATCGTCATTTTCTCCCCTACCCAATAGTGGGTTAAAAATCCTCTTCATTTTATCAGTCAGGTCTTCTCCCTGTTGTTCTGGGATTGCTCTTATTCTCAGATTTTGGCGACGACTTTGGTTTTCTTGTTCTTCCATTTTATACACTATATCCCTATGTTCCGTCTGCAGTTTCCCGACTTGAGCTTTTAATTCTAGAATTTCTTGGGACTGTTTTTTCCGTTCGATCCTCCACCTCTTCTACTCTTCTTAGGAGATGGCCCATATCGGTCCGTACATTTTCTATTTCCGTTTTTATTGAATTCTCTAATTTTGCGAACATTTCGAGCATCTCGTCCTTTGTAGGGATCAGAGCGATGTTCCTCTGGATTTCTGTCCAAGTCGCTCTCAGTTTCTTCTCTAGAACAGGCTCCTAACTCTTCTGTGATATTTTTGTGTTTAGGCTTTCTCTTGGGTTTTTGGGTTCATTTGACAATTATTTATAATTTTTAAAGGACAGCTTACTGACCCAAATGGTACCAGCAGACTGGCAGAAAGCAAACATGGTGCCAATATTCAAAAAAGGGCTGAGATACATGCCAGGAAAATACAGGCTAGCTAGCCTTGCATCAATAGTTTGTAAACTATTTGAAGGAATGATAAGGAACCATATCCAAGAATTTGCTGATGAAAATAGTATCCTTAGTAGTAACCAGCATGGGTTTTTGAAAGATCATTCTTGCCAGACCAACCTGTTAATATTAAATCTAGATTTTGCCAAAGGATTTGACATGGCACCACATAAATGCTTAATTTATTAATTGAGGTCTGTTATGCATTGATGATAGTGTACGTACCCGGATAGAAAATTGTTTACAGGGGTATGTCCAAAGGGTGGTGATAAATAGGGATGAGCCCAATGTTCGAGACGAACGTAAGTTTGACACGAACATCGTGTGTTCGCCGAATAGCGAACAATTTGGGGTGTTCGTGGCAAATTCGAAAGCCATGGAACACCCTTTAAAAGTCTATGGGAGAAATCAAAAGTGCTAATTTTAAAGGCTTGTATGCATAGTATTGTCATAAAAAGTGTTTGGGGACCTGGGTCCTGCCCCAGAGGACATGTATCAATGCAAATAAAAGTTTTAAAAACTGACGTTTTTTCAGTAGCAGTGATTTTACCCCATACCATTTCACAAAAAAATGGGTCAAAATGGTAAAAATAACAAGACACGGCTTGGGACAAAAAAATAAAAAAAATAAAAATGTCCCATGAAGTCGTCTTCTTCTTCTCTTGCTCCGCCGACGGACCAAAAAACAAAAAAAAACGTGACCCGCCTCCATGGGATGCTCCTGCCATATGACGCGTCTTCACTTGACAGTTCTTTTAATAACTGAGGGCGGGGCCACACCGTGACCTTCCCGAGTGACCCCGCCCCCCTCTGATGCACAGGGATTTTCCTATGGCTTTCCCGGGGCATCAGAGGGTGCCGGGGAACCCGTTTACATAAACTTATTTTTTGCATTGATACATGTCCCCTGGGGCAGGACCCATGTCCCCAAACACTTTTTATGACATAGGCCTTTAAAATTAGCACTTTTGATTATTCATGTTCATGTCCCATAGACTTTAACAGTGTTTGCATGTTCAAACAAATTTTTTTATGCAAACCAACCCGGGGTGTTCAGCTCATCCCTAGTGATAAATAGCATACCTTCTGAATGATCTGAAGTCCTGAGCAGGGTGCCCCAGGGCTCTGTCCTTGGACCAAGTATGTTTAACTTGTTCATAAACAATATAGAGGTGGGTATACAAAGCTCAGTAGGGCAATGATTTCACAACAGGATATTAAAACTTTACAAGAAGACCTCAATAAAATAGAGAGGTGGGCAACTAAATGGAAAATGAGGTTTAATGTAAGGAAATGTAAAGTAATGGATTTGGGGGATAAAAAAATGAATGTAGGCTACACACTAGGGTGAGAACCCCTGGGGAGGATCAGGGGTGGAAAAGGATCTGGGGGTCCTAGTTTATGACAGATTCAGCAATAGCATGCAATACCAAGCTGCAGCAAGCAAGGCCAGCAGACTATCACCACGCATTAAAAAGGTGATATACTCAAGAGACAAATCTATAATTCTAACGCTTTACAAAACTCTGTTTGGCTGCATCTTGAGTATTGAGTAGGGTTGAGCGAACCCGAACTGTAAAGTTCGGGTCCGTACCGGACTTTTGGGTGTCCGGGGCCCGGACCCGAACCCGAACTATTGGCTGTAAGTTCGGGTCCGTTGTTCGGCGATGTATTGGTGCCTTTTTAACAGCTGCAGGGCAGCCAATCGATGCTAGTTTCACTAGTGTGCCCTTAGAAGCCATCACAGCCATGCCTACTAATGGCATGGCTGTGATTGGGCAGTGCAGCATGTGACCCAGCCTCTATATATAGTCCAGACACACAGCACACAGCGTCATTCTGCTATAGACAGGTTCCTTTGCTGCTGAGAGGATTTTAGGAGTTAGTGTGATTCAGTCAGCCAGTCAGTCAGCATTCCTTAACTTTTATTCTAATTAGTTAGATCAGTGAGCGATCTCGATAGCTAGAGTAGAGTAGGGAGTTTCTTTATCAAGGAAAAGAAAGAGGCAGAGAGAATTATTGAAGAGATTCCTAAATCAATTGTACCCTGGCTGGGGTGCAGTGCACAGTCTTTTAACAGTGCCATGAGGCCAGTGCCAGACAAAATATAAAAAAGTTTTACCTGCAAGCTCAGTGCACCATTAGGACCAACACTGCATATAGTAAGATACACCATAGTCTGTGTGTATTCTGCTATTGGAAAAACATTGCAAAAAAAATTAATTTTGCTGTGTTTTTTTTTTTTTCCCCAATAGCATTTTCTGCGTGTTCATACACGCTTTAGACACTATCCGTGTATTCTGATATTGGAAAAACATTGCAAAAAAATTAAATTTTGCAGTGTTTTTTTTCTTCCCAATAGCATTTTCATAAACGCTTTAGACACTGTACGTGTATTCTGCTATTGACAAAAACACCCATTTAGGGCGAGATCATACATTTTGAAAATATGAGATCATCAAAAAGGGGACGTGGCCCGGGTCGTGGTGCTGCTGGTGGCGCTCCTGTTGCAGGTAGAGGACGTGGTCGATCTGTGCCAGCTACACGCACTAGTGAAACACCTTCCTCAGGTGCGAGTAGGCGACAGAGCCTGCAGCGGTATTTTGGCGTGCCTAATGAGGCTGTACGAATGTTGAGGCCAGGACAAGTACAGGCGATAGTAGATTGGGTTGCTGACAGTGCCTCCGGTTCCTTCACATTGTCTCCCACCCAGTCTCCTGATGAAAGTTCAGAGTTGGCACCTGCAGCCGATGTCCATCAGTTTTTCACCTCACCCCCTTGCAAATCAGCCAATCAGTCTGAGCCCCAAATAATGCAGCAGTCTCTTCTGCTTTTTGATAACTCTGTTAGCAGGGTTTCCCAGGGCCATCCACCTAGCCCTGCCCCAGAACTGGAAGAGATTGTGTGCACCGATGCCCAACCACTTATGTTTCATGATGAGTACATGGGAGGACCATCGCAGCACGTCTCGGATGATGACGAAACACTGGTGCCAACTGCTGCTGCTTTCGCCCTTGTGCAGACCGACAAGGAGGGCAGGGGTGATGACTGGGTGGAAGATGATGTGGAGGACGATGAGGTCCTTGACCCCACATGGAATCAATGTCATGCAGGTGACCAGTGTAGTTTAGAGGAGGAGGCGGTGGTCGCACAGAGCCACCAGCACAGCAGAAGAGGGAGCAGGGTGCAAAAGCGGAGCGTCCGTCCCCTAGACAGAACGTCTGCTACTGCCCAACGCAGCAAGGGACCAAGCACACCAAAGCCAGGTCCAAGGAGTTCCCTAGCATGGCAGTTCTTCAGACAATGTGCTGATGACAAGACACGAGTGGTTTGCACGCTGTGCAATCAGAGCTTAAAGCGAGGCATAAACGTTCTCAACCTGAGCACAACCTGCATGACCAGGCATCTAAGTGCAAAGCACGAGATGCAGTGGAGTAGACACCGCAAAAACCAAGAAAGGTCTCTGGCTCCTCCTGCTTCCTCTTCTGCTGCAGTCTCAGCCTCTTCATCCACCTCTGTAGTGACAGTGACACCTGTCAACCCGCAAACAGAGGATCTGCCAGCAACACTACCACCTGGGTCACCAACCATCTCCACAATGTCCCATGGAAGCGTTCAGCTCTCTATTTCCCAAACACTGGAGCGGAAGAGGAAGTACCCCCCTTGCCACCCGCAATCCCTGGCCCTGAATGCCAGCATTTCAAAATTCCTCGCCTTTGAAATGCTGTCATTCCGTCTGGTGGAGACGCAGAGTTTTAAAAGGTTGATGTCATTGGCTGTCCCACAGTACGTCGTGCCCAGCCGCCACTACTTTTCCAGACGAGCTATCCCTTCCCTGCACAACCAAGTGGGGGACAAAATCAGGTGTGCACTGCGCAACGCCATCTGTGGCAAGGTCCACCTAACTACGGATGCGTGGACCAGTAAGCGCGGTCAGGGACGTTATATCTCCCTAACAGCACACTGGGTAAATGTAGTGGCGGCTGGGCCTGAGGCGGATAGCAGTTTGGCGCATGTCCTTCCACCACCGAGGATTGCAGGGCACTTCAGTTTGCCTCCTGTTGCTAACTCCTCCTACTCCGCCTCCTCATCCTCTACCGCCTCCTCATCTGGTCCGCGTAACACCTTCACCACCAACTTTAGCACAGCCAGGGCTAAAAGACAGCAGGCAGTTTTAAAACTTTCCTGTTTGGGGGAAAAACCCCACACCGCGCAGGAGTTGTGGAGGGACATGGAACAACAGACCGATGAGTGGTTGGTGGCAGTGAGCCTCAAGCCCGGCCTGGTGGTGTGCGATAATGGGCAAAATCTCGTAGCAGCTCTGGGCCTTGCCGGTTTGACGCACATCCCTTGCCTGGCGCATGTGCTGAACTTGGTGGTCCAGAGGTTCCTGAAGAATTACCCCGATATGCCAGAGCTGCTGCAGAAAGTGCGGGCCGTCTGTGCGCACTTTCGGCGTTCTCACCCTGCTGCTGCTCGCCTGTCAGCGCTGCAGTGTAACTTCGGCCTTCCCGCTCACCGTCTCATATGTGACGTGCCCACAAGGTGGAACTCCACCTTGCACATGCTTGCCAGACTGGAGTTTTAGCTGCAGCACGCACGCTTGAGTCGCTCTGCGGAACAGCACCACTTCACCGCCAATAACTGGGCCTCCAAGCGAGACCTCTGTGCCTTGTTGCGCTGTTTCGAGTACTCCACCAACATGGCCAGTGCCGATGACGCCGTTCTCAGCGTTACTATCCCAGTTCTATGCCTCCTTGAAAAAAATCTTAAGGCGATGATGGAAGAGGATGTGGCACAGGATGAGGAGGAGGAGGAGGAGGAGGAGGAAGAGGGTTCATTTCCAAGGCTTTCAGGGCAGTCATTTACAAGTGGCTATGAGGGTGGGTTCCTGCACCAACAAGCGCCAGGTACACAATTGTCTGGCAGCAAGGGCACAGTTCTGGAGGATGACGAGGTGGAGGATGAGGAGGAGATGGAGGAGGAGGAACCATATTCACAGCAGGGTGGCACCCAGACCAGCTCATGTCCATCACTGGTGCGTGGCTGGGTGGATACAGAGGACACAGACGATACACCTCCCACAGAGGATAGCTTTTCCTTGCCTCTGGGCAGCCTGGCACACATGAGCGATTACATGCTGCAGTGTCTCCGCAACGACCGCCGAGTTGCCCACATTTTAACTGGTGCTGATTATTGGGTGGCCACCCTGCTGGATCCCCGTTACAAGGACAACGTGCCGTCCTTAATTACCTCACTGGAGCGTGATCGTAAGATGCGCGAGTACAAGCGCACGCTGGTAGACGCGCTGCTGGTGGCATTTCCACTTGGAAGCGGGGGTACGGTGGAAGCATAAGGTGAAGGCAGAGGAGGAGGAAGAGGTCGCCAACGCAGCCGGGGCACCGCCAGCACCTCGAAAAGGCCGGGCTAGCATGGCCGGAATGTGGAAAAGCTTTGTCAGCACGCCACAACAACCAGCACCACCAGCTGAGATGGAACGTCTTAGCAGGAGGCAGCATTTCACCAACATGGTGGAGCAGTATGTGTGCACACCCCTACACGTACTGCATGACGGGTCTGCCCCCTTAAACTTCTGGGTCTCCAAATTGGGCACATGGCCTGAGCTTGCCCTATACGCCTTGGAGGTGCTGGCCTGCCCTGCCGCCAATGTATTATCTGAACGTGTATTTAGCACGGCAGGGGGCGTTATCACAGACAAGCGCAGCCGCCTGTCCAGAGCCAATGTCGACAAGCTCACGTTCATTAAAATGAACCAGGCATGGATCCCACAGGACTTGGCCGTACCTTGTGCAGAATAGACACATATACCGGTGTTCTGACGAAAACTGTCTTGCTATCGGATAGTGTCCGGCCACTTACTGCGCAGGTGCAGTGCTTGCGCAGTACGGAGGACAAGGAGATTCACAAAATCTCCAAAGATGAACGTTGCCTGCGGAGTGAGTGCAGGTTCAAGCCAATCCAAGTGGACATACGGTAGCACATAGTAACAGGGCCCCTCACGGGCTCGCTTGGCTAGGCTTCAACCTCGGATGATGTGGCTTGAACCTGGAGTCACCGTGCATCGTCTTCGGAGAGTTTTGAAATCCCCTTGTCCTACATACTGAGCAAGCGCAGTACAGGGCGGACACTCTGCGATGGGGGACAGAATTCGACACATCATTCACCACTAGCCTTACCCAGCCATTGTTGTATTTTTGAACCAGTGTTGGCTACCTCGTCCTCCTCCACCGCTGCTTCCACCTACAGCGCCACATCCACCGCCACCTCAACCTCCTACTCCATTTGAATTTCGTCCTGCTAGGTCAAGATTATAATTTTTTATTTTATTTTTTAATTTCCAAGTATTTTATTTTCCCACTATCTTATCCATTATATTGAATAATTTTTTCCAGAAAGTGCGTATTCTGGGGTATTCCCACCATATGTGCGGCATCGTGCCGTTGAGTTTCTGAGGTCCTTAATGACTTCCTGTACCTCTTCTGCTGAGAAGGGGGCCTCCAGCATTTTATTTTTATTTTTTTATGTTATTTTAAGTTATTTCCCTATCCACATTTGTTTGCAGATCACTTGCCATGCTCTTAACAACATGTTGTTGCCATTTGCAGCCCTCTAGCCCTTTCCATGACTTTTTTACAGACATTTTAGTGTCCCCAAAAGTCCGGGTCCCCATTGACTTCAATGGGGTTCGGAGTTCGGAGTTCGGGTCAAGTTCGGTCCCGAACCCAGACTTTTTTCCGAAGTTCGGCCGAACCCGAACATCCAGGTGTCCGCTCAACTCTAGTATTGAGTCCAGTTCTGTTCACCAGTCCTTGGGAAGTATGTGCTAGACCCGAAGAAAATCCAGAGAAGGGCAATAAAGCAAATAAGACTTGAGGACCTCACAAGCACTAAACATATTCTCCATGGAGAAAAGACACTTAAGAGGGGATATGATAGTGATTTACAAATATCTCAATGGTGATGCTAGCATACGGAGGAAACTATTCAGTCACATGTCACTTAAAAGAACACATGGCCAATCAATGAAGTTAGACAAGAAGCCATTTAACCTTAAATAAAGAGAAGGGCATCTAAACTAATAAGGAGGCTGGAGGACATCAGTTATGAGGAAAGACTACATACATAAAGCTTGTTTTCCTTAAACGAGAAGAGACACAGGAGGAGAATTGATTGCAACAGTGGTGGAACTACAAGAGTTGCAGCAGTCTCACTTGCAGTCTCACTTGCGACTGGGCCCTGGTATTCCGTCACTGTGGTGGGGCTGAAGATGACCTCTCTACTTCTCGAGTCCGCTCGGGTTGGAACAGGGACACTAACTGCACAGCATAGCAATCTAGAAGAGTGCCAGCTGACCCAGTACAGTGATGGGGGCGGAGCGGCAGGAGCTTGCGGCTGCTGTGTGAGGAGACCCTATCTCCTAACAGATGTCAGTGGAGACACGTGGAGCAGAGGGAGCAGAGAGAGACATGGAGCAATGCAGGGGAAACCGAGTGGACACTGACAGCAAGTAAGTGTCTCTGATCTCAGCACCCAGCGCTGCCAATGAACCCAATCCCCACCACCACCGCTGATTCCATCCCACCCCTCCCCTAGCACTGCCACTTATCCCTTTCCCCCACCACTACCACTGATCCTACCCCCCCCTAGCACTGCCACTCATCCATCCCCCCCCACCACTGCTACTCCTTCCTCCCCCCAGCACTGACACTCATCCTATTCCCCCGCCAGCACTGACATTCATCCCACCCCCTCCACCAACACTGCCACTCATTCCTTCCCCCACCAGCACTGACACATATCCCATCCCCCCAACGCTGACACTCATCCCATCCCCCCACCAGCACTGACACTCATCCCATCCCCCACCAGCACTGACACTCATCCCATCCCCCACCAGCACTGACACTCATCCCATCCCCCACAGCACTGATACTCATCCCACCCCCCGACACTCATCCCACCCTCCAGCACTGTCACTCATCCCCCCCCCACCAGCACTCCCACTCATCCCTCCCCCCCACCAGCACTGACACTCATCCCTCCCCCCCACCAGCACTGACACTCATCCCACCCTCCACCAGCACTGCCACTCATCCCTTCCCCCAACCAGCACTGACACTCTTCCGACCCCCCCCCAGCACTGACACTCATCCCATCCCCCCCACCAGCACTCATCCCACCCCCCAGCACTCCCACTCATCCCACCCCCATACACTGTCACTCATCCCATTCCACCAGCACTGCCACTCATTCCTTCCCCCCACCAGCACTGACACTCATCACACCCTCCACCAGCACTGACACATATCATATCCCCCAGCACTGACACTCATCACACCCCCCACCAGCACAGCCACTCATCCCTTCCCCCCACCAGCACTGACACTCATCTGACCCCCCACCAGCACTGACACTTATCCCATCTCCCCCAGCACTGACACTTATCCCA
Source organism: Lithobates sylvaticus (assembly GCA_028564925.1). Lineage (NCBI taxonomy): Eukaryota > Metazoa > Chordata > Amphibia > Anura > Ranidae > Lithobates > Lithobates sylvaticus. Next base: position 195,618,010 of record CM053031.1, on the reverse strand, counting down.
TCCCCCCACCAGCACTCCCACTCATGCCACCCCCCAACACTGTCACTCATCCCATCTCTCCAGCAGGGGCATATGTACAGGAGTCGCAGGGGTCACAATGGCATGCTGCAGGGTTCCTGTGCAGCCCCCTGTACACCTGCATAGGAGGGGTGGCATATAGAGGAACCAATCCCCTTCATTTTCCACCTGCAGCCTTTCAGCTGCTGCAGGAGGAAAATTAAGGGGTTTGGTTCCTTTATATGCCGCCCGCCTGATATCCACCACCTGCTGCCCCAAGTTCCTGTGTACTCCTTGGCCCCCCTCACCCCCCACAGTGCTGGCGGGTCCCCCCTCTCCTGCCGGCTGATGCGGGGGATGCTTTCTGGATGGAGAGGGGAAAAGGGGTCGGTAAATGTGTAATTTATCGGCTTCTCTCTTGTCTTAATGAATAGAGTCAGTGATCCGCAGTGATCATTGACCCAGTTCATTTATAACCAAGGCTTAGTAAACTGTGTTTACTATGCTTCATTTTGTGAATGAACAGGAAGCCTCTGTACAGAGCTATTCCTGTCCATTCATTCTGTGCAGCTGAGGCTGCAGAAATGGAGATTGAGGGCTGTGTCCTTAATCGCCTTCCTCTGTTTCAAAGATAAAACATCAGATATCTGTTTAGACCCCTGATATCTCAGCCACAGTCCCATATTCCCATCACACACATTCCTGGAATGAGCTTGTAAGGTACTGGGTGCTGTAGCGACCGCCAGCTGGATACTGGAACCTGTGCGATATGTAGATATTCGCCAGCACACCAAGGATCGTCAATTTCGCCCAAATGTTTTTTTTTTATTAAAAAAAGATCACATCACAAAACAGTGTAGTGCAATGTTTCTGAGCCACGCAGGACCCCTTTGTCAGGCATGTCTTATCACATGCCTGACAAAGGGATCCTGCGTGGCTCCGAAAAGTTATACTACATAGTTTTGTGATTCTGTGATAAAAAATGTTTGGACAAAATTGATGATCCTTGATGTGCTGGCAAATATCTACATATGATATCTCACCAAAGCCCCCCCCACTCTCCAAGGCACTCCTAAGCAATGTAAACAAAAATTGAAATATAACATTGTGAAAAAATAAATAAATAAAATGGTAAAAAATAAAATAACTAAGATAAAAAAAATACTGACAGCAGTGGCGAAACTACCATGGTCCTAAAGGTCGCGACCGGGCTCTGGTGTTCTGCCACCACGGGGGGCGCCCCAGCTGGCAGTCAGGGGGACCTTTATGGTTTCTTGCACCCGGGCCCTGAAGGTTTTAGCATAAGAAGAAGACTGTTCAGTCTCAGGTGCTCAAGGGGACGTGTGATCAATCAATGAAGTTGGACGAGAAAGGTTTAACCTTAAACTGAGTTTCTTTACTGTTGGAACAGTAAGGATGTGGAACTCCCTTGCACAATCAGTGGTGTCAGTGGGAAGTGTCGACAATTTCAAAAACTTGGCGTAACCAATATATAGGGATATGAGGAGTGTTAGAGACATAAATGCATACACAAGCCCACACAGGTTGAACTTGATGGACCGATGACTTTATTCAACCCTACCAACTATGTAACAATGTGATCGTGCATTTTTAATGTGCGTTAGTGTGTGCGCATATATGTGTGTTTATTACGTTGATGTATGTATACTGTATTTATGTGTGTGCTTATTGTGTGTTGTATTTGTTTAAGTGTGTGTGTGTGTGTGTGTGTGTGTGTGTGTGTGTGTGTGTGTGTGTGTGTGTGTGTGCTCTCCTTCCTCATTTCTTCAGTGTTGTCACATGAATATATATAATAATATATTTACAAAAATGTGTGGGTGTGTGTGTGTGTGTGTGTGTATATATATATATATATATATATATATATACACACACACACACACACACACTATCTCACAAAAGAGAGTACATCCCTCACATTTTTGTAAATATTTTATTCTATTTTTTCATGTGACAACACTGAAGAAATGAGGAAGGAGAGCCGACCTGCCACCGTATAACGATGGCGGCTGGTCGACAAGCCGTTAAATCAAAAAATATTATATCAGCATGCACAGCCGACAATGAGAGAGATCTCATATTGCTCAGGGACTAAGCAAGTCCAGTATTGGTTACTCCAGCCACTAAGACAAAAGGCATGTAGAATATCTGGGAGGTGGGCATGAGAGCCCGTGCACAGTGCATGCGCAGTAGGGAACCGGGAAGTGAAGCCGCAAGGCTTCATTTCCAGATTCCCTTACCGAAGATGGCGGCGGCAGCACCCGAGAGCCGAGCAACAGATCGGCTTCGGGTGCCGACATCGCAGGTGCCCTGGACAGGTAAGTGCCCATATTTTAAAAGTCAGCAGCTGCAGTATTTGTCATTACTGACTTTAAAAAAAAAAAAAATTCAGTGTAGTGTTGGTTGAACACTGTCTATTTGAATGCGTTACTGCCAGTTTAACACCATTTAATTCTGTGTGCGTTACTGCCAGTTTAACGCCATATAGTTCTGTGTATACATGTGCATTAGTTTTCCTCCAAATGCATTTTTGTCCGAATTTCGGGTATTTTCGTTATTGTTTTAACAAACGATAACGAACGCGCAGAATCCGAAAACCGAAAGATCCGACATAAACAAATGCTTTATTTTCATTTTTCGTTGCAATAGTTCGATATAGATAGGCGATTCGACATGAGGCTGGCAATAGCGATCTGTGTCCATCGAACCTGTGGTTGAATGTGCCTAACCTTAGCTCTATTAGTTCAAGATTATTCTACATAGAGAGAAAAGATTCGACATAGAGAGAAAAGATTCGACGTTATAGAGACAATAGCAAAAAAGGTTGAATGTGCCTAACCTAACTCTATAGAGAGAAAAGATTAGACATGAAGATTCAATGCCGTGAGCGGACATTTATGGTCAAATTCTCCGCCCATAGGCGATAGAAGAATTCTAATGTTGGTCGACTAGTAATAATAATTAATTAATATAATTATTACTAGTGTCATACAACATTAGAATTCTACGATAGCTTGTAAGCGGAACATTCGACCGGAAATGTACGATTGCGGCATTGTACAGTTTAGCTGCTCCGTCGAATCTTCTTAGAACATTCGACAGACACCATAAGCCTTCAATGACAGATTCAACCTTATTTCAGATTTTCAGACAAATGCATTTTTTAACTAAACAAAATAAATAAAAACAAATTTAGGGAGTAACAAAATAAATGTATTTTTTGGACGAAAAAGAAATTCCGAAATTAAATATTTCAGTGTGCACATGTCTAGTTCTGTGTGCTTTACTGACAGTTTAACGCCATATAGTTCTGTGTGCGTTACTGCCAGTTTAACGCCATATAGTTTTGTGCGTTACTGCCAGTTTAACGCCATTTAACGCCATATAGTTCTGTGCGTCACTGTACATTTGGTGCATTATATTGCAGTATATTATAGTGTATCCGTAGAGTGAAAGTTCCATGCAATAAGCAGGACCCACATGGGAAAGCTGAAAGGGGAATACTGTTTACCTATTAGTCTTTTAACAGGTTGCCATTGTTTACTGTGGCAGTTCCCTGCGCAACAACAGGCAGAGGATTGGAAGAAATTGTTGGGATGCGAAAGCCTGCAAATCCAGAACAGATAAAAAGGGGAAGTCCGGCCGTTACCTGCAGACCCCTTCAGGACAGGACTGGGACTCTGACGCGGAGGATGAAACGCCGCTCACCTGAGAGAAGGGAGAGCCTTCTCTGCCACCTCATTGAAAGGGCCGAAAGCTCAGGAGGTGAGGAGTGGCTTATGCACTGCCTGGAGGAGGGTCAGTCTGTGGCTCCGCCCGAGCTACCTCTTGTCACGGTTCCTGTGAACATGGAGGAGACAGCAGCAAGTATGCGCAGTCCGTGCCAGCAGCCAGGGAGAAAGAAGAAGTGACAGAGGACGGATACTTCTCCACAGCCTGATGGCCGGGAGGGAGCTTGCAGCGTTCCTTTCAGGATTGCACCCTACTTGCAATACAAAAGCACTACTGAGCCAGCCTCTGCAGTGGCCAGCAGTGAGAAAATGAGGATTTCTTTTGTTGGTGAGACAATGTCTAGTGTTAATATCTTTGAGTCTCATGTTAATATCTCTGAGTTGCAAGTAATTGTTAATTCACTATCCAGTATATAAAATAATATTGAAGGGGCACACAGAGTGGGTGCTTTTGAAAAAAAATAAAATAAAAAAGGCTGAAGGAGAACAGGTTTCTGGTGCACTGAATTCTGATAATAACAGTGCTAGTTCTATGGGGCACATTCAGATGGTGCTGTTTTACATGCAAGCGATGTCTTGTATTAACATAATGACATTGATAATATCAGACCAATATGGCAAAATTTATCAGATATATAGGTGGGACTTTAAAGGCTTGTAGCCTGTCTAAAAAAAACGGTTTCTATTAGTAAATCTGTTGCCCCTCCCCCCTTCATGCCCCTCTCACTTTATAGTTGTAGAGTCTTCCTTTAAGGAGCCTATGACTTGTGAAATTTCTCCTTTGGGCTTCCACTTAGCAAATTCGGTTAAAGGAAAAAATTGGGGAGGGGGGGGGGGGGGGGCGTGATCTCATCAATCTGTTGTCATTATTACCTGCATCTAAGGAATTCCTATCCAAATCTGAAAAGAGAACGGAAGAATGTACTGAGAAGGATAGGAGGAGAGCTATTCCCAAAACTTTTCAAAATTGTTTGCGGGCCAATTTCCTGAGAAATGTTCAGGTTTATTCCAGCACGTAGACAAATGCTGCGTACACACGAGCAAAATTTCCAACAGAAAAAGTCAGACGGGAGCTTTTCATCGTATATTCTGACCGTGTGTATGCCCCATATGACTTTTTACATTGAAAATTCTGACAAGCCTAGAAAGGGAACATGTTCTATATTTTTCCGATGGAACCAATTCCTATCGGGAAAACTGCTTGTCTGTATGCTGTTCCAACGTACCAAAAACGACGCATGCTCTGAAGCAAGTACGAGACGTAAGCTATTGGCTACTGGCTATTGAACTTCCATTTTCTAGTCCCGTCATACGGTGCAGAACACCTTGCCCAGACTTCTGGGGCTTGATTTGGGATTGATATCTACTTATTTTAGGAATTCGGTATCACAAAAAACATGGCAGGCATATAATCTGGCCTGGTCCAGATGGTGTTACTTTTTCTCCAACATGCTTATAGATACTATTGAAGTGAATGCATATATCTCGTTAGCATTTATGTCCTTTCTATTGCAATCAATGCTTAGTCCTGCCTCAGTAAGTAAGGTTTTAGCAGGTGTTTTGTTTGTTTATAAATTTGCAGGCCTGCCAGCTTTAACTACCTTCTTTCGTGTCAGCCAGATCCTCAAAGGATTCAGGAAAGCACAACCCACTCTGGATTCAAGGCATTCGATTTCGGTTGAATTTTTGATTAAACTGCTTTCGGTATTGGAAGTCGTGTGTGTGTGTGTGTGTGTGTGTGTGTGTGTGTGTGTGTGTGTGTGTGTGTGTGTGTGTGTGTGTGTGTGTGTGTGTGTGTGTGTGTGTGTGTGTGTGTGTGTGTGTGTGTGTGTGTGTGTGTGTGTGTGTGTGTGTGTGTGTGTGTGTGTTATGAGCTCTTTTTAAAGTGGCCTTTTCAGTTACATTTTTTGGTGCTCTTCGATTGTGGGAGTTTACTGCTCCCAACAGATCTTCTCCTTAATTTTTACTGTTTTCACATGTGTCTCTGGAAGCGAAGTGTGTGAATATATTTATTTGTAGATCAAAAACTTTTGTTTTGGGTAATGGTCAGTGGATCTCTCTGGGTAACTCTCCCAATCCTCTAGTGTGCCCTGTGTCCCATGTGTCTGAGTACATTTCGGTCAGACCATCATCCAATGGTTCATTCTTTGTCCATAGGGACTTGTCCCCTTTGAGGAGATATCAGTTTTCAGCTGTGCTATCTTCATGCCTTAAGCACCTTAATCTCTTAGGTTTCCAATTTTCATCACATTCCTTTAGGATTGGGGCTGCTACTACAGCTAATTCACTGGCTTTCTCTTCAGATGTTCAAAAAAGGGTGGGTCATTGGGCAAGTAGTGGATTCAAAATATATGTCCGCCCTGAGTTGTAAATTGTATTATTTTAACTTTAAGATTTATCCTAAAGCACTATCTGGATAGTAGGCCATCCCTACATCTTCTGGGCTGGGAAGCAGGCAGAATCTAGGATTTACTCAAGCAATCTAGGTCTGGACGTTAATAACATTCTTGTTTTTATGGTCTGGCATTAGGTTATAATTATTTACGTTGGAGGAAATGACATTGGAAAAATTAAAACAAGGGAACTGTTATGCGAAATGAAAAGGGATCTTTCTGCCATTAAGCTTTTGTTTCCACTAACAGTTTTGTCTTTCTCCGAAATGGTTCCACGGCTCCTTTGGTCTCCTTCCAGTAATTTATTTTATGTAGATAGAATTAGGAGACATCTGAATATGGCTATCCATAATTTTTTAGTATCTTTGGGTGGTTTATCATTCCGCCACATGGAGCTTGAGGGTTTTGTGCCTGGGTTATTCAGGAATGATCTAGTACATTTGTCCGTAATTGGCATAGACATATTCAATATGGGTCTTCAAAGTTTGATTGAAAGTGCCTCGGTGTTGGGTGAACCTCAGCCAGAAGGTTCCCTTCTGGCCTCTGTCATTAGGGAATAGTTGTCCAGCATTGTCTGGATGGACACCGTGTAATTCTTATGTTAATGTATTATAGACAGGATGGCTTCCTATTTTAATTGTAATTTATCATTAATACGTTATTAGGTTACTCCTTGAACAACACCATTGCCTATATAACATTTTGCCAAACAAATAAATGCTTATAAAAATACATTTTTGCTGGTCTTTATATGTATTAACGGTCCATGCAATATGCAGGACCCACATGGAAAAGCTCAAAGGGGAATGTTGTTTGCCTATTAGTCTTTTAACAGGTTGTCATTGTTTACTGTGGCAGTTCCCTGCGCAACAACAGGCATGTGTGTGTGTGTGTGTGTGTGTGTGTTATATGAGCTCTTTTTAAAGTGGCCTTTTCAGTTACATTTTTTGGTGCTCTTCGATTGTGGGAGTTTACTGCTCCCAACAGATCTTCTCCTTAATTTTTACTGTTTTCACATGTGTCTCTGGAAGCGAAGTGTGTGAATATATTTATTTGTAGATCAAAAACTTTTGTTTTGGGTAATGGTCAGTGGATCTCTCTGGGTAACTCTCCCAATCCTCTAGTGTGCCCTGTGTCCCATGTGTCTGAGTACATTTCGGTCAGACCATCATCCAATGGTTCATTCTTTGTCCATAGGGACTTGTCCCCTTTGAGGAGATATCAGTTTTCAGCTGTGCTATCTTCATGCCTTAAGCACCTTAATCTCTTAGGTTTCCAATTTTCATCACATTCCTTTAGGATTGGGGCTGCTACTACAGCTAATTCACTGGCTTTCTCTTCAGATGTTCAAAAAAGGGTGGGTCATTGGGCAAGTAGTGGATTCAAAATATATGTCCGCCCTGAGTTGTAAATTGTATTATTTTAACTTTAAGATTTATCCTAAAGCACTATCTGGATAGTAGGCCATCCCTACATCTTCTGGGCTGGGAAGCAGGCAGAATCTAGGATTTACTCAAGCAATCTAGGTCTGGACGTTAATAACATTCTTGTTTTTATGGTCTGGCATTAGGTTATAATTATTTACGTTGGAGGAAATGACATTGGAAAAATTAAAACAAGGGAACTGTTATGCGAAATGAAAAGGGATCTTTCTGCCATTAAGCTTTTGTTTCCACTAACAGTTTTGTCTTTCTCCGAAATGGTTCCACGGCTCCTTTGGTCTCCTTCCAGTAATTTATTTTATGTAGATAGAATTAGGAGACATCTGAATATGGCTATCCATAATTTTTTAGTATCTTTGGGTGGTTTATCATTCCGCCACATGGAGCTTGAGGGTTTTGTGCCTGGGTTATTCAGGAATGATCTAGTACATTTGTCCGTAATTGGCATAGACATATTCAATATGGGTCTTCAAAGTTTGATTGAAAGTGCCTCGGTGTTGGGTGAACCTCAGCCAGAAGGTTCCCTTCTGGCCTCTGTCATTAGGGAATAGTTGTCCAGCATTGTCTGGATGGACACCGTGTAATTCTTATGTTAATGTATTATAGACAGGATGGCTTCCTATTTTAATTGTAATTTATCATTAATACGTTATTAGGTTACTCCTTGAACAACACCATTGCCTATATAACATTTTGCCAAACAAATAAATGCTTATAAAAATACATTTTTGCTGGTCTTTATATGTATTAACGGTCCATGCAATATGCAGGACCCACATGGAAAAGCTCAAAGGGGAATGTTGTTTGCCTATTAGTCTTTTAACAGGTTGTCATTGTTTACTGTGGCAGTTCCCTGCGCAACAACAGGCATGTGTGTGTGTGTGTGTGTGTGTGTGTTATATGAGCTCTTTTTAAAGTGGCCTTTTCAGTTACATTTTTTGGTGCTCTTCGATTGTGGGAGTTTACTGCTCCCAACAGATCTTCTCCTTAATTTTTACTGTTTTCACATGTGTCTCTGGAAGCGAAGTGTGTGAATATATTTATTTGTAGATCAAAAACTTTTGTTTTGGGTAATGGTCAGTGGATCTCTCTGGGTAACTCTCCCAATCCTCTAGTGTGCCCTGTGTCCCATGTGTCTGAGTACATTTCGGTCAGACCATCATCCAATGGTTCATTCTTTGTCCATAGGGACTTGTCCCCTTTGAGGAGATATCAGTTTTCAGCTGTGCTATCTTCATGCCTTAAGCACCTTAATCTCTTAGGTTTCCAATTTTCATCACATTCCTTTAGGATTGGGGCTGCTACTACAGCTAATTCACTGGCTTTCTCTTCAGATGTTCAAAAAAGGGTGGGTCATTGGGCAAGTAGTGGATTCAAAATATATGTCCGCCCTGAGTTGTAAATTGTATTATTTTAACTTTAAGATTTATCCTAAAGCACTATCTGGATAGTAGGCCATCCCTACATCTTCTGGGCTGGGAAGCAGGCAGAATCTAGGATTTACTCAAGCAATCTAGGTCTGGACGTTAATAACATTCTTGTTTTTATGGTCTGGCATTAGGTTATAATTATTTACGTTGGAGGAAATGACATTGGAAAAATTAAAACAAGGGAACTGTTATGCGAAATGAAAAGGGATCTTTCTGCCATTAAGCTTTTGTTTCCACTAACAGTTTTGTCTTTCTCCGAAATGGTTCCACGGCTCCTTTGGTCTCCTTCCAGTAATTTATTTTATGTAGATAGAATTAGGAGACATCTGAATATGGCTATCCATAATTTTTTAGTATCTTTGGGTGGTTTATCATTCCGCCACATGGAGCTTGAGGGTTTTGTGCCTGGGTTATTCAGGAATGATCTAGTACATTTGTCCGTAATTGGCATAGACATATTCAATATGGGTCTTCAAAGTTTGATTGAAAGTGCCTCGGTGTTGGGTGAACCTCAGCCAGAAGGTTCCCTTCTGGCCTCTGTCATTAGGGAATAGTTGTCCAGCATTGTCTGGATGGACACCGTGTAATTCTTATGTTAATGTATTATAGACAGGATGGCTTCCTATTTTAATTGTAATTTATCATTAATACGTTATTAGGTTACTCCTTGAACAACACCATTGCCTATATAACATTTTGCCAAACAAATAAATGCTTATAAAAATACATTTTTGCTGGTCTTTATATGTATTAACGGTCCATGCAATATGCAGGACCCACATGGAAAAGCTCAAAGGGGAATGTTGTTTGCCTATTAGTCTTTTAACAGGTTGTCATTGTTTACTGTGGCAGTTCCCTGCGCAACAACAGGCAAAATTGGCGGGATGCCAAATCCTGCATATCCGGAACAGATAAAAAGGGAAAGTCCGGCCGTTACCTGCAGACCCCTTCAGGACAGGACCAGGACTCCCACCCCCTCTCCCTTTTTCTTAATTCAGTCATGGTGTTGTTTAGTGGGGGAATAGTCGACCAGCATTGTCTGGATGGACACTGTGTAATTCTTATGTTAATGTATTATAGCCAGGATGGCTTCACATTTTATTTAAATTTATCTTTAATACATTATCAGGTTACCCCTTGAACAACACTGTGGCCTATATAAAATTTTGCCAAACAAATAAATGCTTATAAAAGAAAGAAATGTTTGCTGGTCTTTATTTGTATTAAATAATCCCTTTGTGCTAGCCCATGTGTAGTGTGAGTACTCAAATTAAACAAACACCACTTTACATTGATTAAAGTGCATCTACGTACAGATTTCAACTTCTTCTTTACATTTGCTTATAAGCATCGCCCCCTCCCTCCCAATAATGTCTGGGAGGACCACAAGGAGAGGCAGATGTTCCCTTGGCACTGTAAGGGGGCCAGCAACAAATGTGTCCACAGGCAAAGGTAGACGTGGTCAGTAGGCAGGGCATCATTTCCCCTATTTAGTGAGTTTACCCGTGCTATCCAGCCACAGCATGCAGAGGAGGTGTTGGACTGGCTTACTAAACCTTCCTCATCCTTCTCATCCTCTGTCATGCAAGCAGAAACAAGTGTGCAGTTGCCAGAGTGGATAAACCTGCCGCCTTGTCCACATCTATTACTACTATAGCCCCAACATCAGCCATTGAGTTATTTGAGCACAGCGTCAGCCACTTGCACCTTGATGATGCCCAGCCATTACTGTATTCAGATGTTGGTTCTGAGGTTGAGGATAACAGGAACATGAGCCTAGAGAGAGGGAGGAACACTGGTAGACAAATTGGCATTCATGTTCCCCAAGCCGCAGCGTATTGCCAAGTTCTCTCCAGTGGTAATGATGAAGATGGAGGAGATAGAGATGATGATTATGACGGGGCCATTGATGTGACTTGGGTGCCAGATAGAGCAGAGGAGGAAACTGAAGGTGAGGCGACACAACCCCAAGAAGGAGAAAGAATAGAGAGCAGCCATCCTATTCCATCACATTCTGCAGCTGTTATCTCCTGGCCCACTCCCCAAAGCTCAGCTATCTGCAAATTGTCTCAGGCACATCAAACGCGGAAAAAACACCAACCATATGCATATCATTGCAATTTTTTTGCCTTCATCAAGAGCACCTCTATAGGGTTACGGTGGGTAGCCCCCCCCCCCCCCCCCCCCGACACCCAAATAGTAATTTTTCTGCACCTGTTTTTTTCACAGCAAGGCTGATTCTTGCTTTCATCAAGAGTACCTCTATAGGGTTATGGTGAGAAGGCACCACCCACACCCAAAGACCAATTTTTACGTACCTATTACTTCTATACAAAAGTCAAAGTGATACAAGAATGTATCCAAAAAATCTCTAATCTTGTTCCCAGTGCATTACATTGCGGCCTCATCATACACTCTGGCTCCCCAGCTGTTGCTGAGCAAAATAGAGGCAGCTTGCAGGGAAAATAAATGCAATTATTGCTGCAACAGATTCTAGACATGGTACAGATCTGCAACTTTGCAGGTAGACTAAGGGGACCCCCCAGGCACTATAATAGAAGGAGTTTTCATTTTTAGGCTTTCACTTTAAAAATCAAATAATCGCTGCTCATTTAGAAATGAAGTTTTTCACAAACTTTTTTTTATTGATACATGTCCCCCAGGGCAGGACCCGGACCCCTATATCCATGTTATGCCCAATTACTTGCATATAAGCCTTCAATGGGCCTTTTTGATTTTTGACATTCGTGTCCCATTGACTTAAATGGGGTTAGTTATTCGAGTCGAACATTTACGGTGTTCAGAAGTTCTCGTCCGAACCAAACAGGGGTCCATTTGGCCCATCCCTATATTGGACACAGGGTTCCCAGATAGCCTCACATTTCTTAGTAGAATCCATTAAAGTGCTTACCATTTTCTCCTAGGCCATGATCCAGGAGATCTTTCTTTTTGCCAGGTTGACAAGGAGACATAAGGTTGTTTCCAAGCTCAAGCAATAGTTAATTTAGCCCTAATAAAGATGAACAAAATGAGGCGTCTAATTTAGGGGCAGCAGGGACTGGGAAGTTAAGTAGCGCCATGTGGGAGACTTCTGAATTGGGAGACCCGTGACTTTATGAAGCATATGGAAGATTTTATTCCAGAATAATTTTGGGACAATCCCACCATACATGGATCCCACATGACCGCAATTCCTAAAGCAGTGAGGAGAGGATGAGGGATACATTTTGGCTAATTTGGAAGGAACCAGATACCATCTCATCAGAACTTTCAAACTTCAAAGCTCCATTTAATATCCCCTTGAAGGCCGAGGCTGAGGCCCTGTGCCAATCTTCTTGGCTCCATTCTTTTCCTAGGCCCCTCTCACAGTCCAGCATATAGAGGGTCGTTGTATCCACTTTTGCTAGTGACTTATAAATCACTGAGTCCCCCCCCCCCCCCCCCCCCCCCCGCTCCATGGCTTGTCTGCACCAAAGCTCATAATCAGTGAGACTATGTGGGTTAGGTTTTGTGGTCCATAATTTATGGAGAAAATTGAAAATTTGGCAAAGTCTGTACTTTTCAGATGGGGGCATCTCTAATTTGCTAACGTAATATGCGAGAGTTGGAAATGTGGGTTTAATAAAGTGGCCAATTCTGTACATCCCTTTGTCTAATCACCATTTGAAGGCCTTTATATCGAGTCCGGGGGGGGGGGGGAATGGGATTACAAAAAAGATGAGATAGTGGATGCCAATCGGAAATCAAATGTGAGTTAGTCTTGAGTGAGTCCCACAGTGCAAGGGAGTGGGAAAGTGTCAGAGCTACAATTGCAGGTCTATTTTTGGGGGGCTCCATAATAGGAAGTTTAAAGTGTAGTTCATTCTATGTGCTCCCAATCTGGGTGAGCTGATCTAGAGTATATTGGGTCAATTGTGTCGCTTGATAGTACCATAATAGGATTGGTAACCCTACTCTACCCTTATCCCTAGCTCAGTAAAGGGTTTCTCTGGCAACTCTATGTCCTTTTTAACCCCAGATGAAATTGATGAGTTTAGATTGGAAACGCCTCAGGTGGTCTTTAGGAATTGGGATGGGAAGAGATCTGAACAGGTAGAGGATGCGCGCCAACAGGGCCATTTTCACGGAGTTAACCCTGCCTAACCAAGAAAGCTCCAGTTTGACCTACTGTTTCAAATCTTCTAATTTGTGATGCATAGGGGGAAATTTCACCTCATATAGATGGTCTACAGAAGCTGCCAGATTGACCCCCGAATTAGGGAATTGCTGAATTGATCCATAAAAACCTAAAGTTTCCTTTTAACTGCGTGACTAAGTGTTCTGCTAAATTTATATTTAACGCCATGGATTTAAAAAAAATTATCTTCAGGCCCAAGATTGCGCCAAAACTATCCAGCAATTTACATATGTTGGGTAGGGAGATTAGCAGGAGGTGATAAATAGCAGACTATCAACTGCAAACAGGGCACATTTGTGAGTTTGCATTCCACACTGTACTCCATGTGTATCCGGGTGGTCTCTTATTGCAATAGCGAGTGATTCAATGACTATGGCGAAAATTAGAGGAAATAAGGGACAATCTTGTCTTGTGCCTCTGAAAATTGGGAATGATTCTTAATAGTATCCCTGCAGTCAAATTTTCTCTTCAGGGTTTTGAGTAGAGGGCCCCTTATCACATTCATTACACTTTGGCCAAATCCCCAGCGTTGCTAAATTGGTACAAGGCAGGACCAGGACACAGGATCTAATGCCTTTTAGAAAGCCCGTTTGAGGGGGACCACCATCCCAGCTCGACCGCAGAAGAGAGATGATATCAGTCGCTCTTCTGATTTGGTCAGGGCCCTGTCTCCCTGGTATAAAACTGATTTGGTCCTTGTGAATATAGAGGCCAATGAAGGTAGATATATACCATCTGCAAGGATCTTTGTCAAAATTTTGAGATCATTGTTTGTTAAAGATATGGGGCTGGAATTGGCAACTGAGGTGGGGTCTTTACCCGATTTGGGAATTTCAGAGGTAAAGACCATGTTTAGAGACTTATTGAGTTGGAACCCTTTACGTAGCTCATTGTAAAATTGGGCCAAGTAAGGAGCAAGTGATGGCGAAGTGTTTGTTGTATGGTTTCAGAGGTAAAGACCATGTTTAGAGACTTATTGAGTTGGGACCCTTTACGTAGCTCATTGTAAAATCGGGTCAAGTAAGGATTGATAATGTCTTTTATGACGAAAAGCTTCTGGGAAGGCGTGCAGTGACGTCATCGCGTTCAGCGTCTCTGGAAGGAGGAAGGGTTCGTTTTTATTATATGCCGGCCGGCGTTCTGTGTCCTCTCTGTTTGGAGTCCTTTTATGCGCTTGTTATTCCTTTGGAATGTGAGTACTTTTGACCAATAAAAATACTCATTATGTTTTAAACGTTATTATGCCATGGTCTGCCTTTCTTTCTTTTCTGGCCACGTTTGATGCACCGCTGAGTGCTACTCTCTGGATCTGATTTGCTATTGGGTCTGGTCTGAGGTCTTGTGTCCGGTGTGACCAGCAGATGCTGGGAGATCGTTTATCCTGAAGTCTGTCCCCCCATCCGTTGGAAGCCAGGATTTCCATATGGGCTCAGTTTGAAAGGCTTGATTATGCCTACCATCTGGTAAGGATATTATACACTGGTGGTGGCACTTTAGGGTGGTGTGGAGCACAGCGGTGTGAAAAGCAACTTAACCTGGAGTGCCTGGTCCCTAAAGAATAGGAGGCTATATCCCAGGACGGCATTCAATCTTTGAACTGTTTATATACTGTTCTATTTAGTTTTTATTTTATAGATAACTTTTACCCACTGGTCATGTACTAACAGTTCTCAGTCTGACTGTTTCTGATTATGGTATAGATATTTGGCTAATTTACCTGGCGCAGTTTTTTCTCCTCTATGCTATATTGTGTTTATCCCACTATTCTGCAGCCGGTTTTGATATTCTTTTTAACTATTTATTTTTATTTTTTGTATTATTGTTCCTTTTTTGTCACCCACATTTATTTTTGTTCCTTTTTTTCCCTTTTTTCCCCTCACTTTATTTGGTTAGCGCGGTTTTTTCTTCTTTATATAAGGAGCGAGTGATGGCGAAGTGTTTGTTGTATGGTCCAGGGGCGGATTGACTTTTCAAGTTTTTAATGAAATCTGGAAAAAGTGGTGCGAGAAAAAAGAAAATGGATGTATGAATGTATAAAAGAGATAGAACCCAAGAAAGAAATAAGGGGAACCAACTAGCGAGGAAGGGTGACGGATATGCAACTGAGGAGCAAAAGAGAGAGAGCTCCAGGGTGAATGGAAGGTTGAAAGGTGAGAAGGATGGAAGAGGCAGCTACTAGACCCAAAACAATAAGTAGAGACCAATAATGCAAGACAGGAAGGGCGGATATCCCAAAAACTTTGTGGAGTCACCCTGGTACTCTTCCCTTTTTGTCTCCTTGCTTTGTTTTAGCTGTATTGTTTTTTTAAAGATTAAATGTATGGGAGAAAATGTGTTTTGTAAAATTCAAAAATAATTTAATAAAGATATAAAGTAAAAAAAAAAAAAAAAATTGGGCCAAGTAAGGAGCAAGTGATGGCGACGTGTTTGTTGTATGGTTTCAGAGGTAAAGACCATGTTTAGAGACTTATTGAGTTGGGACCCTTTACGTAGCTCATTGTAAAATCGGGCCAAGTAAGGAGCAAGTGATGGCGAAGTGTTTGTTGTATGGTCCAGGGGCGGATTGACTTTTCAAGTTTTTAATGACCTGCGAGACTTCCTCGGCGGAAATTGATGATTCCAACCTATCTCAATGGCGGTCCTCGAGCTTAGGGATTTTAATTGAATTGAGAAAGGAATCTAGTGGGGCGTTTGAGACTACATTATCCGCGCTTCACAGTTTCCTGTAGAATTCATAGAACGCCTCCATAATCCATTGGGGGTTCTGTGAGAGACTTGCGCCCCTGAGTTTCATTTTGGGTAGGGTGTGTGACTTCTATATAGGAGTCAATCTGGCTGCTAGTAGGGAACCTGTCTTATCCCTCTGGTGATAAAAGAGGGCATTACTCCATCATAATCCTTTTTCTGCAATGGCAGCCAGTGCTAAATTTAAGGCTGTATGTGCAGCGTCTACTTTTTCCACTGATGTAGGATTACTTTTTACTGTCTACTTAGATGTAAGAATTCTTGTTCTAGCTTCTTGATGTCCTCCCGTCGAGCCTTTCGCAGTCTCAATGCCATCTAAATAAGCTTACCCCTGATAGTGGCTTTATGGGCTGCCCACAGAGTAGCTGGGGAGATGTTTTCCACATCATTCAGGAGAAAGTATTCCTGAATATTCTTTTAAATGTCACACACACAAACAGGGTTACTAAGAATAGAAGCATTCAATTTCCAGCTACCTCTGCTTTTCTGCCCTGAGCACCGCCGGATTATCAGAAATACCTGAATGGTCTGACCAGACAGAGTGCTTAATATAAGACTTTGTTACCAATAGGATGTTGGTTATTGATATGAAAAATGTATTAGAAAATCTGTTTTGCAACACTGAGACTCTGTCTGGTAGGACGGATAAAACCCCTGCCCAGAGGATGAGTTTTATTATTTTTTTATTATTATTATTATACAGGATTTATATAGCGCCAACAGTTTGCGCAGCGCTTAACAAAATAAAGGCAGACATTACAATTACATAACAATTTGGTACAAGAGGAATCAGAGGGCCCTGCTCGCTAGAGCTTACAATCTAAAAAGAAAGGGTAAATTGATACAAGAGGTAATAGCTGTGGGGGATGAGTTGATGGAAAAAGTAAAACAGTGTTAGTTAGAGGCAGGATAGGCTTCTTTAAAGAGAAAGGTTTTCAGGGATCGTCTAAAGATGGATAGATTAGGGGACAGTCGGACAGATTGGGGTAGAGAGTTCCAAAGGATGGGAGAAACTCTGGAGAAATCCTGGAGGCGAGCATGGGAGGAGGTGACAAGGGAGCTAGAGAGCAGGAGGTCTTGGGAGGACCGAAGAGAGCGGCTTGGTTGGTATTTTGGTACTAGGTTAGTGATGTAGCTGGGGGCAGAGTTATGGATGGCTTTGTAAACTATTGTTAGTACTTTGAATTTTATTCGTTGTGTGAGTGGAAGCCAGTGGAGGGATTGGCAGAGAGGGGTGGAGGACGCTGAATGGTTGGTAAGGTGGATAAGTCTTGCAGCAGCATTCATTATGGACTGAAGGGGGGATAGTCTATGTAAAGGTAATCCAATGAGGAGGGAGTTGCAGTAGTCGAGGCGAGAGATAACCAGGGAGTGAGTTAGAAGCTTGGTGGTGTCATTCGTTAAAAAAGGGGCGTATTCTGGAAATGTTGCGGAGGCTAAGGCGGCATGATTTGGACAGGGATTGTATGTGGGTCCGAAAGGACAGTTCAGAGTCTAGGATTACCCCTAGCACCCTGGCATGTGGGGACGGACTGATAGATGTGCCATTGATCTTGACTGAGAAGTCAGGGGAAGGGGCACGTGGGGGAGGAAATATTAAGAGCTCAGTTTTAGACAGATTAAGTTTGAGAAAGTGGTTTGACATCCAGACTGATATGTCTGCTAGTAAATCAGTGATGCGTGAGGAGATTGATGGGGTGAGTTGAGGGGCAGAGAGATAGATCTGGGTGTCATCAGCATATAAATGGTAGTGGAAGCCATGTGAGGCTATCAGCTGACCCAGGGAGGATGTGTAGATTGAGAATAGTAGAGGTCCAAGGACAGAACCTTGGGGGACCCCAACAGTAAGAGGAGTTGGAGAGGAGGAAGTGGAGTTGTAAGTGACACTGAAGGTGCGATGAGATAGGTAAGATTCGAACCAACGGAGAGCACAGCCATGGAGACCAAGCAAATTTAGTTTTTTGAGGAGGAGGGGGTGGTCAACTGTATCAAAGGCAGCAGAAAGGTCTAAGAGTAAGAGTACGGAATAATGACCATTGGTTTTGGCTGTTAGTAAGTCATTTGTGAGTTTTAGGAGGGCAGTTTCTGTGGAGTGCTGTGGGCGAAATCCAGACTGAAGGGGATCCAGAAGGTTATTCTCAATGAGGTGGTCGCTCAGTCGGCTGTAGACTAAACGTTCAAGGAGTTTGGAGGCAAAAGGGAGTAGAGAGATGGGTCTTAGATTGTTAAGATTGGTTGGGTCTAGTGAGGCCTTTTTTGGTATGGGAGTGACTAGTGCATGTTTTAGAGGGTTGGGGAAGATGCCAGTAGAGAGGGAGAGGTTGAAGATATGAGTTAAAGACTGTAGGATAGAGTCAGATGGTGACCGTAGTATTTGAGAAGGAACAGGGTCCAGGGGGCAGGAGGTTAGGTGGGCATTAGAAAATTTTTTAGTGACTTCCTCTATAGTAGCTGGATTAAAAGAGGAAAGTATTGATTGTGCAGGAGGACAAGGAGTGTAAAGTGAGGGAGATATGTGTAGAGTAGAGAACTCAAGACGAATTGTCTCAATCTTGTTTTTGAAGTGATTAGCAATCTCCTGGGCAGTGAGTAAGTTAGTGGGTGGAGGTAATGGAGGACGAAGTAGAGAAGTAAATGTAGAAAAGAGTTGACGGGGACTGCGTGAGAGGGTGTTAATGAGAGTGGTAAAGTAGGTCTGTTTGGCAGTGCGCAGGCAGGAATGGTATTTTTGGAGGGCAGATTTATATTGGCTGAAATCTTGCTGTGACTTAGTCTTACGCCACAGACGCTCAAGAGCACGGCTCTGCTTTTTGAGGCTTCTGGTGTTGTCTGTCTGCCAGGGTTGTAGCGGCCGGGGCCTGATTCTGTGTGTAGTGAGGGGGGCCAAGGTATCCAGGGTGGATGACAATGAACTGTTGTATATGGAAGTGGCCAAGTTGGGGCAGGACAAGGATGAGATTTTGTCGTAGAGACAATCTGTAGCAGAAAAAAGAAGAGAAGGGTTAAGATGGCGAAGGTTTCTACGGGTAATAGTTTGGTAGTTGGAAGGCAAGGAGGAGGCAGACAAGGAGAGAGTGAAACTAATAAGGTGGTGATCAGAGAGAGGAAAAGGAATATTGGAGAGGTTGTGCGGAGTGCACAGGTAGGAGAATATGAGATCAAGGCAGTTGTCAACAGAGTGAGTAGAAGCGCTCGTCCATTGTTTTAGGTCAAAAGAGGAGGTTAGGCTCAGCAGCTTAGAAGTAGCGGGAGTGTTAAGATTAACAGGGATGTTGAAGTCACCAAGAATGATTGTTGGAATTTCAGAAGAGAGAAAGTAGGGTAGCCAGGCAGAGAAGTCGTCAAGGAAGTTTGATACGGGTCCAGGGGGCCGATAGATCACAGCAATTCTCAGTGAAACTGGAGAAAATTGACGAATACAGTGAGCTTCAAATGAGGAGAGGGACAGAGAGGGCGGTGGATGAAGAACCTGAAAAGTGCTTTGAGGGGATAGGAGGATTCCAACACCACCTCCTTTCCGTCCACTAGGCCTGGGGGAGTGAGTCCACAGAAGGCCACCGTAGGAGAGAGCAGCAGGAGAAGGAAGGTCAGATTCTTGAATCCAGGTCTCAGTAATTGCAAGTAGGTTCAGGGAGTTTGTGATAAATAGGTCATGGACAGTGGTGAGTTTGTTACAAACAGAGCGGGCATTCCAAAGGGCACAAGAGAAGGGGAGGCTGGTTCTAGGCAGAAGAGGAATGGAAATGAGATTGTGTGGATTGTGACTGGAATGAGAGGATGAGGGTTGCTGAGTATGTTGGCCGAAGGTAAAGGATGGCGGTCCAGGATTTGGGGAAATATCTCCAGAAATCAGGAGAAGCATTAGGGTGAGAGAGATGATATGGGATTGCGACTTGTGTAGTGGGACACGTCCCAGTGTCCTGCAGGTTTTATTGGCATTTATCTAGCCCTGTTTCGAAAGCTATATTGGAGTCTGCACCATAGGTAACTGTGCCCAGTTAATGAGTTTAGAGATCAAAACATGGATTTGAAAAATTGAGCCTGACCCCTATTCGGCACATTATATGACACTAAGGAATAGAGTTGATTGTCAATTAGACCCTTGATGAGCAGGAATCTACCTTCTGTATCTTTAAATTTAGAGATTAGTGAGAATTCGCTGGAAAAAAATATTTGCTACTCCTTTTGTTTTGTTTTCCGCATAGGGAGATGACATTGGGGAATTTGGAGTGAATGAGCGAGGGATTGTACATGCGGGGAAAGCGAGTTTCTTGGAGAAATAAAATATCTATTTTTTGGTAGTGATAGTACTGGAAGATCTTTCGGCATTTGACTGGAGAGTTTATTCCTTGAGCATTGTGCGAAACAATGCACAAGGAATGGTTTAGTGTAGTAGGATCAGCCATGGAGCAGTCTGAGAGTGAGTACCAATAAGTCTCTGTCACTTACCCAAAGCCAGATGGGAGCCCAAGATAATAGTGGAATGAGCCAGTACATGCTGTTTCTAATTGGGAGCCGGGGGGAGGGGTCAGTCGTATCACTAGAAAAAAAGATAAGTTAGTACAAAAGAAAAGCTGTAGAGTAAAGAGAGAGTGAAGGTAAAACATGTCAGAGGTAGGAGGGAAAGGTACCCTCCATACCCCTAATTACAAAAACGTTCCTCCTCTATAAAAGAGGGGGAAGTCCTGTCCAGGAGAGGAGAAAAACTGCGTCTCTAAGGGCAGGAGGAGGTGCAAGTGTATCGCTCTAGCCACAGCACTCCCCTGTGGAGAATAATTAATAGCAAATAGGAAGCATCAGAACCATCACCAACAAATATGGAACAGCAATATCAAACCTCGGCAAGGCACACACAATATATGGAAAAGGAGCTGGGCAGAGGAGGGTTGAGGCATAGGAGGCTGGGGGGGAGGTAAAAGGGGGGAAGGTGAGTCAGGGTGCAGGAGGGGAATAGAAAAATGAATATTAGCTAGAACCCAGTGGTCATAAAGAACAGAGACATGTGCTGGACAGTAATTAAACTAATAAACTAAGATGAGTAAAACTCATATGAATAAGTCAGGCAGGATAGGGGGAGCTAGAAACTAAAAGGGTACATTAAAACTGTTGATTGAAGTTTCAGACTTCGGGCCCTGTTGCCTGGTCAGGATCAGTAGAGAAGGATACCTCATAGGGTAGTCCAGCTCAAATGTCAGAGGAATTCCAACCAGGTAAGGGGCATAAGTACATAGGGACTGTAGGAAGGGGCCTCCCTAGTGCATTGGAGAAAGCTCAGTTAGTTGCAGGGATAGTAACCAGTTAAGGGAGATTCAGGGGATACCAAAGGGACCAAGCCCATAAAGTTAAAATGATGGGAGAACAAAGGTGGCCGGATCCTTCTTCATGGGGGCAGACCTTCTTTAGCCTTCTTGGGTTTGGATTTTTGCCAGAGCGGGGTAAGTGGGCTGGAGAAGTATGCATTCTTATGCCAAATCTTCAAATGTACCACACTTCACTGGAGCTAAAGCTACTTTGAGTATGCTTGCAAACTCTGCTAATATCTAAAGGCCATGTATAAATGCAAAACTAAATGTAAATAAAAACAGAGAACACTGGATAGTGCAGGTTAAACCACTTAAATATACAAAATAATAAAACTACACTTACAATGAAATGACTTAATCGGGTCATATCACCATAGTACAATATCCACAGGAATACTCGAACATGCCACCATTCACTGTACAATGTTTTTGCTTTACTGTGTAGCTAGCAATGAGAGAGGAAGATGGTTATACTGATGCTGTCTCTGAAAGAGACAAAATGGAGCAAGGTATAAAAACATCCCAAGCT
Source organism: Lithobates sylvaticus (assembly GCA_028564925.1). NCBI lineage: Eukaryota > Metazoa > Chordata > Amphibia > Anura > Ranidae > Lithobates > Lithobates sylvaticus. The sequence continues at coordinate 195,596,242 of CM053031.1, read as the reverse complement.
GGTGACACTGAAAAAAGTAATGTCAGTGCTTAATGGAGGGACAGCTTTTACCTGTAAACACTGTATGTCTCCCTTCATACCAGCTTGGGAACTGTTTTATCTTTTGCCATTTTGGCTCTCCCAGTGACCATATAAATACAACCATCTTGTCTAACTTCCTCTTCCACTGATCATCAATACAAATTATATTCAGCCACATGTTTTGGGTAAAGTAAATTTCAATAAGTGTAAATGTATTGGTTTGTGCAAAAGTTATAGTGTCTACAAACTATGGTACATTTACAGGAATTTACGCAGATTTTAGTTTTATGACTGCCTATCTCCTTTCTTGAGGTGCTAAAATGGCAGGGCAGTACAAAACACCTCCAAATTACCCCTTTTTGGAAAGTAGACACCTCAAGGAATGTCTCTGACGTGTGGACGGGTGACTCCGCCCACCTCTGGTGCAAGGGGGAATTCCGGGGTTACCCAGTGACATGTACGGGTGACCCCGTCCCCTCTGACGCATCACAAGAAACCCCTATTGCGTCAGAGGGGGTGGGGTCATCCTTACATGTCACTGGGTAACCCTGGCATTCCCCCTTGCATCAGAGGGGGGTGGGGTCACCCATCCACATGTCACGGGTGGCCCCGTCCTTGGTTATTTAAGAACTGTCATGCGAGTCGCGCGTCTTTCTGCCAGGCGGCTTCTACGGAGGAGGCTGTATTGTTCATGGATCGTAGAAGGATTACATTGCTGGAATTTTTTTTGTTTTGGACCAAGCTGTGTGTGTGTGTTTTTTTTACCTTTTTTGTCACTTTTTTGGGTGAATTTGTAGGAGTACAATGTACCCCATTACCATTTCACACAGGGGGGGCCGGGATCTGGGAGTCCCCTTTGTTAAAGGGGGCTTCCAGATTCTGATGAGCCCCCCGAATGCAGACCCCCACAACCACGGGCAAGGGTTGTGGGGATAAGGCCGTTCTCCCCATCAACATGGTGATCAAAATGATCAAAGACACAATAAGCGATATAGACAACCCCCAAACCCCCCCCCCCCCCAAAAAAAAAAAAACAGGCAACAAACCGTTCAAGAAACCCTTCAAGAAACCCTTCAAAAAACCTTACAATAATTGGCAACATAATGAGAAAAATCAAAGGGACAATAGAGAACCTCCTCCTCAACATAACTATTATGGAGGATATGGTAGAACACCCATACCAACCTATAATAGGTTTGATCCTATTAGAGACTATCATGACCAACACTATGAAAATCAACGCTACTATGGAAACCAATATGACTACAATACACAACGTCCTTTTTTAGACCGAGAGAGGAGAGATCACTCTCCTCGGAGACAACCACAAGACATGAACCGCTCACCCAGGATATGCCCCCAGCCAGACCGAATAAGAAACAGCCCAGAACGAAGAGAGGACACAGAGCTGGAAAGAGACTCCAAGCAAAAAAAGAGTAGTTGGAGAAAATGTGGTAAATTTGAGTGGCATATTCATCATGACAGAAGAACTAGCAGTACTAGACAAGGGACTGAAACATGCACTTGTTAAAAATCTAAACAAATTCAGTACTTTATATAGGAATACAAAAGTACATAAGAAAAATCAATATAAAAAAATACATCATGAACAACCCTTGGAGACCTCAGAATGAAGTAGGAAATACTTCACTGACAATAATACACAGTACGCTGCACAACAACTCTGTGTACAACCCACAAGTCTCCAATAATTAGCACATAGAGGTATTTAAAAACTTGGTTTTACAAGACCTGGAGTCTCTAAAACTCAAGAAAACCCTATACACATTAAGAAGGGTATTAAACTGCTAACAGAGAGGAATGACCTAGTGATCCACCCAGCGGACAAGGGAGGAGCAAGAAAGAATCAAAATACCTCATACCAGAGACATGTAGAATCCTGATCATCTACACAGTCCCAAAAATTCACAAATGTAAAGAAAATCCACCTGGAAGACCAATCGTAAATGGGATAGACTCCCTGACATCACGAATGGGACAATATATAGATCACTACATACAACCTGCTGTCCAACAAACTCAAGCATACCTCAAAGACACCAAGCATATATTACAACTGCTGGAAACACTACCAGTATTAGAAGGCAGAACTATACTTGCCACAGTAGACGTTACATCGTTATACACGATAGTCCAACATCATGATGCTTGTTCAGCCACTAAGTGGCTCCTTAGGAATTAAAGTTCCTTTATATGCAAACAAAGGAAATATCTGATTAAGTGCCTCGACTTCTGTCTCAAATATAATTACTTTTGGCATAATCAGACATATTATAAACAAGCAATAGGAATTGCTATGGGTGCCAAATTTGCACCAGGAGTGGCCAACGCCTTTTATGGCACAATGGGAAGAGAAAGCAGTATATACTGATACCCCGGCTGAACTCACCTTATACAAAAGATACATCGATGATGTGATTATAGTATGGAACGGAGACAGGAATACTTTGGAATCATTTTTAAACAAATTAAATGACAATCAGAAAAATATCTGCTTGGTATGGAAGATTGACGATAAAGCGGTGGACTTTCTAGTCTTAAACATTAGTTTAGAAGGAAATAAATTAGTGACAAAAACCTTCTTCAAAAATGTAGACACCAACAGCTACCTGTCTACAAACAGTTGCCGAGTTGCCACCATAAGCCTTGGCTATACAACATCCCAAAGGGCCAATTAATAAGAATAAAGAGGAACTGTACAAAAGAAGATTACTGAATTCAGGCAAAACAGATAGGAGACAGATTCAAAATAAAGGGATACGATGATCGATGGATAGAAAACCAAATACAACATGTAAACGAAATGGACAGGACAACTATGCTACAAACTCAACCAAAAAAGACATTCCAAAATGAAGCACCTTGCCTAATACTAGATTACAACACTCAACACAGGGATGTAGCCAAACTCATTCAGCGACATTGGCACATTCTGAAGAAAGATAGAGATCTTAAAACCATTCTACCACAGAAACCTAACATTGTTTACAAAAGAGCCCCTACCATCAGGGACCTGATCGTAAAATCCGTGGTTTAACCACCTCCCAAACCCACATACTCATTCTTCTCGGGGAAAAATATTCTGCCCATGCTGTAACTGCTATGCTAAGAAAACTGACAGAATTTACAGCCACCAACACAGGACAAACGTTCCAAACAAGAGATTTCATAAGATGCCACACTGTAGGTGTTGTATATGTATTACAATGCAGTTGAAACCTACAATATGTAGGCAGAACTAAAAGGGCCCTTAAAATATGAATTGAGGAACATGTTTAAAACATCAAAAATGGATTTCCTAAACACAACGTATCAAGGCATTTTGCCCAGATACATAATAAAGACCCCTCTTCACTCCAATTTTGGGGTATTGAAAAATATAAGGCATGGAGGGGCAGCCATAAAGTTATAACTATAAGCCAAAAGGAGTCCGTGTAGATACACACCATGCAGACCCTTATACCTGGAGGAATGAATGTAGAGTTCGGTCTAAATTGCTTTTTGAGTCATTTTTAATATTTTACTCACTCATATTCTCACATAGAGATATGACTATTATGCCTTGTACACACGATCGGACTATCCGGCGGACTTGGTCCGATGCAATAGAGTCCGCCCGTGTGTGGGCTCCGGCGGAATTTTTCTTCCCAAAAGTCCGGCGGACTTAGAAAGAAGTTTTGACTCAAAATTCGGCCGTCTTTGTGCTAGACCTCAGGACTTTTCAAATGAACGGACTTGCCCACACACGGAGTAAAGTCCATTAATTTTGAACGTGGCTCCAGGTAGACGGGACTAGTGAAGGAAGTCAATGCCGCCGCCTCGATCAGCGAGTTTGACACCTTGCTAGCCCCGTCGCCTGGTATGGATTTAAAGGGGAATCCCAACGCCCAAAAAACGGTGTTGGGGTCCCCCCATATCCATATCAGGAAAGGGGGTGGGGACGAGCGAGCGCCCCCCCTCCTGAGCCGTACCAGGTCGAGTGCCCTCAACATGGGGGGTGCTTTGGGGAAGGGGGGCCCTGCGGCCCCCCCACCCCAAAGCACCTTGTCCCCATGTTGATGAGGACAAGGACCTCTTCCCGACAACCCTGGCCGTTGGTTATCGGGGTCTGCGGGCGGGGGGCTTATCGGAATCCGGAAGCCCCCTTTAATAAGGGGGCCCCCAGATTCCGGCCCCCCACCCTATGTGAATGAGTATGGGGTACCATGTACCCCTACCCATTCACCTGGGGGAAAAAAAGTGTACATAAGAAAACACAACACAGGTTTTTAAAATACTTTATTAGACAGCTTCGGGGGTCTTCTCTTCTTCCGCCTTTGGGGGTCTTCTCACCGGACTCGCTCTTTTACTAGCGGAGGAGCCCAGCTTTCTCCTTTGTCGGCGTCCGGGGGTCTTCTTCCGACTTCGGGGGTCTTGTCCCGCTCTTCGTTTGTTCTGCTGGGCCTCCGCTATCTTCTTGCAGCTCTTTTACTAGCGTTGGCCCGATCTTCTGCTTTGCCGCTGTTGTCGCCGCCACCCCCTTCTGCTTCTGCTTCTTCTGCTTCTTCTTCTTCTTCTTCTTCTTCTTCTTCTTCTTCTTTCTTCTCCTGATGTTGACACAACGATGTCTCTGCTTGTAATGGCTGAGACGTGTTGCGTGGCCACTTATATAGGGACAAGGGGTGAGGTAACCGGCTCATATCACATGGTGACCCGCCCCTTATGATGTCACAGACATAAGGGGGCGGGGTCACCATGTGACATGATATGGTGACCCCGCCCCTTGTCCCTATATAAGTCGCTGCACAACGTGTCCCTGCCATTGCGGCCAGAGAGTGCGTTGTGTCAACATCGGATGAAGGAAGAAGGAGAAGAAGCAGAAGAAGCAGAAGGTGACAGCGACAGAAGACCAGGCCAACGTTAGTAAAAGAGCTGGAAGTAGAAAGCGGAGGCCCGGCAAGAAGAACCGAAGAGCGGGACATGACCCCCGAAGTTGGAAGAAGACCCCCGGACGGCAACGAAGGAGATAGCCAGGCTCCTCTGCTAGTAAAAGAGCAGAAGATAGTGGAGGAGTCAGACGAGAAGACCCCCGAAGACGGAAGAAGAGAAGACCCCGGAGCTGTCTAATAAAGTATTTTAAAAACATGTGTTGTGTTTTTTTATGTACACTTTTTTCCCCCAGGTGAATGGGTAGGGGTACATGGTATCCCATACTCATTCACATAGGGTATGGGTCCGGAATCCGGGGGTCCGGCGGAACTCCGCTGGAAAGTCCAGGCCCAATAGTCTGATCGTGTGTACGTGGCCAGCTCTCGCGGTACTCTCTCAGCCATTAGTATAATATTATATCATACATCCATTCAATACCACTTTATTTATTTTTTAATATGATATTATTCATTTGCCATATCTCAGTTTGATATTATTGTATATCGTGTATTTTATTACCTCAAGGCACTCTCTCGTCTCACTCTGCGTGTACGACTGATTTTAGCCCATCTTCGTAATCTTTTAGGACCACTGGCTTTATCATCCAATAGCTCTAGCCACTTTATGGCATGGATTCATCCATTTTAGTTTTTAATTAGACATTGGAGACCTATCAGGGTGACAGATTTCCCTTTCCGCTATATTAAAAAATGGGCCGTCGTTATGACCACCATCAGCGATTAACATATCCTGGTAGGACACACTATATAGTTTAACATTTAATGATAGTTTACCTTATAATTATTAAACACTTTTAAACATTTTCAGTCTAATATATGGACGCTTCATTTATATACATGATATGAGCGATCATTCAGATTTGTCCACTAGAAAATGGTCACCATGTGAACTACACATATAACCAATAAAATGGCTGTGATATGTCCTATAGATGTGCTTGACATATCTACAAGAAAATTGGCCGCCATACACAGTCCTGTCTATCACCAACAAAAATGGCTTGCGATGTAAACAAACACATTACCACATCCAAGATGGCCACACAGACACTTCCGGTTCTCACGACATATAACCCAGAGCTATTCAACCAATCCGGTTCCCCAGATGAAGACACGTGGTGTGTCGTAACGCGCAGGGAGAGGCCGGAGTCAGGTGAACACCGGGAGGTGATGTGGGAAGGCTCTGGGATCACCAAGTTGTTACTATTTACACATTTGCTTATTTTTAAAATTTTTACTGTAAAAGTCCAATTTTTAAACACTAATAAATGAATCCAGCCCCTGTTTAACATGCTACACTAGTGGAGGCTTTTCTTTCTCTCTTCCTTCCCCCCTGATTTTGCCATGATGGTACTGGAGCAATGCAGGATACAGATATGAAAGATTTTTAAAGGGAAAGACACCGCTGGCACCATTTAAATACTTGGACACTAGGATATCCACAGAAGTATTTAAATTCTTCTATTGAAGCAAGTTATGTTTAAGATCTGAGGTAAGAGTTCTGAGAGACCAGAATACAGATGAAAAAATAGATGATACTCCCCATTATCATTAACATTTATTCCGCCTTTAAAGCAATATTCAGGAAAGATTGTATTACCATTGGAACATTATTTGGAATATTGTTTACCTATTTGGGAAATTTTTTGGGAAAATTATGCTTATACACCACTAAGATTTGGAGCGCATTAACATCATTTGGAAATATCATCCTAATTATATTTATGTGTAGTGCTGGTATCCTTGTCTACTGATGTGTATTAGCAATTACAATGAAAGTCTATGGACATTTCTATGGCTTAGTGTTTGGCGCCATTTAGCGGCCAAACACTGATAGTGGACTTAAATGATTTTTGCTTTTACAAAGCACTGAACTATTTACAGGAAGTGACTGTTATTTATACTGGAGAGTCAACCTTTTTACCCAGGATGTCGGGTGACCTACCCATGGACACCCTCTTTGACAGGGCATGCTGGGTAGGACATAAAAAGAGCCTGAGCAGCCATTTTAGGTCTCTTGGGAACGTGTGGCCTGGCTGTGAGGACTTGTGAGGAGGCCTCCCGGAGGAAGCGGCCTACATCCATTGCGGAGCGCAGCCCCCGCTTGTGTGTGTGAGTGACCTGACAGTGCCAGAGACACAGTGACCGGATTGGAAGATCCAGAGACACTCTTTGAGCATCAGAATACCGGGTCAACCTATCGGAATGGAATGGAGTGACAGAGCCAGCTGACATAGAAGCAAGCTGCAAACACCGGACCAGAGCTACCATACAGAGTTTCCGATACAGTTGGTGAGAGGTTGTGGCCCACAGTTTATTAACTTTTGCACCTAGTCAGACTCATATACAGGCCTCGCTGGGATCCATAGTCCTATGGAGGAGGAGCATAGTAACTGACACTAGGCAGGCATAAGGCCTATCTGCTATTGCAACTCAAGTAGAGTTGAGCGGACACCTGAATGTTCGGGTTCAAAGGTTTCGGCCGAACTTCGCAAAAAAGTTCGAGTTTGGGACCCGAACTTTTTTTTTATATATTCTTTCCGCAGGTATCCCCTTGTATCTTCTCTCTGCTTTATCTTCTCTTCCCCCTTTTGGTTGATATTGTATAGGGTACTATAATAGGTATGGAATGTCTTTGCTATGTCCGGGGAAGGGATTTGTATACTACCTCTTACGTCTCTAACCTTCTCTATAAAAGTCCTATTGGGTTTTTCCTTCACCCTCCTGGCCATCCATTTGCCTGATCTATTTCCCCATTGGTAACTTTCCTTATCAATAATATGGAATGCAGCTTTCCTCTCTTGATCTAGACATTCTTCTAGTTCTCTCTTTTTTGTTATCAGCTCCTGCCTTTCCTGGATCCCTTTAGGTCTTGTTTTTTGCTCTAGCTCCTTTATTTCTTTATATAAGTCCTTTTTCCTCTTTTCCCTTGCCTTCTTCTTTCCTGCTCCAATTCCTATTAGGATCCCCCTGATGGCCACCTTGTGGGTCTCCCATACTATTGCACTGGATATTCCTGGGGTCTCATTGGCCTTGAAAAATCTGTCCAATTCCTGCTCGATCCTATTTATTGATTCTTGCTCTTGGATCAAGGATTCATTCAACCTCCAGTTTAACCCCGGCCCAGAATCCCCTTTTATCTCCAATTGTATCTTCACTGGAGCATGATCAGATAAAGAAATTGTTTTTATTTCTGCCGTTTTGAGAGCCGGCACTAGCTGGTGCTCTATGAAAATATAATCAATCCTGGAGTAGGAGTTATGGACCGGGGAGAAACAGGTGTAGTCCCAATCTTTTAAATGGGTAATCCTCCAGGTGTCTTGTAATTGCCAGTTTGCTAGTGCTTTTATACATTTTTTCTGCTTTTGTTCTGTGGAACGGTTACTCCCTCCTGAGGTATCCACCCTTGGGTCTATACTCCAATTTAAGTCTCCTGCTACAATCAATTTACCCTCTTTAAAACCTTCTATTTTTTTCAGAGTTTTCGTAACAAATTTGTCTGGGTTCTTATTCGGTGCATAAACATTCACAATCGTACGTTTCATATTGAACAGTTTTCCTTTTAAAAATAAATATCTTCCATCTGGGTCTACGAGACGCTCCTCAACCTCAAACTTTGACATCTTGCTGAAGCCAATTGCTATACCTGAGTGAGGGGATGGAGTATCTCCATAATACCATACTGGGAACTGGTGTGTGGTCAACTTTATCCCCGATGTTTGAGTTATGTGTGTCTCCTGGAGGCACACTATGCTTGCTTCTAAATATTGCAATTCCTTATTTAAATTATATCTTTTTTTTTTTGGTATTTAATCCCCTTACATTATATGTGATTAAATTAACCACCACCATTTCTTAATTTTTAATTTGGGCATTAGGAGCCTCTAGTGTGACCCACATATATCCTATTCTGGTGAATTAGACGTACTGTCTAATTCAGGATCCATACAAAAATTTAAATCTCCTGCTATAAGCACTCTTCCCTTTTTAATTTCCCATAATCTTTTTAAAGTCTCTTTCAGAAATATTATTGGGTTCTTATTTGGACAGTATATGTTCGCCATTGTAAATTCTTTACCCCATAATTTTCCTTTCAAGAAAATAAATCTTCCCTCAGGATCATTTAGTCTATCATCTAGAATAAAACGTACATCCCTATCTATGCCTATGGCTACGCCTTTTGATTTATTAGATTTAGTGAATCTCCGTAATACCAAGTCGGGAACCTCTGGGAGTACAATCTTATTCTTGTCTCATAGGTTAGATGTGTTTCTTGTAAGAAGGCGATTCCGGCCCCATACCTCTCTATTTCTTTCAATATTTTGTGTCTTTTCCCTGGTGTATTTAGCCCTCTGAGGTTATATGTCACCAAATTGACCGTGGTCATAGTTTCACTGTCGATATACCTGGGGACATATTTCCATCCAGAGAGGCACTACTGAAGTCAGGACTGCACATTTTTTTCTCTCTACTCTTTACTTGCTGCTTTTTTAAGATGGTTTTCATAACCCCCCCACCCCCTCTCCCTCCCTTCCCCCCTGATCCACCCTCCCCACTCCCCCCCCAATCCTTCCCCACCTATTCCCACTTACAGACGTGTCCCCCTGGTCATTTCAGGTAGAAATTCAAAGCAATTTTGTCGGTTTTAGGCAATTTCAGGTACTACCCCTATATGTCTGCGCCTCTGCTATGGATATAGCTTGGTCAGTTCAATATTTCATGTTATTTATTGCGATTTTTATTGCGATTCTGCTTCACACATATACCTGTTCAAGTGATTCAAGTAGTACACTTATAAAACCTCAGTTCAGATATTTCCCATCAGTATTTCACATAGTACCTTAGTTATGATAGCCTTATCTCATATTTTTATTACTGTCTTGATTTATAAATAAATTGAAGAGGCTTCCACTTATTAGGCGCACAAGTGTGGCTGTATTTAATCAGCTCAGGTAAGTCCAGCCTATTCCCACTTTTACACATATGCAATTTTTTTGTTGCGATTCTGCTTTATGAATAAGTTGAGAAAGCTTCCACCTTAATAGACACACCAGTATGGCTGTAATTAATCAGATTCAGGTAGCTCAGGTCTATTTCCACCTTCACGTATGTATCCGTTCAAGTAATTCAGGTAATACACATATAAGACCTCAGTTCAGATATTTCATATCAATATTTCACATAATACCTTAATTATGATAGCTAAAATGTGTTTTACAGGTGTTTTACAGTTAAATGTGTTTTACAGGTTGAAAACTTTCATCTGTCTTCCCCTCTGTAGTGGCTATAGTTTGGTCACTTCCGTTCAGGGATATCCTCCATTTCAGCAGTTCAGATAGAATGTTAGCACAAAACACATCTTTTTTTCCTTTGACCGAAAGTAGCACTCCTCAGCATCACCCTCAGGTGCAGCCCATTATCCAAGCAGTTCATATAGATCAGATTTGTGGTACATATCATATGTGTGCAATGGAATCTTTCAAACAAAAATTCAACCTGTGACCTTTATTCAAATATTTCAGGTGCATACCTCAGTTCTCAGAGAGCTTTTGGAATCTAATTATCAAACAAAATACATTCACCTGCCTCTATCACTATAGTAGTTGCAATTAAATCGATTCAGGCTTCTCAGCATTAAAGAGATTTAAATGTCTTTTTTTTTCCTTGGTGGATGCTCTGGTATGGCCGTAATGTAATTATAATACATTCAGGAAGATCAGGCAGTTCAGAAAATATTCATATATAGTCTCAATTTGATTCTCATATTTCCTAAAATACACCGGTTTATTAGCAGCCTGTTTAAGTATATTTTAAATAGGAAGAAAAAAAAAGAGAAAGTTCATCTGCCTTCACCTCTGCAGTGGCTGTAGTTTTATCAAGTCAGTCATCTCAGATATTCCATTACATGAAAAAAGATTCAAAAGATTTTTCCTTGATAGGTGCTCAGATACCTGGGGATACCTGGACTCCGTGGTGGGGGGGGGGGAGACAGCCAAACTCCTCCACACTACACTCGGTCTTTCTCCCTCAATCTCCGCCATTCAGTGCTGTACCTCTCATCCTAGGACAGGGGGGGGATGACGCCTCTATATGGTGCTGTTCCGGGCTTCTCAAGCCGTCCAGCTCTGGGGTCTCTCACCCCGCATCGCTCCCATATACGGGCCTGGTACATGCTCTCTCCAGCCTCCTCCGTGCACTCCCTCTCCTAGGTGCTGCCGCTAGGCTCCTCCCCCACCCTCACAGCATCACATCCAATTTAGGATCTTGCCCTAAATGGGTGTTTTTTGAATAGCAGATTAGAAGAACAGTATCTAAAGTGTGTATCTTACACGTACAGATATGCAGAAAACACTGCAAATTTTATTTTTTTTGCCCTAAATGGGTGCTTTTTGAATAGCAGAAGAGAGCAACAGTATCTAAAGGATTAATAGTAAAAAAAGATACTAAAGCGCTGGTATGTATAAAAAAAAACATATAACATGATAAAATAAAATAACATGGCTAAATGAAATGCAGCTCCCAACAAAAAGTGTTCCCACACTTAAAAATATATAGTAAAATATACAAAGTTTGTATAGCTGGTGCGCAAAATCAACCTTATTGATGTAATAGATCGAAATTATAAGTATGACGATGTAAATGCATCCAATGCATACTGTGCATATACACTATTGCCAGCAGGTCCAAAGTGGTCAATAATATATGAAGAAAATATATATAGTCTAAGTGGATAAGTGATCCAAGTGACTGATGAATAAAATATGCGTATATAAAAATGGTGAATAAATAAATACAATATATCAAACATTCAGATAGAAAATACTCTAAAAAATGACACTAGGCAGCTTAATGTCATTAATATGTGTGGTGAAAAGATGTGCTCAAAGGTGAACAAACCAGTATTAAAATGTTTGATACAATAATAAATAAATTGATCAATCAATATTGGTTACTTCCTTTAAACAATAAAGGATTGGATGTGTGTGTGTGTGCTCCGTGAATGAAGAGCAGCTGGTGTTTGTTCCACAAATGTGATTAGTAACAAAAGGCACTGTTACTTCCTTAAAACAATGAGTGGTGAGACTGCTGTGAGTAAAAACAGCTGATGTGTAGTCTGCAGACAATCAGCTAAACATATACTTAGTAACAAAAACAATTATATGTATCACATTAATTCCCACAATGTTACTATGTATCATTTATGCAGTTAAGGCAAGCAGTGGGGAATGTTGAATTGCTGCTATACATCTAAATAGGGATAAATAAAAAGGAAACAGGTAAAACTTCCCTTTCTTTTCCTAATTTTTGTTGTGGGTATGTTCTTCTGAAAAAAGGATTCTTTTTCAAGTGCTGAAAAAAGAAAATACAAAAAACCATTGCGCAGCCTCCCTGAACTGAATAAAACATGAAGTGCCTGTGTATGTTGTTGCACTCACGTGTACCCAAGAAATCAGATCGCGGTTAACTGTATTCAATGGTCAGGCTTCTTAGCTGGGGCTGTCCGCCCTTCTCCTCCTAGGTGAGATCCGTGTCTTACACGGCGTCACTTTAGGCTCCTCCTCCCGACATGTTGCATCACAGGACACGTGACTTTTTCAAGGGAATTGCCCTTGTGACCAGCATGGAGGTTTTTATAGTGGCAATGTAACAATCAGGTTGCTATAGTGACTTCAAGCATAATGATAATTAGCTCATCATTCCATTTAGTTAAACCGCCACCTTGGGTACCTGTGTTAGATGTGCTATTAACTCCTTATGTATTTAAAAGGAAAAAAACTTTATAGCCACATCAAAAAGGAATATATGGAAACAAATGCTTGGATAAAAAGCTGGTTAGAAAAGGACTGCTAAAAAAAAGTTTGAAAGCGCATCAGTAAAGCCTTAAAAGATTTGATAAAATAATGGAACATTGTTTAATTAAAAATGAGAATGAAAATAAAAATAAAAATAAAATATGGATATAAAAATAAGATATATATATATAAAAATGAAAATGGTAATATTAAGAATGGTGATAATAAAAATATAAAATAAAAAAAATAAAATATATATATATATATATATATATTAATTAAAATGGGTGGGATGGATGAAATCATTAGCCGCATACTGACTGATGCGGGGACCCTGGAGGAAATAAGTGTTGGATAGAACGCCTAGATCTATTTGTTGCCAGGATTATAGTCATGAAGTAGTTCCAAAAAATTCCTGACATATGGACAAGACCATAATATGGTAAAATCAGTATAAGAATATCGATATGATGGAGAGATATAAAAATATAAAAATTATATATATATATATATATGGAGATGTGTGTTTTAGATCATATTTCTGGTATTGTTAAAAAGAGAACATGTTAAAATGAAGTCTTAAAAATCAGAAATAAAACAATTAAGATCAAAGTCAATGTTGAGCCCCGCTGGCGAGAAACTATTAATTTTGTATATCCACCTGGATTCACTTTTGCTTAGTTCTCTTATCTTATCACCCCTCCAGTGTGGCTTATATTTTTCTATCGCCCAGAATTTTAAGTCACAGGGATTTTTGTCATGGAATTGCGCAAAATGTCACACATTGACACACTATGTTTGGGAAAACCTGATTTAATATTTTGTACATGCTCCCGCAGGCGTTTCCATAGTGGCCTTTTAGTTCTACCCACGTATTATAATGAACAGGAACATTCCAACATCTAAACAGCTCCTTCTGTTCTGCATGAAATTAAGTCTTTTATTTCATACTCTTTATTGGTTGTTGCAGATGTAAATTTATTGCACTTTATCCCTTTTTGTTTAGTATGCCTGCATGCATAGCATCGCTTACATGGATAAAAACCCTTTCCTTGAAAAAAAGAAAAAGTTTGATTGGACTTGGGGGGATCCGGTACATTTTTGACTAGCAGGTCTCTGAGTGTCAGGGCTTTTCTGTAGATAAAATGTGGTCTTTCCGGTAATATAGCTTTTAATTGTTTGTCTGCTTGTAGTAATGGCCAATGCTTTTTAATGATACTTTCAATCTTTTTGTGCTGTATATTAAAATTGAAGATTAGAGGTATTTCCATGTAGTTATCTTTGGATCTTGTTTTATCCTGTATTAGTTCACTTCTAGGTATTTTTAGCACTTCCTTAATTTTTTCTTCGATGAAATCTCCATTGTACCCTTTTTCTTTGAATTTACCTCCAATTGCTGTAGCTTGTTTTAGATAGCTATTTTCATCACTGAAATTCCTTCTAATTCTAATTAATTGCCCTTTTGGTATGTTGATGAGCCAAGGGCTATAATGACAGCTGTCCGTGGGTATGTAGCTATTCCTTTCTACTGGTTTAAAAAAACGTCTGTGTATTAAAACCATTTTTTTCCAACGATATATCCAAGTCCAAGAATTTAATGTTTTTGTCACTTATATCAAAAGTTAATACAATATTTTTACGATTGTTATTAAGTGTATTAAAAAATTCTTCCAGACTTTTTCTATCTCCTCTCCAGATAATGATACAGTCATCAATATATCGTTTAAACAGAATTAATTTGGGTGGATAGTTGGAATATAGGGCTTCTTCTTCCCATAGTGCCATAAATATGTTTGCTACGCTAGGTGCGTACTTGGCCCCCATTCCTATACCATTTAGTTGTCTGTAAAAATCAGAAGTAGTTATGTTGTATACCATACGCTAGGCATCTTAGGATAAATCTCTTTTGCTTCGATACTAGGCTGCTCCATTCATCCATAGCCCATCTGGTAGCTACTATTGCGTCATTATGATCTATGATTGTGTATAAAAAATAAAGATATTGGAGATACGGGACTGTCTAGGGTACATAATCACAAAAATTTGTAGAAATATGATATAAAGTAATTATTTTATTAACATATAAAAAGTAAAAAAGTGTAAGACTCTGTGTATAACAGTATATAAATCACAAGGTTCAAAGGTTATACATACAATCCCTATTAGAACATACTATGATAATACACTCAAGACACATAAGTCATCATACTTGTCCAGTTGTTCTCGACATGTTTCGCCTAATGAGGCTTCTTCAGGAGACAAGGATAAGATACAGATAAACGAAGATTTTGGAGATATTTTCTTGTTCTATGGTATGTATGCAAAACAATATATAGTTTAATATATACACAGAACAGTGTTATTTATTTGCATTTATGCTGCATGAATGTGCGGTTACGTCAAAGTGAAATCAACAGGCACATGCATGACCCCCTACCTCCAATGTCATAGAGTCCATACATGCCCAGATTTCCGAATATCAATCAGAACGGGCCCACAGTAGCACGTTCCAGGCAAGGATTCGCACAGGGCTATGCCAGATGGTCACAGCCAGAGAAAATGGCTGGAGAACCGTAGGGGGAGAGAGAGAGTCCTATTCGTTTTCAACTCTAGTGTTGTGGGGCCTGCAAAGTACAAAAGTACTTGTTTAGCATTAATATACTATATATCATAATTAGCTGAGATGCAGGAAAATAGTCTGGCCAAGCCCAATGTTTATTGTCAAACTATACCTACCTCTTCGGCAACTCAAACAGTGAAGAATACACACAGGAGGCTCGGGTCTACCTTCCAAAGAAGGGAGAGGGAACAGATCTATCTTTGTTTTGTATGTTGTCAAGTAATGACCACGCTATTCTATAAATATAAAGAGAGAAAAAGAAAGCTCCAATAAGAATATATAAGAGCTGTATTAATTGCATTTAAATCCCCCAATGTATTTGAACATCTACTCTAAGCTGTAACCATAGTGGCCCAATTCTGGGGCACTTTGTGTTGGTATAACGTATGTTCATGCTACAAATAAAAAATATATTTGCTGTAATGAATGTGTGGCTGCGGGACGTCTTTCTAATATCTTTCTATTTTTTAACTTAATTTTCCAAACTTTTCTTTTGTCTAAGCTTATTATTTCCTTCCTCCCCCTCTCAATTGGTCCGAGTGGGCTTTATAGTGACATCGGTCCCCAAGGTAAATTACATCTACGCACGGGGTGAATTCCATATGTTGGCAGCCTTTGGGCTATGGAGATCCGTATGGACTCATCCGGATGCATGGCGTGGCTCTGTCTGCCACTTTATTAGGTGGCGGATCATTTCCCATCATGCATCCGGATCGGGAGTCGGCCATGAGTGCCGGTCCTGCCACAAAGCAGTGGCGTTTTACATCCGGCACCCCCAAAGACCTCGCTCTGACAGAGCCCTATGGTTGCTGTCAGCAGGGAACGTCAGGGGAAGCCTCAGCTGCGCTTTGAACCGGAAGTAGTTCCATCCAGGAAGCTTCCGGTTACATGGCGTGAACCAGGCGCCGGCTGGCTCTCGTGCTACGTCCACGTGACGTCAGCATGACGTGACGTCACACGCCGTGCGTTTTGGCACCACGGGGGGAGACTACTTAAACCCAGTCTGACGGAAGGTCAGACTGTGGTGGACGTGAGGCTCGGGTAACGCTGGGAACTTCAAAAACAGGTAAAGTGACAGACTCCTTTTCTTTAGAGGGTGGACGTATTGCCCTTTGAACAACTGCTAGATGGGTTCTTTGTATTTACCCCAAACCTTTATTTAATTCATAGGTATTGGACAGTACACTTAGTCCCTCGTATGGGGCTGGTCGTATGAGCCGATAAGCCATCAGAACAACATACTCTGGTGGTCTATACACCCTACTACAAGGTAGGGGAGTTCAAATAGATTGGGGGATTTAAATGCAATTAATACAGCTCTTATATATTCTTATTGGAGCTTTCTTTTTCTGTCTTTATATTTATAGAATAGCGTGGTCATTACTTGACAACATACAAAACAAAGATAGATCTGTTCCCTCTCCCTTCTTTGGAAGGTAGACCCGAGCCTCCTGTGTGTATTCTTCACTGTTTGAGTTGCCGAAGAGGTAGGTATAGTTTGACAATAAACATTGGGCTTGGCCAGACTATTTTCCTGCATCTCAGCTAATTATGATATATAGTATATTAATGCTAAACAAGTACTTTTGTACTTTGCAGGCCCCACAACACTAGAGTTGAAAACTAATAGGACTCTCTCTCTCCCCCTACGGTTCTCCAGCCATTTTCTCTGGCTGTGACCATCTGGCATAGCCCTGTGCGAATCCTTGCCTGGGACGTGCTACTGTGGGCCCGTTCTGATTGATATTCGGAAATCTGGGCATGTATGGACTCTATGACATTGGAGGTAGGGGGTCATGCATGTGCCTGTTGATTTCACTTTGACGTAACCATTACCGCACATTCATGCAGCATAAATGCAAATAAATAACACTGTTCTGTGTATATATTAAACTATATATTGTTTTGCATACATACCATAGAACAAGAAAATATCTCCAAAATCTTCGTTCATCTGTATCTTATCCTTGTCTCCTGAAGAAGCCTCATTAGGCGAAACATGTCGAGAACAACTGGACAAGTATGATGACTTATGTGTCTTGAGTGTATTATCATAGTATGTTCTAATAGGGATTGTATGTATAACCTTTGAACCTTGTGATTTATATACTGTTATACACAGAGTCTTACACTTTTTTACTTTTTATATGTTAATAAAATAATTAATTTTTATCATATTTCTACAAATTTTTGTGATTATGTACCCTAGACAGTCCCGTATCTCCAATATCTTTATTTCTTATATTAATTTGGGATGATGGTACAATATATGTGAGTAACTTTAGGAGAACACCCCAGTCTAACGAGCTTTGAAAATATGATTGTGTATAATGAGGTTAAGTCTGCCTTTGCAATGAGGTAATTATCATTTTCATTGATTGTTATTCCTTCCAAGATTTGAATAAGGTGTTTCGTGTCTCTTAAATAAGATTTGGTTTTTGGTACTAGTGGTTGAATGAAACTATCTACATATTCACTGATTCTTGCATTTATTGATTGTATCCCACTTATAATAGGTCTTCCTGGGGGGGTGGTTTGATTTTTGTGTATTTTGGGTACAGTGTACAGTACAGGGACCCTACATGTATCAGGTACTAGATACTTCCCCTCTTTTTTGTTTAAAATATTTTTGATACTTCCTCGCAGAACCAGATCCTGTAGTTCTCCCTTGTACTCCCTAGTGGGATTTCCTTTCAATTTTATATACGTATTGGTATCATTTAATTGGCTCAGTATTTCGTTGTTGTAGTACTCCTTCGACATTATTACAATACCTCCACCCTTGTCTACTGGTCTTATTACCAAATTCTTGTTATCTTCTAGTTCTTTTATACCTTTCTTTATCTGTTGGGGATTTTGTATCCTTTTAACTTTGAGTCTCTCAATGTCTTGTATAACCATTTTGTTGAAGACATGCACATGTTCGCTATTAGATAATTTGTGGTTGAATAGTGATTTGTTCCTTAAAGAGGAATGTTCGATTCTTGCTGGAGTGTCTGATCTATTTTGTAATGTGGCTGGTGGTTTATTTAACATATATTTTTTTATGTTTAATTTTCTTGTATATTTCTGAATATCAACTTACGTTTCAAATTTATTCAGATTCTTCTTCGGAGCATATTTTAAACCTTTGTCCAGTGTTGTTAATTACATTTTTGTGAGTTCCACTCCACTTAAATTATAGATGCCTTCTCCCACTACGTTATTTTTCTTTTGGACCTTCCGTCCTCCACTACTGCCTCTCTTTGTTTTGGACTTCTTACGTTTGGTGGTGGGGGTCTGTCGTTTTGTCGTTCTGGTGGGGGTCTGTCGTTCCAGGGTGGTGTTCTGTTGCAGGGGGGGGGGGGGGCTGTCCCTCCTTCGCTGGTCTGAAAAAGACCTATTTTCTCCATCATTATAGTCTCTTAAGACTTCGTATCTATTAGTTGGATAATTCGGGCTGGTTCTGTAATCCCTATTATGTTGTTCTTGGTAATAGGGTGGTTGATAATTGTAGTCTCTATTGTCTCTCCTCTCAGAATTATCCTGATATCCTCGATAGTTTTGGCCTTGATTCTCATTTCTGCCATATTGAGTATTTTGTTGATTATAGGGTCTCTGATTTTTGTTACCTCCATTTCTCCAATTTGTTTTTTTGGGGGATTTTGTCCATGGTTTAGAACTGTTATTTTTGTTTTTCTACCAGGGTCTGGGTGTTCTGGGTCCATTATGATCTTCTCTATAAGGTCTTTGTGGTCCTGTCATTTGTCTGGGATGATCAGGTGACCTTGCTTCATAGTCCCTATCAGGAGATCTTATTCTTACTTCCCTTACTGGGGATGATGTTATGGATCCTGATAGTCCATCCTTTAAATTGAATTGCCATTTATAAGCTTGTTGAAGTCTGTAATCATTTGTATCTCTTAAATATTTTCTCCTTTTTCGTTGTTTTATTTCTAGATCTTTCTGTTCTAGTACCTTATTTAGTTGTTTTGTGAGGGTGGCAAATGAAGCTGATTCTTTGTATCCATCAAGGATCAGCTTGCTTTCATCAATCTGTTGATTTATGAGTGCCACTTTTCTTTGTTTCCTTTTTATTAGAAACTGCAAGATTTCCATACCCTTGCAATTAAAAAACTGATACCACTCTTCTGTTGACTCTGGGTCAAGGAGACCATCATTTATGGGGACATCCCATCTAAGTCTCCTAGGTACAATTTTTTCTTTTAAATATTGTTCATGGGACGTGAGATCCCACCAGAGGCTCACCTTTTTCCCCATAAGGTGGCCAAACCGTCTAAAATTTGTATCTAAATCTCCAGTGTCTGCAGTTTGATCTGTGGCGGAGAAAACCTCCTTAAGATCTATTGTTCGGTTTTATAGGAATTTAAATATCTCCATGCCTGCAGCTCGAGTGGGTAATGGTAAAAATAGAGTAATACCGTGTTTCCCCGAAAATAAGACATCCTCCGAAAATAAGGCCTACTTACAGTTTTGCCTCTCGTTGTAATATAAGGCATCCCCCCGATAATAAGACCTCCCCGATAATAAGGCATCCACCGATAATAAGGCATCCACCGATAATAGGGCATCCACCGATAATAAGGCATCCACCGAACATACCGTAAGGTACCCCCCGAACATAAGGCATCTGACTCTAGACTCTCGTACGGTAGCGGCAGGCACTGCCGCACAGCTCACTGATTGGCCGCAGCTGTTCAGGCAGTGCGAGGTCTCTTCAAATCAGTGAGCTGCGGCGGGCTCTCTGGATGACAAGCGACGTCCCTGATGTTGCGCAGGGGAACGTCACCTGTCAGAGAGCCCGTGCCGCCGCTGCCAGACACAGGAGTCGGGCACATTGTGTATTATCTCGCCGCCACAGGGGTGACTGAGGTGTGGGGGGGATGTCTGGTGAAGGTGGGAGGGGGAGAGACTAAACTGTCCACTGGCACAGGGGTGGGGGAGGGGGGCTTAAAATGACTTAAAATGACACATGGTGGATTTAAGGGGGGGGGGGTCAAATCGGCACAGGAGGATCAGAAAGGGGGAATCAAAATGGCACAGGAGGTTCTAAAATGGTAATCCCCCCTCTGATCCTCCTGTGCCATTTTTATTGATTCCCCCCTCTGATTCCCCCCTCAAAAAATGTGTACCGTATTCTTCTTCATTGAAAAATAAGACATCCCCTGAAAATAAGACCTAGCGCATCTTTGGGAGCAAAAATTAATATAAAATTAATATAAGACACTGTCTTATTTTTGGGGAAACAGGGGAGTAAAAAAAGATACTAAAGCGCTGGTATGTATAAAAAGACCATAAAACCTGATAAAATCAAATAAGATGGCTAAATGAAATGCAGCTCCCAACAAAAAGTGTTCCCACACTTAAAAATATATAGTAAAATATACAAAGTTTGTATAGATGGTGCGCAAAATCAATCTTATTGATGTAATAGATCGAAATTATATGACGATGTAAATGCATACTGTGCATATACACTATTGCCAGCAGGTCCAAAGTGGTCAATAATATATGAAGAAAATATATATAGTCTAAGTGGATAAGTGATCCAAGTGACTGATGAATAAAATATGCTTATAAAAACGGTGAATAAATAAATAAAATATATCAAACGTGCATATAGAAAATACTCCAAAAAATGACACTAGGCAGCTTAATGTCATTAATATGTGTGGTGAAAAGATGTGCTCAAAGGTGAACAAACCAGTATTAAAATGTTTGATACAATAATAAATAAATTGATCAATCAATATTGGTTACTTCCTTTAAACAATAAAGGATTGTATGTGTGTGTGTGCTCCGTGAATGAAGAGCAGCTGGTGTTTGTTCCACAAATATGATTAGTAACAAAAGGCACTGTTACTTCCTTAAAAGTGATGAGACTGTGCTGTGAGTAAAAACAGCTGATGTGTAGTCTGCAGACAATCAGCTAAACATATACTTAGTAACAAAAACAATTATATGTATCACATTAATTCCCACAATGTTACTATGTATCATTTATGCAGTTAATGCAAGCAGTGGGGAATGTTGAATTGCTGCTATACATCTAAATAGGGATAAATAAAAAGGAAACGGGTAAAACTTCCCTTTCTTTTCCTGATTTTTGTTGTGGGTATGTTCTTCTGTAAAAAGGATTATTTTTCAAGTGCTGAAAAAAAGAAAATACAAAAAACCATTGCGCAGCCTCCCTGAACTGAATAAAACATGAAGTGCCTGTGTATGTTGTTGCACTCACGTGTACCCAAGAAATCAGATCGCGGTTAACTGTATTCAATGGTCAGGCTTCTTAGCTGGGGCTGTCCGCCCTTCTCCTCCTAGCTGAGATCCGTGTCTTACACGGCGTCACTTTAGGCTCCTCCTCCCGACATGTTGCATCAGTCAGTATGCGGCTAATGATTTCATCCATCCCACCCATTTCAATTAATATATATATATTTTTTTTATTTATTTAATATTTTTATCATCACCATTCTTAATATTACCATTTTCATTTATATATATATATATATATATATATATTATTTTTATATCCATATTTTTTTTTTTTTTTTTTTCATTTTAATTTTTAATTAAACAATGTTCCATTATTTTATCAAATCTTTTAAGGCTTCACTGATGCGCTTTCAAACTTTTGTTTAGCAGTCTTTTTCTAACCAGCTTTTTATCCAAGCATTTGTTTCCATATATTCCGTTTTGATGTGGCTATAAAGTTTTTTTTCTTTTAAATACATAAGGAGTTAATAGCACATCTAACACAGGTACCCAAGGTGGCGGTTTAACTAAATGGAATGATGAGCTAATTATCATTATGCTTGAAGTCACTATAGCAACCTGATTGTTACATTGCCACTATAAAAACCTCCATGCTGGTCACAAGGGCAATTCCCTTGAAAAAGTCACGTGTCCTGTGATGCAACATGTCGGGAGGAGGAGCCTAAAGTGACGCCGTGTAAGACACGGATCTCAGCTAGAATGAGAAGGGCGTACAGCCCCAGCTAAGAAGCCTGACCATTGAATACAGTTAACCGCGATCTGATTTCTTGGGTACACGTGAGTGCAACATCATACACAGGCACTTCATGTTTTATTCAGTTCAGGGAGGCTGCGCAATGTTTTTTTTTATTTTCTTTTTTTCAGCACTTGAAAAATAATCCTTTTTTCAGAAGAACATACCCACAACTAAAATCAGGAAAAGAAAGGGAAGTTTTACCTGTTTCCTTTTTTATTTATCCCTATTTAGATGTATAGCAGCAATTCAACATTCCCCACTGCTTGCCTTAACTGCATAAATGATACATAGTAACATTGTGGGAATTAATGTGATACATATAATTGTTTTTGTTACTAAGTATATGTTTAGCTGATTGTCTGCAGACTACACATCAGCTGTTTTTACTCACAGCACAGTCTCATCACTTTTAAGGAAGTAACAGTGCCTTTTGTTACTAATCATATTTGTGGAACAAACACCAGCTGCTCTTCATTCACGGAGCACACACACACATACAATAATTTATTGTTTAAAGGAAGTAACCAATATTGATTGATCAATTTATTTATTATTGTATCAAACATTTTAATACTGGTTTGTTCACCTTTGAGCACATCTTTTCACCACACATATTAATGACATTAAGCTGCCTAGTGTCATTTTTTGGAGTATTTTCTATATGCACGTTTGATATATTTTATTTATTTATTCACTGTTTTTATACGCATATTTTATTCATCAGTCACTTGGATCACTTATCCACCTAGACTATATATATTTTCTTCATATATTATTGACCACTTTGGACCTGCTGGCAATAGAGTATATGCACAGTATGCATTGGATGCATTTACATTGTCATACTTATAATTTCGATCTATTACATCCCAAAAAATTTTTTGGCCCTAAATTATTTTTTTTTTTGAATAGCAGAATAGAAGAACAGTATCTAAAGTGTGTATCTCACACATACAGATATACAGAAAACAGTGAAAAATATATTTTTTTTTTCCCTAAATGGGTGTTTTTGAATAGCAGAATAGAAGAGCTGTATCTAAAGGGTGTATCTCACAAGTACAGATATGCAGAAAACGCACCAAAAACATTTTTTTTGCCCTAAATTAATATTTTTTTTGAATAGCAGAATAGAAGAACAGTATCTAAAG
The DNA here is from genome assembly GCA_028564925.1 of Lithobates sylvaticus. NCBI lineage: Eukaryota > Metazoa > Chordata > Amphibia > Anura > Ranidae > Lithobates > Lithobates sylvaticus. Next base: position 195,572,699 of record CM053031.1, on the reverse strand, counting down.
TGTGTATCTCACACGTATAGATATGCAGAAAACACTGAAAAATATTTTTTTTTTGCCCTAAATGGGTGTTTTTCAAATAGCAGAATAGAGCAACAGTATCTAAACTGTATATCTCACACGTACAGATATGCAGAAAACACTGCAAAATATTTTTTTTTTCCCCTAAATGGGTGTTTTTTGAATAGCAGCATAGAGCAACAGTATCTAAAGGGTGTATCTCACACGTACAGATATGCAGAAAATGCTATTCAAAAATAATAATTTTTGCCCTAAATTATTATTTTTTGGAAAAGCAGAATCGAAGAACAGTATGTAAAGTGTGTATCTCACATGTACAGATATTTAGAAAACACTGCAAACAATTTTTTTGTTGCCCTAAATGGGTGTTTTTCGAATAGCAAAATAGAGCAACAGTATCCAAAAGGGTGAATCTCACACAGACAGATATGCAGAAAATGCACCAAAACATTTTTTTTCCCCTAAATTATATTTTTTTTGAATAGCAGAATTGAACAGCAGTATCTAAAGCGTGTATCTCACACATACAGATATGCAGAAACACTGCAAAAAAAATTTTTTGTTGCCCTAAATGGGTGTTTTTTGAATAGCAGAATAGAGGAACAGTATCTAAAGGGTGTATCTCACATGTACAGATATGCAGAAAATGCTATTCAAAAAATTTTCTTTTTTTTTTGTTGCCCTAAATTATTATTTTTTTTGAATAGCAGAATAGAAGAACAGTATCTAAAGTGTGTATCTCACATGTACAGATATGCAGAAAACACTGCAAACTATATATATATTTTTTGGGTGTTTTTTGAATAGCAGAATAGAGCAACAGTATCCAAAAGGGTGTTTCCTGACGCCAACATGGCAGCATACTAGTGATAGAGCTCCACCTCTTGACCACTCCCTCAGGACCAGTGAATAGCATAAATATAAGGCCTAGTTAGGCCCCACCCCATTATTATTTTTTTCCTCATACCTCAACGCACCAGTGAAGAGTAAGCAGTACTATGTCCCCCCCTCTGCCTCCGTGCACCATCCAGCTGGGTTCAAGCCTCTCCCAGTGCGAAGTCCCAGCGCTCAGGCTGCTAACATGCGCTATAGTCTGGGAGCCCCTTCTGTGGGTCTTATTGTGGCCCCTGCAGTGTTTCCTCTTTAGGAATGAAATCTGCTTTTAAAATTGATAACTGCACCAGTTGTGGAATATGGGGGGCCAGCTATGCTTTATCTCGCTCTTAGCCCCTTGTGCCATACAGGGTCGCCTGTACCTTTTACCTATGTCTCCCTTGTGTCCTTCATTACCTTTCCCATTCCCTGCTGTCCTCTGCAGGTGTTGCATGTGTGTGTGTAGGTATGTATGTATGTATATGTGATATGGGTGTGTGTATATGTATATACACGTTTAAAAAAAAAATTGTATGTGGATGTGTGGGTATGCATATGTGTATGTGTGGGGTGTATGTAAATACATGTATGTATTGTAGGGGATCAGAGGGGTGAAAAGGCCAGTAAAATAAAAATGGCTTTATTCAACAGTCATTTAACAAACAAAAGAAAAAGACAGGCTTGTCTTGTCACACAGGTGCAGAGATAGGAAAGGTTCAGTCTCTTTAACCTCTAGTCAGAGATAAAGTCTGATATGGTTTTGCTCACCCCAGCAAATGAATCCTCACACTGCATGCTGCTGTGTGTCTCTCTCTCTCCAAACACACAACTAGAGTTGAGAGGACACCTGGATGTTCGGGTTCGGCCGAACTTCGGAAAAAAGTCCGGGTTCGGGACCGGACTTGACCCGAACTTGACCCCAAACTCCGAACCCTATTGAAGTCAATGGGACCCGGACTTTTGAACACTAAAATGGCTGTAAAAAATGTATAGAAAGGGCTAGAGGGCTGCAAATGGCAACAAAATGTTAAGAGCATGGCAAGTGATCTGAAAGCGCTTTAGCAAACGCTTTAGACACTATCCGTATATTCTGATATTGGAAAAACATTGCAAAAAAATTTAATTTTGCTGTGTTTTTTTTTCCCCAATAGCATTTTCTGCATGTTCATACACGCTTTAGATACTGTCCGTGTATTCTGATATTGGAAAAACATTGCAAAAAAATTAAATTTTGCTGTGTTTTTTTTTCCCAATAGCATTTTCTGCATTTTCATAAACGCTTTAGATACTGTCTGTGTATTCTGATATTGGAAAAACATTGCAAAAAATTTTTTAATTTTGCTGTGTCGTTTTTTCCCAATAACATTTTCTGCGTGTTCATACATACACGCTGTAGACACTATCCGTGTATTCTGATATTGGAAAAACATTGCAAAAAAATTAAAATTTGCAGTGTTTTTTTTTCCCCAATAGCATTTTCGGACTTTCGGAATTCCGAATTTTCAGACTTTCGGAATTCCGAATTTTCGGACTTTCGGATTTTCGGAATTCGGGAATTCAAAGATTTGAAAATCCCGAAATTTGAAAATCTGAAAAAAGGAAAGAAAATCAGTTTAATTAATAACTGACTTTTAAATTATAGGTATTGGAATTCCCTTTCAAATTGGTCTGTTAGTGAACGTAACGAGTACGAATTTATCCAAAGGTACGAATTATCTGAAATAACGAATGCTGCATCTAAACAAATGGAACGGAACAAATTAATAATAAATAATTAATAATAAATAATTAATAATAATAATAAAAAGGTTTTATTATTATTATTGTTATTTATTATTATTAGATCGTTACGTTCCATTTGGTTAGATGCGCCATTCGTTATTTCAGATAATTGGTAACTTTGGATTAATTTGTACTCGTTACGTTCACTAACAGACAAATTTGAAAGGGAATTCCAATACCTATAATTTAATAGTTAGTTATTATTTAGAATTAAACAGATTTTCCTTTTTTTTTTTTGATTTTTCGAATTTTCAAATTTAAAAATTTCTGAAAATCCGAAATTCGGAATTCCAAAAATCCGAAATTCGGAATTCCAAAAATTCGGAATTCCGAAAATCCGAAATTCGGAAATCCGAAAATCCGAAATTCGAAAAACCGAAAATGCGAAATTCGGAATTTCGGAAATTCTGAATTTTTCCCAATAGCATTTTCTGCGTGTTCATACACGCTTTAGATACTGTCCGTGTATTCTGATATTGGAAAAACATTGCAAAAAAATTTAATTTTTAACGAGTACAAATTAATCCGAAGTTAGGAATTATCTGAAATAACGAATGCCGCATCTAACCAAATGGAACGTAACGATCTAATAATAATAAATAACAATAATAATAATAAAACCCTTTTTATTATTATTAATTATTTATTATTAATTATTTATTATTAATTTGTTCCGTTCCATTTGTTTAGATGCGGCATTCGTTATTTCAGATAATTCGTAACTTTGGATAAATTCGTACTCGTTACGTTCACTAACAGACCAATTTGAAAGGGAATTCCAATACCTATAATTTAATAGTCAGTTATTAATTAAACTGATTTTCTTTCCTTTTTTCAGATTTTCAAATTTCGGGATTTTCAAATCTTTGAATTCCCGAATTCTGAAAATCCGAAAATTATGAAATTCGGAATTCCGAAAGTCCGAAAATTCGGAATTCCGAAAGTCCGAAAATTCGGAATTCCGAAAGTCCGAAAATTCGGAATTCCGAAAGTCCGAAAATTCGGAATTCCGAAAGTCCGAAAATTCGGAATTCCGAAAGTCCGAAAATTCTGAATTCCGAAAGTCCGAAAATTCTGAATTCCGAAAGTCCGAAAATTCTGAATTCCGAAAAAACGAAAATTCGGAATTCCGAAAAAACGAAAATCCAAAATTCGGAAATCCAAACATTCGAAAATTCGAACATTCGAAATTCGGAAATTCGAAAATTCTGAATTTCGGAAATCCGGAAATTCGGAAGTCTGAAAATTCGAAATTCGAAAGTTCGGAAATTCAGAATTCCGAATGTCCGAAAATTCGGAATTCCGAAAGTCCGAAAATTCGGAATTCCGAAAGTCAGAAAATTCGGAATTCCAAAAGACCGAAAATCCAAAATTCGGAAATTCGATAATTCGGAAATCCAAACATTCGAAAATCCAAAATTCGATAATTCGGAAATCCAAACATTCGAAATTCGGAAATTCGAAAATTCAGAATTTCGGAAATCCGGAAATTCGGAAGTCTGAAAATTCGAAATTCGAAATTCGGAAATCCGAAAAATAGAAATGTGAAAAATTCTGAATTCCGAATTTTCTAATTTCTGAATTTCCAAATTTCCGAATTATCAGAGATTCAAGCTCTTCAAAGTTAAAAAAGGAGCTTCAAAGTTAAAAAAAAAAAAGAAAAAGAAAAAATTATATATAATATATACCTTTCTTTCCAGAAAGAGTAGAGTTGGATCTTGTAGATAATACTGCATCAAACGTAGCAACTGACTGCTATTTAACAGACAGCTGGACATTGCCTAATTTTCCAGAACATCACACAGGAAAGTCACACGTACTGTTCATTTTCAGAACTTTAAAGGAGTATCTCTCCACAAGTGTGCCTTTCAGGTCATCTAAATAAACTTTTTGTCATTCCAGTTGGGAATCAAGGGAAAGAGGTTACTGCCTGGATCCTAGCAGGCTTGGTTGTGTATAGGATAGAGGTCGCGAGCCTCCGTCAGTGGCGGCAGAGCACACTACCAGAATGGTTAAAGCCTCATAGGCAACACATTCAAGATCTGTACAGGGGTACACGGTCGCTCCAACATTCCTACTCAAACTTGACGGAATAGACCTGGGGGCCTTGTCATCAGGAGACTTTCTAGAAAGGACTATTCAGTCCTCTGTCTCATCCTAATTAGAAGATTGGTTTGACAAGTAAATCCCACCCTGTCAGCTAGTTATTTATCACTAGTATGCTGCCATGTTGGCGTCAGGAAAACAGAAAATTGTATCAAATACTTACCATAATTTTCCTTTCCTGACGCCAAACCATGGCAGCACATGGTCCCACCCTTATACATTTTGGTATGTAGCTAATTACAGAGAATGGGGTGGGGCCTAACTAGGCCTTATATTTATGCTATTCACTGGTCCTGAGGGAGTGGACAAGAGGTGGAGCTCTATCGCTAGTATGCTGCCATGGTTTGGCGTCAGGAAAGGAAAATTACGGTAAGTATTTGATACAATTTTCCGTTATCTCACACGTACAGATATGCAAAAAACGCACCAAAATTTTTTTTTTGCCCTAAATTATATTGTTTTGAATAGAAGAACAGTATCTAAAGTGTGTATCTATCACGTACCTTACAGCGGAGTCCGGATGCTGGGGATGGCCTCGTGCACGGTTCCGGTCCAAACACCCCTGGTGGTGGGAACAGGGAGTGCTGGGGCACGAAAGGGTGCAAGTGCCTGCGGCTGGTAGACTGGTGCTTGGAAGTACTGGTTCCTCTAAAGAGCTGGTGTATATGTTGGTATCCAAGGCTGTGTGCAGTAACGGCCGAACAGGTGGATGTAGGCACTGCGAGGTCAAGACAGGGAACAGGTCGGCAACTGGCTGGCAAACAAGGTACAAGGCAGAGGGCAAGTTCGTGGTCAAAAGGCAGGCAATAGGTTGGCAACAGGCTGGCAAACAAGGTACAAAGCGGAAGGCAAGTTCGTGGTCAAGGCAGGCAATAGGTTGGCAACAGGCAGGTGATAAGGTACCGAATCAGAGAGCAGAGTCGTAGTCCAGGGATCCAAGCTGAGGTCAAACCAAAGGGAGCAGTCAGTAAGCGGGCTCAATCCAGGAAGGGTAACAGGAAAACCAGGTGAATCAGGACCAAGGTAGGCAGGAACTTCAGGCAGGTATTCAGGAGATAAGACTGAAGACGATCCAGCCCTGACACCATGTGAAGGCCCTGTTTATATAGGGCGCCTTGTGCTGGGATTGGTGGAGGTGCGGGTCCGTGCGTGATTACGCACACACGTTCGTGCTGACGTGGGAGTGCGTGCCCTCGTTCGTATTGACAAACGAGGGCGCGCACAGGTCAGCGTTGGTACGCGGGTACGCCCGCACGTTCGGTTTCGTTGAGAAGGCTGCGCATGGGTATTGGCGCTTGCCGAACGGAGATTAACCCCTACTGGACGAGGACGGGCATGGAACGCGTGAGTTCTCTGACATTGCCCCCTCCTTAGGGGCAGCCTCCGGATGCCTCTTTGAAACGAACCCTGGGGGCGGGAACGGTAAAATACCGGATGTATCCTGAATGAGGCGGGGAGTTCAAGTTCATAGGCCACCTGGGATGCGACCTCGCCTGCCCATCTGCTTGGCACGGTAGGAACCGTGACAGTTCCCCCCCCTTAAGTATGCCCCCCGAGAGCGAACAGACAGATCGTCAAAAACGTCCATACCACAAGAGCCAATAAGAGTGCCATAGAACTTCTCCTTAACCCCTTTGGCCTCTTTCTTTGTCTTTGCTGGGGAAACTCCTGTCGCTAGTAAAGCTCTTTCAAAAAATTCCAGATCCTGCTTACGGACCATGGTCCCATTTGAGGCATACGTGCAGTCAGGAGACAGATCTTCAAGCGGGGGCACAGAAACTTCAAGTGGGGACACAGGAACATGAACTTCAAGAGGGGACTCAGGAACATGAACTTCAAGAGGGGACAAAGGAACATGAACTGGGGACACAGGAACTTCGAGCGGGGACACGGGAACAGGAATTTCAAGCGGGCACACGGGAACAGGAACTTCAAGCGGGCATACGGGAACAGGAACTTCAAGCGGGCATACGGGAACAGGAACTTCAAGCGGGCATACGGGAACAGGAACTTCAAGCGGGCACACGGGAACAGGAATTTCAAGTGGAGACACGGGAACTTCAGGCTGGATAGCAGGCAGAGATTCATGGGTAGCAGGAAGGATCCTAATAGTACCCACTTGGAGAACCCTTGGCCGAGGTGGGCGAATTGGGCAGAGAGAGATAAGGTGCCCTCTCCCCCCACAGTAGAAACAAAGACCGCAGTCTCTTCTCCGCTCTCTTTCACCATGAGATAGCTTGGGCCAGATGACCCCGATCTCCATGGGTTCCACATCATCCAGGGTAGGAGTAGTTAAAACCTCAGGAGCGTCTAGGCTTTGAGGGCTTAGAGCTTCATAGCTTGGCACAGACTGGGATGGCTTGGACTCATATCTGTACGGGGTATTCCCGTCCCTGGGTACCCGTAGGCCACGGGTACTAGGAGCAGACTTGGGAACACTGGTTTTCTTAGAAACTGTAATATAAGAGTCCAGAGCAGACATGAAAGTTTCCCAGCTGTCCAAGACTGTACTCTTCTCCCGTAATAGCTGGAAAGCCCATGTCTTGATTAGCCCAGTAAGCAGATTGATGGATGCGCGAACCTTTATAAAATCAGAGGCATAGGTCCTAGGCTTAAGAGCAAACAACAGCTCGCAATCCATCCTAAAGTTCAAGAATGATGCACGATTCCCATTAAACTTCTCAGGCATCACAACAAAAGGTTCCGGACATACAGGTTCCAGGATTGGGCGTTCTGTGTCTTTAAACGAGCGGACTTCTTGCTGCAACTCGGAAACTGTCTGGCCCAGGCTGGAGACTTGAAGGGCAAGGGAGGTGGGAGTCATTACTGTGGGTGTTGATGCAGAGGTGGCTGAGCCGGGAAGCCGGGAAGTCAGGGAAGCCTGATGAGTTGCAGAGCCTGGGGACATGGATTCCACTCTCTGTTCCAGTTGATGATAGTCATCTCGCAGGCCCTGGACTACCTGGATAAGGGCCGACATCTGTTGGCACAGAGCTTCCAAAGGCGAGGCACCCCCTTCGGACTCCATTCTGGCTGGATCGTACTATCACGTACCTTACAGCGGAGTCCGGATGCTGGGGATGGCCCCGTGCACGGTTCCGGTCCAAACACCCCTGGTGGTGGGAACAGGGAGTGCTGGGGCACGAAAGGGTGCAAGTGCCTGCGGCTGGTAGACTGGTGCTTGGAAGTACTGGTTCCTCTAAAGAGCTGGTGTATATGTTGGTATCCAAGGCTGTGTGCAGTAACGGCCGAACAGGTGGATGTAGGCACTGCAAGGTCAAGACAGGGAACAGGTCGGCAACTGGCTGGCAAACAAGGTACAAGGCAGAGGGCAAGTTCGTGGTCAAAAGGCAGGCAATAGGTTGGCAACAGGCTGGCAAACAAGGTACAAAGCGGAAGGCAAGTTCGTGGTCAAGGCAGGCAATAGGTTGGCAACAGGCAGGTGATAAGGTACCGAATCAGAGAGCAGAGTCGTAGTCCAGGGATCCAAGCTGAGGTCAAACCAAAGGGAGCAGTCAGTAAGCGGGTCAATCCAGGAAGGGTAACAGGAAAACCAGGTGAATCAGGACCAAGGTAGGCAGGAACTTCAGGCAGGTATTCAGGAGATAAGACTGAAGACGATCCAGCCCTGACACCATGTGAAGGCCCTGTTTATATAGGGCGCCATGTGCTGGGATTGGTGGAGGTGCGGGTCCGTGCGTGATTACGCACACACGTTCGTGCTGACGTGGGAGTGCGTGCCCTCGTTCGTATTGACAAACGAGGGCGCGCACAGGTCAGCGTTGGTACGCGGGTACGCCCGCACGTTCGGTTTCGTTGAGAAGGCTGCGCATGGGTATTGGCGCTTGCCGAACGGAGATTAACCCCTACTGGACGAGGACGGGCATGGAACGCGTGAGTTCTCTGACAGTATCTCACACATACAGATATGCAGAAAACACTGCAAAATATTTTTGTTGCCCTAAATGGGTGTTTTTTGAATAGCAGAATAGAGCAACCATATCTAAAGAGTGTATCTCACATGTACAGATATGCAGAAAATGCTATTCAAAAAAAATAATTTTTGCCGTAAATTATTATTTTTTTGAATAGCAAAATAGAAGAACAGTATCTAAAGTGTGTATCTTACACGTACAGATATGCAGAAAAACACTGCAAAATATTTTTTTGCCCTAAATGGGTGTTTTTTGAATAGCAGAATAGAGCAACAGTATCCAAAAGGGTGTATCTCACACGTACAGATATGCAGAAAACACACCAAAAAAAAATGTTTTGCCCTAAATTATTATTTTTTTGAATAGCAGAATAGTATCTAAAGTGTGTATCTCACATGTACAGATATGCAGAAAACACTGCAAAATATAATTTTTTGCCCTAAATGGGTGTTTTTCAAATAGCAGAATAGATCAACAGTATCCAAAAGGGTGTATCTCACACGTACAGATATGCAGAAAACACACCAAAAAATTTTTTTTTGCCCTAAATTATATTTTTTTGGAATAGCAGAATAGAATAACAGTATCTAAAGTGTGTATCTTACACGTACATATATGCAGAAAACACTGCAAAATATTTTGTTTGCCCTAAATGGGTGTTTTTTGAATAGCAGAATAGAGCAACAGTAGCTAAAGAGTGTATCTCACACGTACAGATATGCAGAAAATGCTATTAAAAAAAAATGTTTTGCCCTAAATTATTATTTTTTTGAAAATGCAGAATAGAAGAACAGTATATAAAGTGTGTATCTCACACATACAGATATGCAGAAAACACTGCAAAATATATATTTTTGCCCTAAATGGTGTTTTTTGAATAGCAGAATAGAGCAACAGTATCTAAAGGGTGTATCTCACACGTACAGATATGCAGAAAATACTATTAAAAACATATTTTTTTGCCCTAAATTATAATTTTTTTGAATAGCAGAATAGAAGAACAGTATCTAAAGTGTGTATCTCACACGTACAGATATGCAGAAAACACTGCAAACTATTTTGTTGTTGCCCTAAATGGGTATTAGAATAGCATAATAGAGCAACAGTATCTAAAGGGTGTATTTCACATGTACAGATATGCAGATAGGCTATCCAAAAAAATTTTTTTTGCCCTAAATTATATTTTTTTTGAATAGCAGAATAGAAGAACAGTATCTAAAGTGTGTATCTCACACATACAGATATGCAGAAACACTGCAAAATATTTTTTGTTGTTGCCCTAAATGGGTGTTTTTTTGAATAGCAGTATAGAGCAACAGTATCTAAAGACATTCAGATACCAAATAAAAAAAAATGGTGTATGGTCCCCCTCAAAATCCATACCAGACCCTTCGGGGAACACCGGGCCAAAATTTAAAAAAAGACGTGGGGTTCCCTCCAAAAATCCATGTTTGGTCAGTTTTAACTGGGCATTTTTGATCCCCCGTATACTGGACGTACCATCAACGTCCGGATCCATGCAAAAGTTTAAATCTCCCATGAGAATCAAATACCCTTTCCTAAAGTCCCTAAATTTTACCAAAATCTATTTTGTGGGATTTATATTTGGAGTATATATATTGGCCAAAGTGTATTCTGTTCCGCATGTTCCTCTTAAAAAAAGAAACCTGCCCTCTGGATCTGCCATCCTGTCCTCTAGGTTAAAGTGTATACCCTTGGCGAAACCTATAGCTACTCCTCTTGCTCTATTAGTGATTGTATCTCCATAGTACCATGTTGGAAAAAAGTTTGAAAATAATTTAACGTTTGATACATGTGAGAGGTGAGTCTCTTGGAGATAGACCACACTGGTCCCATATCTTTTAATTTCTTCTAAGATTTTATGTTGTTTACCCGGTGTATTCAATCCCTTTACGTTATAGGTCAAAAAATGTATTTCTGTCATCATTCTCCTCTTGGTTTACTTTGAGTTTTGTATTTCGACTAGTGAGTAGCGATGAGTACCTCCCTCCCTCCTCCCCCCTCCCCACCCTCCTCCCCTACCCCCTCCTCCCTCGCACCCTCTCCCTCCCCCTCTCCCCTCCCTGACCCCAACTCGGGTTTCTGAGTCATTGGTGGCCACAATTGCTGTGGCCTCCCTCAGTTCTCCCAGTTCCGAGGTGAGGTGAGGCTCTGATCCCACCATTTCGCTCTCCCTAACCCCAGATAACAACGGGGTATATGGGATGAGCGGGCCAACTCTGTGAAAGCACGGCTGTTTGGCCGAATACCTCAACCTATTTCATCCCCCCCCACTCCCCATCTCCCCAACCCAAAACATTAACCTCTCTCCCTTTAGGCCTCCACTTCATTCCCCAGCATTTCAGTCCAGTCCGGTAAATCCGGGACTTGTAGATCTAATTTATTACAAAATCCTCTTGGTTCTTCCGGGAATCTTAGTCTAGCTGACCGTCCTTCTTTTGTGCCTATCAAACATGCCGGGAATCCCCAGTTGTATTTAATATTCGATTTCCGCATCATTTCGAGCAGGGGTTTTTGCAACCTTCTTCTTTCTAATGTTTGAGGAGACAGGTCTGAGTAGATCTGTATTTCCGTTTCTTAATATTTCAATGGGATTTTCCCTCGTAATTTAGCCAATATTTCTGCTTTCTCATCGTAAAATCGGAATCTCACTATTATGTCGCGAGGTCTTCCTGCTTTGGCAAAGTTTGGTTTCCCTATACGGTGAACTCTTTCAATCTTGGGGAATTGTGCCTCTTCTTTTCCTATAAGAGGACTGAATATAGTTCTGACTATTTTACCCAGGTCTTCGCCTCTTTGCTCAGGAATCAAGCGAATCCTCATGTTTTGTCTCCGATTTCTATTTTCTTGGTCCTCGATTTTATATAGGATTTCCCTCTGGGTTTGCTGAGTTGTTTTTATCTGATCCTTCAGTTTGTATAATTCTTGGGACTGTTTATCCGCTCTCTCTTCCACCACCTCGACTCTTGTCAACAGATGTCGCAGATCTTTCCTTAGTGTATTTATTTCAACTTTAATAGCGTTTTTCAGTCTCTGAAGCATCTCCTCCATATCCCCTTTAGTTGGTAACTGGGCCCCGGCCTGTTGTTCTTCAACTCTACTTGTTTCAACTTCACTCTCGGTTGTGAAATCTTCTCTTGATTGGTCGGGAGTCTCAACTGTTTTCTTATCTTTTCCCTTTTTCTTGTCCATTATGACTTTTTGTTGTAGATCAGTACCAGAGCTTTGGGGGCTTATTCCCTGCTGCATGTACGGTTTAATAGTACTAGTTGCGCCTTTCGGGGTTTTGGGGGCACCTTTCTTGGAGGTTTTGCTTGTAATTTTGCTCATAGTGCCCTTCCTAACTCCTCTGATTCTTTTCCCCAGTTTGTTACAGTAGGTATCCGCTCAGTGCAGCTAGTATTCTCACCTCCCTCTTTTCGCTCGCTCCCACTATGCAAGGCTTTCAGTCCTGTTTCCCAAAACTCTTGTTACCTCAGATAAATAACGTTCCTATTTATAAATTTGAATAATTAGAAGATGTATCTGTATGGTAACTGAGAGACAGTTTACGACTTGCTTGCCAGTTATTATCAAAAGGGAGGAGGGGGAGGAGGCGAGAAAAGAAAAGAGGGGGGAACGCGGGGAGAGGAAATCTGATGGAATAAAAGAGGGAGCGGGTACGTGGTCAATTAAGTATCGGATATACAGTAGGTATCGAATGTCCAATTATTACAGTCCTCTATATTATACCAATCCTCAGAATATCAATATAGGAATTTCAAAGTAGGGCATGTATCACCAACAGTTTTTTAGTCGCCAATGTCCTGGAAGACCAGCTGTTTCCAGATTCTAAAAGTATAAGTCTATTTATAGGAGATCTCACTTAATACGGCGTCAGCATCATAGTAATGTCATTTATACTATTTCCTCTTCAAGCACTGTACTTTAAAGTCATTTTTATGTATTCCTCTATTGCAAGGCACATATTCAATTGCCAGCGGTACTCTGCAATTATTTGTCTTACCAAATAAAGGGGTCAAATAAATACTTTAAATACCAAGCTAAAAGATTATCTTAAACCATAAATGGACCAGTAAAAAACTGAATAGCAGGTTTTTCCAGCCCTTTGTCCTGTTCCTTTTCTCTGTCTTTTGGGGGGTATTTTTCCTTGATGATCCTGCCAAAAACTCAACCCTTAGACGTCCCGTTGTTTCCAAGAACAGGCTACTAAACCATACAAATGAATACCGTCCATTAAGCTTTAATTATAGGAAACCTCACAATGCAGATACTGCTCCAGATAGACTATATCCTCATCATAATCTAGGCTTTCCGATCCACATGAAGTTTTTTTTTTTTTTTGAAAATAATTTTTATTGTACAGAAGAAAATATAACAACCAAAAAAATAGCATCTGAGAGACATTTCAGCAAGGCACATCTGCTACTGCAGCATATATAACATGTCAAAGAATTACAGTTCTCTCATCCATACATGTACATAACTTTTTTTTTTTTTTTTTGAAAACCATACATAGAACCCCATCTATTCCTGCCCGTTTAACCCTTAACAGAACTACCCCCTCCCACCCCCCCTCTTTGGTCTCTCTGCGTTCACTGCCCACCTACCCAATACTCCACATGTCTCCCCTGAGTAAGGGAGAGATTACCAGATCATATTGAAAGATTTTTGCCCTATTATGTCCCTGTTTGTCACATGGAAAGCAATCTATTAATTCTACACCTCCACATTGCATTATATTTCCTTGAAGACTTCATAGGCCAGTTCCCAGTAAAGGGTGCCTAATAATTGTCATTTAACCCTCCTCTTCCAGGGTATATTCAGACTCCACCCACCTGGACCACACCCTCCTAAATTTCTTAGGTGCCCCCCTGGCTTCATAGGTCATTTTGTACATTTGAACATCCGCATTAACCACCTTTAGCCACATTCCAATTGTCAGCTGCTCTTCATAGATCCACCTCCTGGCAACAAGTTTCCATACTGCAAAAAACAGGAGTCTGAGAAACAGTTTTGTATGAGCATTCATCTCCTCCTGATCAAATACCCCCAGAAGGCATCGCATGGGGGAACAAATATTTGGCAGATCAAATTGTTCCGAAATAAAGCCAGTGACCTGGGACCACAATGGCCTAACTTTGGTGCATTCCCACACCATGTGAAGAAAAGTGCCCTCCCCACTCATACACTTATGACATACCGCTGAGTCCCTTTTCCTCATTCTATACAATCTCTGCGGGGTATAGTAAATCTGGTGTAGGTACTTCATTTGAATCATTTTGTCCGTGGACGAGATAACCGTCCGTAGGTAAGAAACCGTGACCTCCTGCCACAGTTCTCCTGACAACTCTGGTATGACTGCCGCCCACCTTGCTTGAGCTTTAGACGTGTTTCCCACTTCCTCTGGTCCCACTGCCCTATAGTACCTAGAGATTCTCTTAGTCGTGTCGGGGTCTGTTAGTATCCTTTCCAGGCCTGTATTTTGTACTCTCGGCTTGTCACTTCCAAACTGCGCAATCGCCGCGTGTCTTAATTGCGCATATCTGAAGGACCATGTCCTAGGTATATCAAACTGTTCCCTCAACTGTGTGAAGGTGGAGATATTTCCTTCCTGACATATTTGATGGAGATATTTCACTCCATATTTTGCCCACGTTATCTGTCCGTCCGGTATCTTTAGGAATTCTCCTATAGACTTATTGCACCATAAGGGGCTGTTTGGAGATAGCCAAAGCGGCTCGTCCTTTCTCCGCTGCGCGCAGATATGGAAAATTTTCCCAGGTAGTGCCATAACCGTCCCCACCTTCCGCCCCGGGATACCTTTTCTATACACCATATTCTGTAACGTCTCCTGTGAGGAGGCAACCGCTGCCTCCAACAACATGGTGGCGTTCTGAGTCTGGGGGAGAAATCTCCAATGTAGGAAGGACAGTTGGGATGCAAAGAAATAGGATCGCAAATCTGGCAGGGTCATACCCCCCTGTACAACAGGTGATTTTAGAATCTTCAGTGACAGCCTGGGGGCTCTCCCCCCCATAAAAGACTCACAATGATGGAGTCGATGAGCTTGAAGACCCGCAGAGTCACAAACACCGGGGAATTAGAGAGGATGTACAGAAACTTGGGGAAAAAAAACATCTTAAACAAATTAATTCGTCCCAGCAGCGTAAGTGGTAGGTTCTGCCATTTCTGTACCTTCTCCCGAAACCCCCTGATAGTTGGCGACAGGTTAGCTTCCAAAAAACCCGATATGGGCAGTTGGATATCAATTCCCAGGTAGCGAAAAGTAGATGAGACCGGAATGGGGCATCCCATCGGAGCCACTACTCCGGCATCTATCGGGAACAGGGATGATTTAGTCCAGTTTATCCTAAACCCAGAGTGGTCCCCAAATTCCTGTATTAACTGAAAAGCTCCTGATAGAGAAGGTCCCGGGTCTTGCAGATAAAGCAGCATGTCATCTGCGTAAAGAGATACCCGCTCTTCAAACGCCCCTATCCTCAGCCCGGTCAGAGTAGTAGTGGATCTCAGTCTTGCCGCTAGGGGCTCTATGGCCAAGGCAAACAAGAGGGGCGAGAGCGGGCACCCCTGCCTAGTCCCTCTAAACACCGAAAAAGGGTCTGAAATGATGCCATTTACTCTTACCCTAACCAGTGGATCTGTGTATAACAATTTCACCCATGAAATAAAGACAGGCCCAAAGCCGAATGACTCCAGTAGACGGAACAAGTACGCCCACTCCACTGAGTCAAACGCCTTTTTTGTATCTAATGATGCAATAACTCTGGTCCCAGAATTATCATGCTCCGTCTGTAAATTTATAAAAAGTCTCCTGATATTAATTTGGACACATCTTCCCTGTATAAAGCCCGTCTGATCCGTGTCTATCAGTCTCGGAATGACCGTTTGCAACCTCCCTGCTAATATTTTCGCCAGAAATTTTGTATCTGCATTCATCAGCGAGATCGGACGGTAGGAATCGCACATCTTGGGGTCCTTCCCCCCCTTGGGGATCAGGACAACCAGGGCCTCTCTCATGGAAGGAGGTAGCCTACCATCCGATCTCGCCGCGTTGAATACCTTCAACAGCCTGGGTGCTAAAACATTGCGGAAGGTATGATACCACTCCGAGGGGATTCCATCTAAACCTGGGGATTTTCGAGGGGCAAAGGAGGCCATTGCTCCTTCTACCTCCTCCACCGTTATACTCGCTTCCAAAACACTGTTTTCTTCCCCCGATACTGTTGGGAGGTCCACCTCATTCAGATACTCCCCTAGCGCCCTATTGTCCTGCTGGGTCCTAGATTTATAGAGATCTGCATAAAACTGAGTAAACGTCCGAAGTATATCCATCGATTCACAGACCTCTATTCCCCGTAGTCCGGTCAGTCAATGCAGTCTGGTACTCCCTTGTTTTTGCTCTCAACAGCAAGAGCTTCTCTCTAGTGGGGTCCCTAATGTACTCCGCCTCTGCCAATGTAGTCTCTGTCTCAGTAGTTTGTACCGTAGATGCCAGCTGTTTTTTAAACCCATTCACTTCTGCAATAAACACTCCTCTCAGGGTAGTCTTAAAGGCTTCCCATTGAAGAAGGGACTCGGCGTTACCATTTTCGGCCCAGAAAAATTTCATAGCTTCATTGCATTTAATCAGAATATAATCTTCCTTAAGCCAGCTTGCTTCCATCCTCCATTGGCGTATACCTGGTTTGTGCCCCAGGTTCAGCTCTAGCATCATAGGAGAGTGGTCTGAGAATGTCCTGGGGAAATATGAGACCTTCCCCACCAATTCCATACCATCTCCCACTGTCAGGATAGTGTCTATTCTGGAGAGCATCTTGTGCGTTTCGGAGTAGCAGGAGTATGCTTTAGTGTCAGGATAATGGAAACGCCAGACGTCCGTAAACCCATGAGCAGACAACCAGCCAGCCAGTGGGGCTGGTGATCCAGCTGACGCCCCCAGTCTGCCCAGGACTGGGTCCGCCACTGCATTAAAATCTCCCAGAATGTATATCCTCCCTTCCGCTACCTCATATGTCGCTTTAAGCATGTCATCTAAGTGGGACAGCGAGAAGGGAGGAGGGACATACAGATTTATTATTGTCAAAAAAGTATTCATTACTTGGATCACTAGAACAACAAACCTCCCCTTCACATCAATCTTAATTGCATGTATGGAGATAGGCATAGTTTTGGTGACCAAAGTCGCCACCCCCCTTGCATAGGAGGAATAACAGGCGTGGTATACCCCTGCTATGTGAGCCCTTTTTAAGGCGAGAACCCTGGAGCCCTGTAAATGCGTTTCCTGTAGAAGGATTAGGTGCGGCTTGTGCTTTTTAATATAATCAAAAACCAGCGAACGTTTGAATTTAGCATTAAGGCCTCTAACATTCCAGGCCACAACTTTTAAGTTTACCGCCATAGGAGATTTTTATAGCGGGGCACTTCACCGTCCCATTCCCCAGCAATCACATACCAACGAGCTCCAGTTTCCTCCTACCCTCCACACAAGGCAGAGCAACCACTCTGCAGCGGGCAATCTTCAGTAGCTACCATGAACGCAGAGAGACCCAAGAGACCATATTCCCCAACTCCCCAACATAGCACCCTTCCCCCCCCCTCCCCCCACCCGGTACCAAGCCCCAACTTGCCAGGCACTTTGTTCCCAAAACCATTGCAAAAAAAAGGGCGCTCAGAGATAGCGCAGCTTAGCCTCTTATCCCACACCCCTCACCCAATGGTGAACATTCGTGGGCATGTAGCAAAAAACAAAAAGGTAAATGGGGGAGAGAAAAAAAAAGGGCTCCCCCCCTCTACTATTATACCAAAGGCTAGTGAAGACTGTTCGGTTGTCTCCTACTATCCTATGTGACTCTGAGAGCAGTCCTTGGGTTCCTGTCAGGAAACAATGAGCGGGAAAAAAAAAACGTAGCAAAGAAAAATAACTAAAAATAAATAACAAATACCGAACCAAGAGACCAGGATTTGCAGGGGGTAGTAGAGAGTCCCCTCCCCCACCCCCCTCAAAATAAAAATTGGACTATACCGTCTCATTGGTAGAAAACCTTTTCCAGGACTGCTAGGAAGTTAGGATATAGGATTCTCAGGGTGTCCATGCAGATTATTTCTCCCCTGTTGCTGATAGTTCACCGGATCTTCAGGAGAAACATTCCTCCAGATGGCATAAAATCTTTTGAGACAAAAAAACAGAAGAACAAACCAGGAAGAGATGAAAAAAATTTTTTTGCAAAAAAAATAAAATAGAGGGGGGGAGGAGTAAAACAGCGATTTCCACCGTCAGACCTTCAGGTCACCCCTATGCTCCCCCACCCCCCCCTCAGTGTGTCAGCTCAAACCGGCCCATAACACTAGGTGGAGCGATGTGAACTTCGTGCTCGGGGGCGCCCCCGTAAGTCCAGCCAGTCTGTGGCTTCAGCAGGGGTCGTGAAGAAATATGCTTTTCCGTCATCCACAATGCGCAATTTTGCAGGGTATAGCATACTGTAAATCAAACTCAGCTCCCTGAGGGTGGAAGGACGCTCTCTGCTTCTGAGTGGCAGCTGAGAAATCAGGATAGATGGATATACGATTTCCATTATACTCCAGCCCAGGCCCTGTCCTGGCCTCCCGCAGAATATTCTCTCGATCCCTGAAGTGCAGTATCTTAGCGATCATAGGTCTGGGGATAGCTCCCTTTGGTGGTGCCTTGCCCGGGACTCGGTGTGCTCTTTCAATGGCAAACAGGGTAGTAAAGGTGTCTGGGGTCATATGCTCTTTCAGCCAGCCCTCTAAAAACTCCTCAGGTTGCTTCCCCTCTGCCCCCTCTGGAAAACCGACCAGTCTATTATTTCTTCTCATGCGGTCCTCCATGTCCGCCATTTTTAAAGTGTGCTCAGAGAGGGTCTTTTGGGCGACATGCACTTTAGTGGTCATGGGCCTAACAGTGTCCTCCAAGCCAGCAATACGGCGATCAGACGCCTGTGTTCTTTCCCTCAGCTTCTGCATGTCATTTTTCAGGAATGAGAAATCCATCTGCAGCTGGTCAATGTGATCAGTTAGTTTCTTCTGACACCCCTGTATGGCAGCCATAATCTGCTTCAGGGACGGTTCCTCTCCCTCCTCCTCCATCTCTCTGTTTCCCCTGTGCACCCGTACATCTAGCCTGTCCAGGGAGTTTCCCCTACGCTTGCGGGGTCCCCTGTGTGTCTCTGGACTCACCCGCTGGGTTCGTGGGGACATCCTCTGCTCAGTATCCTCCTGTCTGTGCAGCAGTGGCGGCCATTCCTCCTCCTCCTCCACGTGCTCTTGCTGGGTGCCGGCGCCATCTTGGGATCCCCAGGCGAAGCGTGCTAGTCGTTCTCCGGTCGTTTTTGGCCAGGGCGGCCCGTATTTCACCATCCCCGGATTGTTGCGGGATGGTCCCGCCGACATATCCCAGCAGTCCTGGGTGTTTTTAAAGCGATTCACTCGCAGGATCTCTGTCGGATCTGGAACCGGCAGGGAGAGCTCCAGCTTGTGCGTCCTCACATGCCGCGCGCTCCCACATGAAGTTTTTACTTGTTTAGATATTGCATATACAATGCCTCATGCTTTTGCCCCTCTGTGCCTGTGTCATCAGTGGTTTTTTTATCACGGCATGTTAATGGACACACAAAGAGTGGTTTGAGATACATTTTTAAACAGGCAATTTTGAGACCCTGATATCTGACCATAGCCTGAGACCATTCCTCTATGCCTTAGAGTTTAAAATTCCACCAGAGACCCAGCATACTACTATTCAATGGTACTTCTGCTTACCTTCTTCTGAAGGAATCTTCAGCCGAGGCTGCTTTGTATCTGCCTGGAGTATACTTACAGAGTATGCTATTTGTCTCCTGGGAGTTCCTTTTCGTCGGTGAGAGAGAGTGCCTTGGGATAGGGGGAGTGGGGGGGGAGTGCCACTGCTGCGTGACTTAGCTCCGTGCTGCCTATGCTTCCGAGACCTTTGTCCGCATCTCCATAGTCGTCGGGTCCAGTTCGGCGGTACGTGTCCCTGCGGCGTCCTTGTGTTTCCTGGGGAGCTGCGGGTTCATTCACGGGGCCTCTCACGCTCCGTCGGCCGGCGTTCTCCCCTTCCTCGCACCTGCACTCGTTGGCTTGCGAGATCAGGCCCCTCCCTCCGTGCTGCACGTTACGTCAGCACGTCCATCTCCATGTGTTGAAAGGTTCTACCTCATATGTTTTTGAGGTGCTTGTAGATGTAAATTTACAGATCTTACTATCTTTACACTTATTCAGAGTGCACACTTGGCAGTTCTTGCACCTATAATATCCTTTCAGGTTCTGAAAAAAGCACCTGTTGGTTTTAGGCTGATCCTGTATGCTAGGTGCTATTCTGCTACTTAAAGATGATTCTTGGTTTCTCAGGTAAATAGGCACCAAGGACCTCATCACTGGTCAACAAATGCCAGTGTTTCTGGATCAGGTTCTTGATGCCCCTATGTTGAACCGAAAAAGTGGTAATAAAAGGCAAGTTGATCTGAGTTTCATTCCTGGTCGGATTCCGATATAATGAGGATCTATCTTTCTCACGAGCAGTTTGAACTGCTCTTGAGAGAAAATCCCCATCATACCCCTTCTCCAGAAACCTATTGGAGAGTGGGGTTGCCTGATTGTCATAGGTTTCTACCTCGTGCAATTGCGCCTCAAACGGGTTAACTGCCCCTGAGGTACTCCTTTGAGCCATGGTTTATGATGGCAACTGTCAAGAGAGATGTATGTGTTTCTATCAGTGGCCTTGAAGAAAGTAGGTGTGATGAACCTGTCCCCAATGATTTTAATGTTCAGATCGAGGAAATGTATCTCTTCCTGGCTGGCTTCAAAACTCAATTTAATGCCTCTAACTTTTCGCATTCAAGGTGGCCATGAATGCATGTAGATCTGACTCACTACCATCCCACAGGAGGAGGACGTCATCGATATATCTTGTCCACAGGGTGACCTCCAGTCTCCTGGGGGCATCGATGACGTCCTCCTCCCATTTGGCCATAAATAAATTGGCCAGGCTGGGGGCATACTTGGCCCCCATGGCCACTCCTCTGTCCTGGCAGTAGAACTGGTGGTCAAACCAGAAATAGTTATGGCCTGCCACATACTCTAGGAGCTCCATAATGAACTCTATCTGTGTTGCGGCTAGGCCAGACCCCCTCACGAGGTACAATTTCACAGCTTATAATCCCAAATTGTGGGGGGGTAATGGTGTACAGCGAGGTGACATCCGCTGTCACCAACCACAGTCCTCTTTTCGGAGTGATATTCGCCAGTATATTAATTACTTGTTTGGTGTCCTTGATATAAGACGGGATTGTCTGGACCAGGGGCTGCAAAAAATGGTCGATATATTTGCCCACCCGGGATGTCACTGAGTCTATTCCATTCACTATAGGATGTCCCGGGGGGCAAACTGGATTCTTATGTAGCTTCGGGAGGTAATATATCACTGGTGTCCGCGGGGCACAAGGAACCAAAAAGAGTTTCTCCTTTTTATTCAAGACACCAGCATGAAAACCTCGCTCGACTATCTTCTCTAGCTCTTTTTTATACTTGACAACAGGGTCTCTGTTTAAAACTGTATAGGTCTCCTTGTCGTTTACGATTCGATGCATCTCCTCAAGATAGTCGCATCGATCCAGCACTGCAATTCTCCCGCCCTTGTCCGCTGGTCTAATTACCATTGATTTATTATTGCACAAAGAGTTTAAACCAATTTCCAGATCTTTTTGCATTTTGACTTTTTTAATTTTCATCAGGTCCAGATCCCACAAGACCACATCCCTAAACACTCTAATATTAGATGACAAGGTACCTGGGGGATTGAAGAGGGATGTGTTTGAGAGATTGGAATGCTGAAATTCAGACTCCCCTGTATCATTTACCATAATGGAATTGCCAAGCAAATATCTCTTGATGTTTAGCTTGCAGACATATTTGTGTACGTCCATAAATGTCTGAAATACCCTTAAGGTAAGAGTGGGGTGGCTTGTAGTGGAGTACCGTTACCAAGAGTGTGTCTCAAAGTGAGAACTTTGGCCTGCCCATGTAGTGGGGGTGCACAGAAGTGGAGAAGAAGAAGAGATGCTAATGCTGGGATGATTTTTATTCCAAATTAAGGAGATCAAAATAGATTGAAATTTTCTTAAATTCACTGGTACCAACGGAAGGGGTAGAGTCCTAAAAAAAAAAAGAGTATGTGGGGTAGCAGAAACATCTAAAGCCCCATACACACGGTCGGACTTTTTCATCAATTTGGTCCGATCGGACAAGGTTGTTGAAAAATCAGACCGTGTGTATGCACCATCGGACAGTGTTCGTCGGTTTGTCCGTCGGACAAAGTCTTATCTCCTGCTGGAAAGATTTGCCGTCAACCCGGTCCGATCACACCAAATCCGATCGTGTGTACGGTTGTCCGACCGGACAAAGTGCTACGCATGCTCAGATCACATTACAAGACCAAAGCTATTGGCTACTAGCCTCTACGTAGTCCCGTCGTAGGCAACAAACGTCACCACGTTCAGAATGATCGGATTTTCCGACAACTTTGTCCGACCGTGTGTACGCAAAACCAACATCGGACAAAGTATGACGGACATGGTCCGACGGACCTGGTCCGCGGATTGTCCGACCGTGTGTATGGGGCTTTAGATAGGGCAATACACCCAGCCCATGGAGCTTTGACACCTTGCATATCCAGACATATGCTAAGTAAGTTAACTAAATGATTATAGTTACTGGTAAAAGTATTGCAAGAAGGCGCCTCTAGCTGAACTCTTAAGTAAGTTATTTGGTGCAAAGGAGTTACAGTTCGAGATTTGAGTTTTAAGAGAGTCTATGTTAAGCATGCTAGATTCAGAGTAATTTGCTTCATATAAAAAAAAGTCCAAAGTCTCCAGTATGTTTTGTACTGCAGGAAGAGATACCAGAGTATTGGATAAGGATAGGAGGACGTCATCTGCATATAGGCCTATTTTAAATTCTGATAGTCAACTGATATGCCTGATATGTGAGGGTTTGATCTGATTAATGACACCAAAGGTTCCATGAATAGGGCAAAAATAAAAGGGGAAAGGGGGCAGCCCTGGCGTGTACCATTAGTGATGTTGAAAGCATTAGATAGAAGACCTGAAGTCCAGACCCTGGCACTAGGAAGGGTATACAGACCTAGAATCGCAGAAAGGATGAAACCATTGAATCCAAATTTTATATGGACCTCCCACAGGTACAGTAGATGCAATGTACCTCATCAAAGGCCTTCTCTGCAACAAGAGACCAGAACAGAGAAGGCCATAGATGACGCTCGGCCCACTGGATTAGATCCACAAAGCGTCTTGTCCCATTGGTGGCCTGACACCCTGCTACAAAGCCCACTTTGGTATCTTTGGAAAGATTTTAATATCCAAGTTTAACAGTGAAATGGGCCTGTGATTGGCCGGGTTATCTGCAGGTTTGCCCGGTTTAGGGATTGTCACAATAAAAGCTTGGGCTCTCCCTTTGGAGCTCAAGGGATATAGAGGGCTTTATGAATGAATTGACAAAAAAAAACAATCTAAAGTTTACCAGCGAATGGCACCATGAGAGGGGGACCTTTCTTCTTCTTGACTGTTGAACTTACGGATCAATGTATGGTAAAGACCACTTTGTATAGAAAAACCACAGCCACCAACAATTTGTTATATGCCGATAGCTTCCATCCTAGACTGCTGATCTGAGCCATACCAAGGGGCTAATATCTGGGCCTGCAGGAATTCCTCAGACACATGGGACACAAGGGCAGGTGGTTAAATACAGCGTACAAACGAGCAAAACAAAGTTAACATAATGATTTGCTTTTTGGATCCAGAAAAAAAAATCTTGCCAAGAGAAAGAAGAGGTTTGGTTGTCTTTACAATACGCAGAACTGGCCAACAAAATAAGGAATATATGTACAGTCTATTGGCATATTTCAACCTGCGATCCAATAGTAAATCAATTTATTTTGAATAGACCCCAAATACTTGGCTACAATGTAAAGTAGTGAGTGTACAGCTTGTATAATAGTGTAAATATTTGCTGTCCCATCAAAATAACTCAACACACAGTCATTAATGTCTAAACCGCTGGCAACAAAAGTGAGCACACCCCTAAGTGAAAATGTCCAAATTGAGCCCAAAATGTCAATATTTTGTGTGGGCACCACCACCATTATTTTCCTGCACTGCCTTAACCCTCTTTGGCATGGAGTTCACCAGAGCTTTTACATGTTTCCACGGGAGTCCTCTTCCACTCCTCCATGACGACATCACGGATCTGGTGGATGTTAGAGACCTTGCGCTCCTCCACCTTCCCTTTGGGGATGCCCCACAGATGCTCAATAGGGTTTAGGTCTGGAGACATGCTTGGACAGTCCATCACCTTTACCCTCAGCTACTTTAGCAAGGCAGTGGTCATCTTGGAGGTGTATTTGGGTATTTGGGGTTCGTCATCATATTGAAATACTGCCCTGCGGCCCAGTCTCCGAAGGAAGGGGATCATGCTCTGCTTCAGTATGTCACAGTACAGGTTGGCATTCATGGTTCCCTTAATGAACTGTAGCACTCATGCAGCCCCAGACCATGACACTCCCACCACAATGCTTGACTGTAGGCAAGACACACTTGTCTTTTTACTCCTCACCGGGTTGCCACCGCACACGCTTGACACAACCGGAATAAGTTTATCTTGGTCTCATCAGTCCATAGGACATGGTTCCAGTAATACATGTCCTTAGTCTGCTTGTCTTCAGCAAACTGTTTGCAGACTTTCTTGTACATCATCTTTAGAAGAGTCTTCCTTCTGGGATGACAGCCATGCAGACCAATTTGATGCAGTGTGTGACGTATGGACTGAGCACTGACAGGCTGACCCCCTACCCCTTCAACCTCTGCAGTGATGCTGGCAGCACTCATACGTCTATGTCCCAAAGACAACCTCTGGATATGACACTGAGCATGTGCACTCAACCTCTTTGGTCGACCATGGCGAGGCCTGTTCTGAGTGGAACCTGTCCTGTTAAACCTCTGTGTGGTCTTGGCCGCCATGCTGCAGCTCAGTTTTCAGGGTCTTGGCAATCTTCTTATAGCCTAGATCATCTTTATGCAGAGCAATAATTAAATTTTTCAGATCCTCAGAGTTCAGGTGCCATGTTGAACTTCCAGTCATCAGTATGAGAGAGTGAGAGCAATAACACCAAATTTAACACACCTGCTCCCCATTCACACCTGGGATCTTGTAACACTAATTCCCCATACACACGGTCAGAATTTCCGACGGAAAATGTCCTATTGGACCATATTGTCGGAAAATCCGGCCGTGTGTGGGCTCCATCGGACTTTTTCTGTCGGAATTTCCATCGGAAAAAGTTTGAGAGCTGGATCTCAAATTTTCCGACAACAAAGTCCGATCACACAAATTCCGATAGTGTGTAGCCTAGTCTGACGGACAAAGTGCCACGTATGCTCAGAAGAAATTCTCTGACGGAAGCGCTCGGTCAGGTAAAACAAACGTCCCTAATCGACAGAGCACATTTGTCACGCTGCAACGTTAAAATTTGTTTAATGCAGCACATTCTCTTTTTCTTTACAATGCAAGAAGAATGACGTTTTTTAGCTGCTCATATTCACACTGATTTCTCCAAAACTTCTTTCTTTATTCTTTTTCCTGATTTCATGGCTAGAATTTTTTTAATCGTCAGATCTCAAGAATGTTTGTTTTTTTTTTTTTTTTTACATTTATAGTGGTTGGTTTTTTAATCAACATTTTCTTTATTTGTAATTTTGCTCATCTTTTTTTTTATTTTTGGTGTGTTTTGTGTGTCTCAACTTACCCCAACACCATTATTATCATTATTTTTATTTATTTTTTAATTCTTTAGGAGGTTGTTTGGTGTTGGTGCCCCTTGTTAATTTGACTTTCTGATTTGTGAAATGTACCTGCCTACTCACAAATAAACTGTCCTTTTTGAAGTAAAACACATAGGCAAGTATTTCTTCAAACCAAAAAAAACTTTATTCGGTGTCATAAACAAAATAAACAGGAAGGCAACGCTGGAGAAACTGGTCAATTTGGCAATAGCAAATTGGTGGCATGAGGAGTACATATCTGAGGGAGTACAATCTGGTCCAGAAGTCCAAGTGATCAGGAAGATCGGATGACATTTATGTCCCTGGGATGTTGTCAGACAAGAGGCAGTATCTTCTGACAGACCAGACGGAACCCAGGCTATCACTTTCTGGTCTTCCTAAGGCACTTTCCTCCAGGCTTCCTTCCAGGCTGTGGCTCTGATCTTCTAGTTGTGGCCACAGCCTCCTCCCGGCTGCCACTTGCCACAGCCTCCTCCCGGCTGAGGTCTTCCTGTGTATGAAAATGGGACATCGTTTTAGTTCTTTGTTCATCAATCACACTATTTTCAGCTCATGACTGTTGCAAATTGAATGTTAATAAATAGAACATACTATCATTCTGAGCCCAGCATTTTTCCTTCTTGGCCCAATGCTTTTTGGTCACTACTGTCTATTGATATGTCAACCACTTTATTAAATCACAACTTAACTGATCAATAATAACATCTAGTTAACATCATTAAATGTACGTCAAGAAATATGTTCACCAATGCTATACCTGTCTCAAGCTGGACCCCTCCACATGTTGCTGCCTGGAAGGCCCAGGTTGGACATCCGAAGCCTCAGCTGGGGGGGGGGGGGGAGGAAGCCTTGAAGGAAGACTGTAGAGTGATGGCATGGGTTCCCTCTGGTTTGCCAGAAAATGTAGCCTCTCGTAGAACTGCATCCTGGGGACATAAATGTCATTTGGATCTATTGATCGCAGGGAATTCTGGAACCTCTGGCGCTCCCTCAGATAGGTGCTCCTCAGGGCACCAATTTTGACCATCACATAGGTGATGTCTGCCGTGGGGAGCATGATTTGAACGTAACGGAGTCGTTTCTCCAGCGCTGCCTTCCTTTTGCTTAGATTATTATAATCTGGGCGTGAATTCTGCCACAGGCAGGGCATCGCCCTGAGCTCATCAATTATAAGCACATTGAAAAATGGCAATTTAAAAGGATCCATAGTATTTTCTGCAAGACAAACCATAATAATGTCAGGCTAAACTCTCCTAATCTTGTCCCAAAATAAGCCTCAATCTAGAAGCAGTCTAGGCTAGTGGTGTACCAAGTTCAAATTGTACCTTCGTTATATCGCTTGTTGCATCAACTCTCTCTCTCTCTTTGCTCACAGATTGTCCGTACGACACACGCGTGTGACGTTTTATATATAGTGCACATGCGTGAAACTCCGCCCGCCCCTGGCGATCTTTCTCGTCTATTCCCTGCCCCTTTCTCTTTACGGCACAGTGGGGAGCACATGGCGGAGACACAGCAGGTGCGCACTAACTATTCCAGCAACGAGGAGGAGGACAAGGAAAGCCCGGAGCCAGAAACGTCCCAATCCCGGAGGAGAAGATTTAAGGCCTCAAATATGTCTTTTGGAGATGGTGGACATATTGAAGAGGAGCGACTATGATGGGAAGTATGGGCCTTACCCTAACCCAAATGTCAGAAAGGCCAAGTTCATTGCTAAAGTTGTGAAGAGTCTGCAGAAGAATTTTGGGTTACGACAATCCAAGGATCAATTGAGGAAACGCTGGTCAGACCTGAAACTGAGGAAGCATGATCAGTACAGAAAGATCAAGCAAGTTCTTCAAAAAAGTAAGTAGTTGTCGTGTGTTCATATTATTTTTCTTGTTTGCATACTTCTCCCTGTGCTTTGTTTTTTAATGTTGGACAGTTGAAAATGGCCACTTTCGGGGGGCGGAGCCGGCGGCCAGAGCGCATGGACGGCTGAGGAGAGCGCTCTGTCACAGCGGA
Organism: Lithobates sylvaticus; assembly: GCA_028564925.1. Lineage (NCBI taxonomy): Eukaryota > Metazoa > Chordata > Amphibia > Anura > Ranidae > Lithobates > Lithobates sylvaticus. The sequence continues at coordinate 195,545,047 of CM053031.1, read as the reverse complement.
TTCAATAAAGCGGCTCACAGCGAGTAAACAGCCCGGATTTTTTGCCCACATGCCAGGGGAACACTCAAGGAGTACTCCGGTACCCATGGCTAAGAGGAAGGAACGCGAGGGACCGCGGAAACTCACCGAATTCTTCCCTCCGGCGGCCGGTGTAATAATCCAAGATGGTGCCCGCGGGGACCGCCAGGCCGCGGCCTATGCATCTCAATCAGGCCAGAATCATCCCAGCCAGCAGCCATCCGAGGGTGAGTCACATTCTGCTCTGATCCCACTACCTGCATCCCCCTTTGTGAGCCCTGTAAAGCAGAAAAGGAAGCTAGGCAATGACACTGACACAGCAGGCCCACAGGAGGACTCTATGGAGGAATCTGCCTCATATGCACAACAGCTAGACGCTTTCCCCACCTCTGGCCAGCCTATTGTAGATACCACCCTGAAGGAAATGCTGCAAACACTCAGGGGGGCCCTCCAGCAAGATATGGTAGCATTTATGCACACCACTAAAGCAGATATATCAGCACTCAGCAACAGAGTGACATATGTGGAACACAAAATGGAAGATTTCACCATTGCACATAATGAAATTGTGGATGCCCACTTCAGTGTTGAGGATGAACTTAAAGCGATGCGCCTCAAAATGGCCGACATCGAGGACAGAGCACGCAGGAACAATGTTAAATTCAGGGGGGTCCCCGAAACAGTTAAACCGGCTGATTTGACTGCGTATATTCAAAAGCTAATGATCACGGCCCTCCCCACCCTAGGGCCTGCGGATGTTATCATTGACAGAGCACACAGACTGCCAAAACCCTCCTTCCTGTCCGAACAGGTCCCCAGGGATGTCATTGCCAGAATTCATTTTTACCACGTGAAAGGTCAACTTATGCGCTACTCCAGGCAACACCCTTCCCTGCCTGACCCCTTCACTGGCATTGCATTGTACGCTGACCTGTCACAAGCCACACTGACGGCCAGACACAACCTGGTCCCAATTACTAAAATTCTGCGAAACCACAAAATTCTGTACAAGTGGGGCTTCCCTGCCAAATTGATGCTTGACTGGAATAATCATCCCTATGTCATTTCTTCTCTTGAGAAAGGATTGGAACTGCTGCGACAATGGCACCTACTCCCTGCGGATGCAGAAGCTGCGGACCCTGACCCTCGCCAGAACCGACGCACCCACCAGCACCAGGACAGAAGACACAGATGAGTAAATGACATTACCATAATTCTATCAGTACCTATTGTACCTCAGAAGTAAAATATCCCTCTGCTCTCCCCTGGCGCCCTTACCCTAACTATATTTGCAGGCTGAAACTCACGACAGCATCCGCTGTTCGGCTGTTTCCGAATACTCATTTCTCCCCTGATTTTACCTGCAGGATGAACCACATATCCTGCTCTCCACATGACCGGCAATGGTCTAGTTCTGTTTTTTCTTTGGTTTTGTTTGGTTTTTGTTTCTAACCCACTGTCAGTTCAGGCAGTCACCCAGCCCTTAGTACACCTACCAAGAAATTCTTCTTACCTCAAGGATCTATCCAACCTCTCCACTAGATGGCAGCACACAACGTCTCTACCGAAAGAACATGAATGTTAAAATCCTGTCACACAATGTGAGGGGCCTCAACAGCCCTTACAAGAGAAGGGCGCTCTGGAAGTCCGCACTGGACAAGGACTGTGACATAATCTGTGCACAAGAGACCCATTTCACCAAAAACAACCCACCCAAATGTACTCACAAGAAGTTCCCATATATTTTCCATGCGAATGATGACGCCAAGAAAAATGGTGTAATGATTGCTATTAGAGACTCTGTAACCTTCTCTTTATTACAGGAATTCACTGACACACGTGGCCGCTACATTATCTTGGTTGCAGAGATTAATAGAAATATCTACACACTGGTAAACCTATATGCACCTAATGTTAAGCCATTGAAATTTATTCGTAAAGTAGTAAGTAAAGCTAGATCCCTTCAGAAGGGATGTTTAGTAATATGTGGTGACTTTAATACGGTTATGAATGTGGAATTGGACTCCTCCTCGGTGACCCTGAAGCAGAGGCCTTGCCTAGGCCCTTTCTGTCATGAGGAAAGACTTTTCGATCCCTGGCGCTGCTCCAGATCCACCGAGAGGGACTATTCGTTTTATTCTACTGTACACAATAGTTACTCTAGGATTGACTTTTTCCTCACAGATATTCAAACACTACAAAATGTGGTAAAATCTGATATCCACAATATCACGTGGTCGGACCATGCTCCAATAACACTTGAGATTCTGGATACCAATAAAATGCACCATAGACCTCTGTGGCGCAATAATACCTTCCTCCTGTCTCACCCCCAATTTAGGGACGAGATCGAAGGGAAATTAAAAGAATTTTTTCAATTCAACAATGACAGTGACTGCTCCCCTTCCACGACGTGGTGCGCTCACAAAGCGTACTCTAGGGGCGCTCTAATTCAGATAGCCTCTAGGGAACGCAAAAAGAAACTCCTTCGCATGACTCAACTCCACAAGTCCATAGCAGACCTGGAATTATTACATAAAAATCCCACTACTGCCACCCCAGGCATCCTCCAACAACTCACACAATGCCGTGAAGACCTAAGACAGGAACTTAAAAAAGACCAAGATATACTATATAAACGTATGAAAGTAACCTTCTACTCGCAGAATAACAGAGCAGGCAAAATCCTAGCTTCCCAATTAAAAAAAAGACAAGCCAAAAGCAATCTCACACAACTCCAACACCACAGATCCCACACAATATCCTATAACCCCAAAGACATCGCAAATACCTTTAAAGACTACTATGACTCCCTCTACAACCTCAGACATGACACGTCCACTCACCAACCTTCAGGAGACGAAATTGACGAATTTCTCAGTGAAGTGAACTTACCCTCTGTAGATGCTACCACACTCCACCACCTTAATTCCCCCATTACTTGCGAGGAGGTGATCTCTGTGATCAAATCCCTTCCCATGCACAAATCCCCAGGGGCTGACGGTTTCTCAGCTGAATACTATAAGGCTTTCTCCCCGCTCTTAGCACCAAAACTAGTGAACGTATATAACCAGGCGATTACATCAGGCTCACTCCCCGAAGAAATGCTGCAAGCTATAATAGTAACCATACCGAAACCAGGCAAGGACCCATCCCACCCCCAAAATTTTAGGCCAATATCCCTATTGAACTCAGACCTAAAAATTTTTGCTAAAGTACTGGCCAACAGATTAATGTTGGTCACCCCCAATCTACTTGGACTGGACCAAGTAGGCTTTGTAAAAGGCAGACAAGCACCAGATGGAACCAGAAGAATGCTAAATCTATTGCGTTTCACGGAAGTTACCAATACCCCTAGCGCATTCCTAGCCTTAGATGCTGAAAAGGCATTTGATAGGGTTAACTGGCTATACCTATCAAAAACCTTACAGAAATTCGGACTATCAGGTCATATTCACTCTGCAATAATGTCACTCTACTCACACCCCTCAGCTAGAGTTTTCAATTCTGGAATGCTATCTGACAAATTCCCACTATCAAACGGTACGCGTCAAGGGTGCCCGTTGTCACCAATCCTTTTCTCCCTCGTTATAGAACCCCTAGCGGAGCGCATTCGCTCCTCAGAATCGGTATTCGGAATTGAAGTAGAGAGAGAAACCCATAAAATAGGATTATTTGCTGATGACATTATTCTCACAATTACAAAACCAGAAATCTCTATCGCAACAATAAGCAAAATATTACATGACTTTGGGTACATATCTTACTATAAAGTCAATACTGGTAAATGCTTTGCACTGACACAGAATCTATCATTGCTGACCAAAAAGAGACTGAAGCAAATTTTCCCATGCAACTGGGACTCACCTTCTATCACTTATCTTGGGGTGCAGCTATCCTCCTCATCAGCGAACACTTACACCCATAACTTCCCTCCACTGCTTATTAAAGTAACAGAGGAAATGAAGAATATCGCCAAACTCCAACTTTCCTGGCTGGGGAGAATTGCTGCATACCAAATGCAAATAATGCCTAAACTAATATATCATTTCAGAACTCTACCTATCCCCATCCCTCAAACTTTCTTTACGCAACTATCTAAACACCTTAACACTTTCATCTGGTCGGGGAAAAAACCACGCATAGCATTATCCCAACTTTACAAGCCTAAACACTTAGGAGGGGTGGGCCTGCCAAATGCCTACTCCTACTACCGAGCTGCGATACTGGACCAAATGAAATATTGGTTCTCATCCCAATCGAATAACAGATGGTCGAACCTGGAGTGTACAATTACCCCGGGACATGATCTCCCAGCCCTTGCAATGGCATCCAGTATTCACTTCAAGCCTAAAATACCACCGTACCCCACTATCCAAGCCACGGTTGCAGCCTGGTCAGATCTTACACGACAAAAGTTCACCGACACCCCACTCAAAAGTATGCAGACCCCCCTGGCATCATACCAATATCTCATACCACATATCTCCACAGTGGACTGGAAGAAAAAGGGGATTAATTTCCCCTCCCAACTGGAGTCTAGCACCCCACTGGACGATTACAGAATATACCAATTGAAACACTACTCAGCTTCTCACAGAGGTCAATCGATAGAAATTCCCCAATCACTATGGGACTTTTTAATCAGTAAACCTTCAGTTAAAAAGAAAGGGATCTCACTATTTTATAAACAATCTCAACCACTATATCTTAATTATAAAACGAACAATATGACCAAATGGGAACAAGAATTAAAGAAGGTCTTTACACTAGCACAATGGCAACTAGCAATTAAGATAAACAGTAAATCCTCTGCATGTATTGACCACTGGGATAATGCACAAAAAATACTACATAGATGGTATCTCACACCCGCCCGTCTTCACAAGATGGATGCAAATATCACACCTCTCTGTTGGAGAAACTGCCAGAGTCATGGCAATTTACTCCACACCCTTTGGAGCTGTGGAATCATCACACACTTCTGGAAGGAAGTTTCCTCCATCATACAGGATATCACCCATACCACAGCGGACCTTGACCCAGCCCTAGCACTACTTAGCCTTGGCATGGAACAATATCCTCCTACGTTGAGGAAAGTGGTCGCACACATATTGTTTGCAGCCCGCATAGCCCTAGCGAAAGAATGGCGCTCGGCGTCACCACCAGTCCCGGCAATAGTGATCTCACGAGTCAATAGCCAATATACCATGGAAAAACTATTAGCATATAAAGAAGGTAGAGCCCCTACCTTCCACAAATACTGGGAAACATGGAAAATGTCCAAATATGCCTCCTCACATTTGTGAACACCACCAACCCACCTATTTCTACTGATATAAAATCTTGATAGAGTCCACCTAGTGGAGGTCGTGCAAATCCCCTACAGTAATAATGACAATGTTAGTAGCATCCTTTAAGAGTGTATAAACTACCACTGTTACTGTAGGATTACCCGTGTACTAATACACTTTGCATACTTATCAAAGTTTTCTAAGTTAGTAGTATTTGTTTACATGACTGTAAACTCTCTATTAGTTAAGCAATACCGTGTGCGACTTCGCTATCTCCCAAGACCCTCAGTAAGGTCTATGGGTGACTGCCCTAGGAACATAGTCATCATCAGCCTGCTCACAATAGCACCCGCAAGGGGTGACAGGCTGTGCCCAATTGGAGGCCATTAGCTAGGAATGTAAGGCAGTTTGTTGTTGTTTAACAGACGGTTTGATTTTCCTGTATCTACAACTTATCCTGTAACTGCATGTTTACAATGTTCTTTTTATCACATGTAAATTGTAAAACTCAATAAAAATCCTTGGTTAAAAAAAAGAAAATGGCCACTTTCAAGCACACAAATGTGTGGTGAGAGGAATCCTCATTTCAGCAGCTGCTAAACGGAAAAAAGCTGCCCGGAAGTATTTCAGTGAACTTACAGTCCGCATTAGACATCTTGAAAACACACATAAACGCACTAGAGCACTGACCACTTTAAATACCCTGATCCAAGCCAGGAAAGAAATGCTTGAACTCTTAGGGAAACAAATTTGTCGCAAATACATCCTTACCCAAAAGACCTTTTACGAATTTGGCAACAAAACGGGACGATTATTAGCAAGAGCTCTCCACTCCAAAAAAGATAAGAATACCATACACTCCCTTACAGACTCGCTAGGACGCAAAATAACTTCTACACCAGATATAGCCAATCTATTTGTAAACTATTACTCTAAATTGTATAATCTATCTACACCTTCTTCACCCCATAATTTATCTCAGAGCTGATCAATGATTTTTTACGTCAATACAGCCCTACCCCTATCTCGGACTCTTCTTTTCAAACGCTTGATTCACCCCTAACTAAAGAAGAAGCTACTACGGCATTAAAACTAATGAAAACGGGTAAAAGTCCCGGACCCGACGGTCTAACTGTTGGATACTATAAAACATACGCACACTTACTGACCCCTATCTTCATCTCTTCTTTTGACACTTGCTCTTCTTACACCACTTCCCCTCGAGACTTGTTGACAGCTCATATCGCTGTCATTCCCAAACCAGGAAAAGACCCCACACTTGTCGCAAACTATAGACCTATTTCGCTCTTAAATGTCGATCTTAAATGGTACGCCAAAATATTAGCCAACCGACTCCTCCCTTTACTCCCAGATCGTATCCACCCAGACCAAGTAGGGTTTATCCCTGGTAGAGAAGCAAGGGATAATACTCTCAAAACACTTAACATACACCATTGGCTTACATCTCAACGGCTTAAAGGCTTTCTCCTTTCCCTAGACGCAGAGAAGGCATTCGATAGAGTGGCCTGGGACTACATGACAGCAACACTAACAGCCTTAAGCTTTCCCACTCGTATGCTTAATTTTATCCGCATGCTATAATCCGCTCCTACGGCAAAAGTTCGAGTCAACGGCCACCTATCGAATGCCTTCTCCATCACAAATGGCACCCGTCAAGGATGTCCATTGTCCCCTCTGATCTTTGTTCTCACACTGGAACCACTTCTACGACATATTAGGGCAAACCCAGATATAAAAGGGATAGACGTCAAGGGCCGCACCTTTAACCGCTTCAATACAGGGCTTTTAAACACCCTTCCTTACCAGAGCACTTTTTGCGATTCGGCACTGCGTCGCTTTAACTAACAATTGCGCGGTCGTGCAACGTTACACCCAAACAAAATTGACGTCCTTTTTTTCCCACAAATAGAGCTTTCTTTTGGTGGTATTTGATCGCCCCTGCGGTTTTTATTTTTTGCGCTATGAACAAAAGAAGAGCGACAATTTTGAAAAAAAAACACAATATTTTTTACTTTTTGCTATAATAAATATCCCATTTTTTTTAAAAAAAACTATTTTTTTTCCTCAGTTTAGGCCGATACGTATTCTTCTACATATTTTTGGTAAAAAAAATCGCAATAAGCGTATATTGATCGGTTTGCGCAAAAGTTATAGCGTCTACAAAATAGGGGATAGATTTATTGAATTTTTTTTTTTTTTTTTTTTACTAGTAATGGCGGGGATCTGCGATTTTTTTTCGTGACTGCGACATTGCAGCGGACACTTCGGACACTTTTGACACATTTTTGGAACCATTCACATTTACACAGCGATCGTTGCTATAAAATTGCAGTGATTACTGTGTAAATGTGACTGTCAGGGAAGGGGTTAACACTAGAGGGCGCTGGAGGGGTTAATGTGTTCCCTAATAGACGTGATTCTAACTGTAGGGGGAGGGGACTTAAGGGGAGGAGACCGATCATGTGTTCCTCCGTACTGGGATCACATGATCGGTCTCCTCTGCACTGACAGGACGTGGAGCTGTGTGTTTACACACACAGCTCCACGTTCCCGCCCGGTCCCGTTGTTTTAACGGGCAATCGCGGGTGCCCGGCGGACATCGCGGCCGCCGGGCACTCGCACCGGCTCCCGAGCGATGCCGCGGGCGCGCGCGCGCGCCCCCCCAGGCGGCCGGGAATCCGAGGACGTCATATGACGCCCACCCAGGATGGTAGATCCACCTTGTGGGCGTCATATGACGGCGGGCGGTGTTGAAGTGGTTAAAACTGCCGCGTTTGCAGATGATATACTTCTATTCCTGTCAGAACCCTTGACGTCCATTCCAAACCTACTTAAAACTTTAACACACTTCAAAGCTCTATCTAACCTCCAAATCAACATTGCAAAGTCCAACGCCTTAAATATTTCTTTACCCGCGGAGCACTACATGCAGAGCCTAAACAACTTTCCATTTAAATGGAGCAAAAGCCATCTTACATACCTAGGCATCAATATCCCCACTTCCCTTACCAACCTATACTCTGCAAATTACCTACCCCTTTTACGTACTATTACCCGCGACCTTAAACAGTGGTCGGTGGGAGTCTTTTCCTTGTTTGGCAGAGCTTCCATAATAAAGATGAATATTCTGCCTAGAGTATTGTACCTCTTTCAGACATTACCGATCAAACTCATTTTTCGCAAATTATGCACAGATTTTATTTGGGGCAAATTGAAACCCAGACTAAACTACGAGGGTCTCACTACCCCCAAACTCAAAGGTGGTCTAGGCCTACCTGACGTCAAAAAATATTATCTAGCTTGCCACTTAACAAGAATTATCGACTGGAACATCCACTCCACCACTAAAGACTGGGTCCAATTGGAAAACTCTATAGCTCCTATTCCAGTGGCCCAAACCCCATGGCTACAACCAAAACATATCCCACCCATATATACATCACATCCTATCATATCCCCGACACTCCATGCTTTTCAACATACCTGCTACAAATACCGAATCTCATCACCTCTAGGACCTATGACTCCACTCAGACTGAATCCTGACTTTACGCCAGGAATGCACTCTTCCTTCCTAACAGAACTATGGCCACACACCAACGTTATTGCCAATCACTTCTTTGAAAACAACCACCTGATTCCGTATTCAGAGCTAAAGACTAACATAAATGCTGCTAGGTTCCCATTTTGGACATATATTCAAATTCGACATTTTCTAAATACCAAACCTAGTAACACGGACTGGTCTAGGCAACTGACTCCTTTTGAAGAAATGTGTATTAAAAACGAACTGCAGAGACACCTTATATCATTCACTTACAACCTACTATTCCCCTGCCAACACCTGACGAATCACCGAATCAACAGTAATTGGCATAAGGATCTCTCCGTTGAACTATCTGACAGAGATTGAGAGAACATTTACACAGTTGTCCACAAGGGTTCCCTAAACGTTTATGCCCAAGAAAACGCTTTTAAATTGCTCTCAAGATGGTATAGAACACCTATCTTATTACATCGAATCTACCCAACTACCTCCCCATTGGAGTTGTGAAAAAGATACTGGATCATTGTTGCATATATGGTGGTCCTGCCCCAAAATTCAGCCATACTGGACAGAAGTACATAGACTTACCCAACAAATTTTCACCCACACCCTGGCATACTCCCCTACACAACTTCTATTACACCTTTCGACCCCACCTCTAAAATCATACCTGAGATCTTTACCCATGCATATGCTCATGGCTGCAAACGTGTGTTCCTGCCAAATGGAAGTCCACGGAACCTCCCTCCTTAAAATACTGGTTCCGACGTATTAACAAAACTTCAGAAATGGAGGAATTAATCCACCAAGCTAGAGACACCCCTTACAAATTTACTCAAACATGGTCATGTTGGTTACACTATCGTACAACTGATGAATATTCTAGAATCCTCTCTTGATCAACTAATAGGAGCTGTGGTGGCACAAATCAATACCGCCCTATACCTAACCCGAGCTGAGTCCAAACTTCCCTTCGATACCCCATTTTACATTTATAAATGCTGAGGATGGATACCTTTCCTCCTAGATGCTCCAACTGCATACCTTCGATACCATTACCCCCTACCAACCACTGTTTTGATACATATTTTATCTTCAACTTACGCTTGTGCTTTATTACTACCGACTACCTACGTGTATACTGAATTAGTTTAAATCACCTCACTTATAACTATATAGACCCCATCTTCTTCAACGGATATATTAATACTGAATCTTATTTATACATGTTTCGACTACTTCTATGTACTAACGCACTTTTCCTTTTGTATAATCTAACAACACTTCCTGCTGTTAATATACTGAACTCTACCTTACAACTGTTGTTCTATTGATGGATATTGCATCTCGCGGCTGCGTCCGCACTCATTTATCCTTGTTATGTTATTATACCTCAATAAAACTGTTTTGAAAATGGCCACTTTCATGTTCCTGTATTCAATCGATCGTAATAAACCTCGATAGTTCGCCCACTTATAATACGATGTTTGGTGAAGTTGGAGTTACCTACATTTCTTTAGGCCTGTTTCTAGTCAAAGGAAGTTTGTTGTCTATAGGGGTTTGTAATAGAATGAAATGCAAACTTGATTCAGTGTAAAGGAGAGGTCACTCAGTAGCTGTTTACACATCTGGACTCTAGAGCACTAGTGCTGGGACACCAGAACACCCTTTTTATTAGGGTGTCCCACACATGTGCTTCAGTGGATACTATAGGGGTGTCTCCCTCTGTCAAACTTGCACCAAACAGGTAATACGTTTTGCAGCTTTACAAAGTGTCACAATTAATGTTTTTTGGCTTTGAACTTGGCCAAAAAACACAATTGTATGACACTTCCAAGCAATGTTTCAGATTCCTATTTCTGCCCTCAAAGATTGGTGTGCTAAGTATTCCTTTTGTACATTCTCATAGGAGAGAGAAAACTCGGGACATCTGAGGACACCAGGGACCCCACACCTCCCAAAGAAGGGGAAATACCAACACCAGAAGCAGAGGAGGAAGGAGAGATTGTAGAAGTTGGAGAAATTGTCACCACAACAAGTGAGTGTTGGAGACCACAGCTTCAGGTAAGCTAATCAATGTATGCCTGCATATTTAAAATACACAGTGTTTGTTGTTTTTTTTTTTTTTTTTTTTTAGGTGATGTGGATGTTGTGGAAGAAGAATCACATTTTACCAGTGAAAGTGCACACGTGCTCATCGGGGAGATAATGGTGTGCAATCGGGATCTAGATGATATCAAGAAAAACATCAATGCTGTTCAACAAAAAAATAAGAACATTATTGATGTTTTAGGGAAAATCTGAAACACCACAAACTAGCTACCAGACATTTTCGGGTTTTAAAAAACACAATTTTTATGTAAGAAAATCGCTAAATTTGGAAGATGTACACAGTGTGTCAACATGTGCTATCTCCCATCATGGTGACCACGTTTTGTGGGTGCAACCCCTTACTAACTACTAAAGTGGCTGAGGTAAGGGGTTGCACCCCCAAAACACGTACATTGATCCCCATGATGAGAGATTGCACATTTTGACATTCTAGGCATTGTTCTTGAAGAAAATGCCCAGTTTGATCCCCAAATTGTGTGCATCTTCTAAATTTGGCTTTTCCAGGGGAGACATCCCATGTGATGAAGGCAAGATCAACAGTTTGGACATACTCATGTCTGATCTTGTCTTCACTTTTCCAAGTTGAACTTTGTAAGTTTCTGTGTTCTGTATGTTCTGCTTTGATACATGCCTGTTTACAAAAAAGGGCCAAGTTATTAATGTTAGTAAAAAATGTTATAAACACCAAATATGTTTTTTTTTTTTAAAAGCCTTTTTGAAAGGCACATGTGAATGTGCTTGAAGTAAAAATTGACCGTATCAACAATGTGTGGCTTCCTTATTCCAAACCCAAAAAGCATTATTTGCGTAAAAAGTTGTTGTTTTTGGTGACAATGGGTGTTATTTACTAAAGGCAAATCCACTTTGCACTCCAAGTGCAGTTTCAGGTGCACTTGTAGTGCATAGTGGATTTGTCTTTTGGAAATTACACCCACGGTGCTTTTTAATAAACCACCTATCACGCCATTTTCAGGAATCCACACATTTCTGTCATGGTGCTGAAAAGGAGTATTTTTTGGGTCAGTAAATGCTCTACATACCTTAAGTAAAAAAACTAGCTGTATGTATCAGACCCACAACATGAGAAGATTATTTTTAGGAAGAAGAGACTGTAACCTCATCTCGCCCAGAAAGTGCGTTTACACTGTTGAAGCTAAAGGCCCAAAAATAAACCATAAAATAAGCAAGAAGACACCTACAGTAAACCCAAGCAGTAAATGAAAACAAATCTTATTTCAGTTTCCAAAATAAATTTATTAAAAAATGCCTCTCACACATTGTCTGGCATATCAATGGCCCCCCTACCCACAAAGTACTCCATATCTCTCTCTGACTTTGCAGGCATTTAGGGGGGCAAGCCAGGACGTACAGCTTCAAGGGCTGTCAGGTTGGCATTTTGTGGGATGTCGGCATCAGGGCCAACAGACACAACATAGTTTGTTGAATGCTTTTTTTTTAAATTGTGCAAAATGCAGCAGGAAAGCACAATGTGATTCAGTTTATATTCCGCCATGTGGATGGGTGTCAAAAATAGGCGGAAGCGGCTGGCCATGATCCCAAAAGCATTCTCTACCACTCTTTGGGCTCTGGACAGCTGAAAATTAAAGACCCTCTGGTCCGGGGTGAGGGTCCTCATCGGGAAAGGCCGTATCAGATGGTTCGACAAAGCAAACGCTTCATTCGCGATAAGGACGAAGGTGAGTCCTTCCACATTCTCCTCTGGAGGTGGCAAGCCCAGACTGCCACTCTGGAGACGCCAGTAGAACTCTGTCTGCGCAATGGCTCCACCATCCAACATCCGGACATTCTTCCCCACGTCCACATAGAGAAACTCATATGTCGCTGACACCACCACCAACATCACAATACTATTAAACCCCTTATAGTTGTAATAGTATGACCCCGAGTTGAGGGGTGGGACGATGCGGACGTGTTTTCCATCAATTGCACCTCCACAGTTAGGAAAGTCCCAACAGCTGGCAAAGTGGGAGGCCACAGTCTGCCATTCTTGTGGTGTTGAAGGAAACTGTGGAGTCAAAAAAGAAAAAAACAATTGTAATTTTGCACATAAACATTACAACCAGCTTATACACAAAGATTTTGGAACAAGATCAGAATAACATTTTGGCTAAAAAGTACTTACAAACCAAAGTATAAGGTCCCCTTAGCAGATTCTTCACCCCCCATCACCCCCCCCCCACTTCTGATGGGCCATTGCCAAAAAATATGGGGGGGGGATGTATTGGACAGGTAACCCTCCCCACTTCATTGAGAGCTGAATGCTTAAATAATGTGTGATAGTTAGGCCAGACCCTCCTTACTTAACACTATTGGCAGCCCACCGGACAGGTAAAAAGTGTCCAAATCCCAAATAAAAAAAAAAAGAAAATGCATAAATGGAAGCACATTTTGACATTCTGCTCTTAACTATCAAGCTAATAGGAGTAAAAAAACATTTAGCATTTGAAAGTATTGAGGCAGGCCCTTGCACTACATGCTTTGCTGAATTCATCCATAAATATGACCACTAAAGAGGTAGGTATAGTGTGTATTGAGTTTGGCAAAGTCAGCAGATATAGGACTGGTATCAGCTGACCTAGCAGTTGGGGGAGGGGGGGTCCTTATGAGTTTGGCCCACCAAATAAAAAAGGGGGACTCTGCATGAAGTTAAACACACAGAAAACATTTGTGGATATTTTAGGGGGTGTATAGGGGAAACCAATACTATGGAGCAGACAAAATACATTGCTAAGTGACTAGGCCATACGTGTATATGGGTGTATAGAGAATGCTGGGGAGGTAAATGAAGGTAAAAATGCATGAAGGACAAAAAAAAAAAAACATTCCAAGGTTCCAGCATGCATGAGGACAAAGGGGCACAGCATATTACAGCATATTACAGCATATTGCAATCATGGTAATTAGGGAATGAGGAAAGAAATACAAGACATTAGCAAACAGTAAATACATAGAATGGAATAGTAAAGGAGAAATCTTACCTTAATATAGTCCTCCTGCAGGACCTGGATAATGGCAGAACAGGTCTCTGGAATAATGATACCCAGAGCCTGGGGGGAGATACCTGTGGAGAACTTCAGGTCCTGAAGGCTTCTCCCTGTCGCCAAGTACCTCAACGTGGCAACTAGCCTCTGCTCCAGAGTGATGGCTTGCCTCATGCAGGTATCCTGCCTGATGATAAAAGGGGTCAGCAAAGCCAACAGACGGTGAAAAATGGGGTCCGTCATCCTGAGAAAGTTCCTGAAATCATCAGGATTAGTCTCCCGGATCTCATGAAGCAAAGGCATGTGCGAGAATTGGTCACGCTGGAGCAACCAATTCTTGGTCCATGAACTCCTCCTCGCCCTGTTCATGGACTGGGCTTGGGTCAAAGCTAAAAGCCCAACACCAAGCCCCTGCACAGCACGAACTCTACGACGAGTACGTACACGAAACATGGCTTCCAAGCGATCGGCTGGTCAGAACGGACTAACAGAAAGCACCGATAAACAGCAAGGCCTGAAAGAATGAAATGAATACCAGAAACAAGCAGACAAAAAGCAGTGTGTATCAAAGCGTCCTATATCAAGAAGATATAAAGATATAGGCCGCAATGACCAACAAATGCGAACTGACTACATGCACTGATAAACAGATACGCACAGACAAGCACAAACTGAAGAGCAGTAACGATCTGAAGCACAAGTCTGAAAAGCGCGAATTGTATGTAACCAAACTTCTACTAACACGCGATAAACACGGAATCATCAGAAGGAGCCCAAAGGGGGCCGGACGTGGTGCTGAACTTCTCTTTTCTAATCCCGTCATACACGGCTTGCGTCACAGCATTCTAGAAGACCGGAAATTCCGTCAAAGTTGTCCGACCGTGTGTATGCAACACCAGCTTTGGACAAAATCTGACGGAAAGGATCCGACGGATATGGTCATCGGAATTTCCGACCGCGTGTACGGGGCATAAGTCACATGACACGAGGGAGGGAAATGGCTGATTGGGCCCAATTTGGAAATTTTCACATAGGGGTGTACTCACTTTTGTTGCCAGTGGTTTAGACATTATTGGCTGTGTGTTGATTTATTTTGAGGGGAAAGAAAATTTACACTGTTATACAAGCTGTACACTAACTACTTTACATTGTAGCAAAGTTCTTCAGTGTTGTCACATGAAAAGATAGAATAAAATATTTACAAAAATGTGAGGGGTGTACTCACTATTGTGAGATACTGTATGTTGTGATGTTGGATCCCTGATATTATTTGGGATCACACAGCTCATACTATATGAAAGATGCATGCTTAATTTTAAGAACTGGTTTACAATTACTCATCAATAGAACTTACAGCATCATGAATTGAGAGAGTGTTAACAGCTTTTACCTCCAAAAGTAGCTCCCTCACCAGAAGTCTCTACTTTGCTTACAGAAACCATAGTCTCTACTTTGCTTACAGAAAACATAGTCCTCGAACCTTGTTGATCATACAACAATGTATTAAATGTTCAATGCACATGGTGTGGTCTTAATTTATCATACATGTTGAATATTCAAATGATGATACTTTTGGCCTTCTTTATTCTGCATTGAGACCAAGGTGGACAGTTAATGCCGTAGAGCAGTGACCAAACTGCAGCCTGGGGACCAGATGTGGCCCTCTGCTTCTTTTTATCCCGTCCTTGTGCACTATTCCATCCACTGACATTCCATCCTATTCCTAATGACAAAAATGATGGGCACAAGTACTCCCACTGACACAAATAATGGGTCATTGTTTACTCACACTGACAAGTCCTACTCCCACTGGTCACAGTCCAGCCCCCCTAAACTCTGAAGGACAGTATACTAGCCCTTTCTATTGGAGACCCCTGCCATGGAACCTCCTTGTTAGGGATAAATCATGGAGTCAGACAGAGGAAAATATGTCTGGCCTGCTACTATAACATTTATTAGGCTGTGTGAATTGAAACAAAATGACAAAATCTACAGTAGTATTTTTTTTTTTATGTTGGCAGTATTTGAATTGTTGTGTAGTTCATTTGCACAGAATACCATTATCATGGGAGGGATGAAGGGGGGTGACTTGTTGAGCATGGAGCAGAGAGCGTGCTAGTCATGCTCCGGGCTCCCGCAGTGATCTGGACCCAGCTGAGGATCATGATGAGGCTTTGATGTTCACCTGAGTGCTGACCGCTGATATCGCTTCCACATCTCATTCTCCTCATCCAGGAGGACTGATTACAAACTCGACAGACCCAGGCAGACAGACCCAGGCAGACTGACCCAGGCAGTAGCGGTATCAGCAGCATCAGCGGTGGCAGCGGCTGGTTTATCTGCCGGTTATCTTGCTGGTTGTCCTGCATCTGTACCTGGTTCGTTTGATCCATCTTATCTTTATTGTTTTACCATCAGCTAATCAGCTTAACCTGCTTGACCTCCCTACTCCCTACTGGTCTGTCATTGACAATTTCTCCCACTGATCCCGGGATATCCCATGGGACGGAGGAGGAGGAGAGGAGCAGCGTGTATACCGGCAGTGCTCAGTCCTGCTCTCGCCCATCAGTCAATAGCTCCCTCTGTAAGGGATCAGCAAGGAATAGCTGAGCTTTTCCCGATTGGTGGACGGACCCGCTCCCGCACCTCCCGCACCTCTAAGACTGTGACTGCGACGGATCGAAGCCGAGGAGCTTCTAGATGTGCTGCTGTTTGTGTCTCTCCCCCTCTGGCTAACCACCTGGCTAATCTATCACAGCGATCAGATATTAGCGATACAGACATTACAGTCAGTACTGTGCCACTGTCATCCATATCACCACTTGCTATACCATTTGTAACACCACCGGCAATATCAGTGATACCTATACTACCTGTTTTACCTGTACTACCGGTGTTGGCACCTGCACCTACACCTACATCTACATCTGTATCAGTGTCATTGCCACCACTGCAGTCCCCATTGCTGTTGCCTCTGTCGCCATCGTTGCTGCTGTCGGCTGTTGAAATGGGGGAAAGTGGGGACATCAAGAACGCCAACGCCGAGAAAGAACGGTCAGCTTCTATGGTCTCTCCAGGCACACAGACCACTGGGTTACAATCCCCTGGACCCACAGACTGGACTGCACACCCTGCACACCCTACACACCTTGCACACCTTGAACCTCATGAATCTACAGATCTTACAGACTCCATAGAACTCACAGAGCCGGCTGCATCAGGTACAATAAATATAAATGTGAATGGGAGTGTGAAGGGGCTAGACTCTGTTACCTACCACTCATCACCGCTTATCACTATCAAGGGGGGATGCAGTCCAGTTAATTTAGTAACTAAAATGGACTCAGTAGGGGAGGTAAAGGGTGACACTTTGCGCACAGAGATGGGATCGGAGGTGGGTGATCTACGGGACTATCTTAGAGCTCTACCTACTCGCAGTGAGATGGAGACATTTGTACAACGTTTAGAACAAGGCTTCCATAAAGAGCTTCAAACTATTCATATAGAACTACAGGCAACTGGACTGAAAATAGCAGAGGTGGAGCATTCAGTAGATACACTAGCAGACCACGTGCACTTACAGGAACAACGTATAGATGTCCAAGAATCTCAAATATATACATTGTTTCAGCTAATGGAGAATCAAGATAACCGTAACAGAAGAAATAATATCAGGATCAGGGGACTGCCCGAGACAGTTGGGGCGGAAGAACTAGCTGTGACAGTTAACAAAATTTTTACATCTTTACTGGCGAGACCAGAAGAATCAACTTTAGAGCTAGATAGAGTGCATCGGTCTCTAGGACCACGTAACACAGATCCAGATAAATCAAGAGACATCATTTGCCGTGTCCATTTTTTTAAAGACAAGGAGGAAATTATGAGAAGGTCTAGAGAGAGGGGACAAATTAAAGTCAATGAGACCACTATTCAATTACTACATGATTTATGCCCATTTACACTGGAGAAGAGGAAGGCGTTAAGGCCATTACTTAAAATGCTGCAAGATCGCAACATGGTCTATCGCTGGAATTTTCCTTTTCAACTTCAAATCAAAAAAGAGGGCAGGTGGCTTAATCTACGTGACCCATCAGATATTCCGGAAATTCAGTCTGCTATGGGATTGCCAGACATCCCGCCAATAATTTGGCCCCAGACATATACACCGCTTAGAAGAAAGGAACGTCGGGGGGGTGAAGCAACAAACAAAATTGAATAACAACAGAGACTAATTGGCCAACAAAAGCAAGGGAACAAGAATTGCATATAGAATTGTTTGGCTAGGGAGTTTTGTTGGGGTTCTCTCTCTCTCTCTCTCTCTTTCTCTCTTTCTCTCTTTCTCTTTCTCTTTCTCTTTCTCTTTCTCTTTCTCTTTCTCTCTCTCTCTCTCTCTCTCTCTCTCTCTCTCTCTCTCTCTCTCTCTCTCTCTCTCTCTCTCTCTCTCTCTCTCTCTTTCTCTCTCTCTCTTTCTCTCTCTCCTGAAACTCTTCTTCTTCTCTTCTGCTCTTTCTTTGTATTTCTTCTTTCTCTCGTTAGGGCTCAGGTTGGCATCAGCCACACGGGCTATATTGATATATCTGCAGGGAAAGAAAAAGGGGATAATTTAGACTCAGGGGTGGTGGGATTAGGGGGAGGGGGAAGAGAGGGAGGGAAGGATCGCAGGTTGAATGTTTGATAGCCTGTGCCTGTAGATCTAACTAGGTTTACAAAAGATAGCCTATGTAATGTATGAGATAATATTAAAATAGAACTATCAACACCAGAGCTGTAGTACTTGTGCTATTATAAATCTCTAGAAGTTAAAATATACAGAATGACTCTATATGTAGAATGTTATGCGACTTTATTGCATGGGATACACGAGGGGTGGCACCAACCTGAGCCCTAGACATATGGTATAAGGTTTATGGTTTATAGCATATAGTTTATAGTTTTGATTATAGCTGTGCATATAGTTTATACCAACTGTGTGTGTTACTATTTTATTTTTTATTTTTTTTTGGAGGTATAAGGTCTATGATATGTTTCAATCGTATGTGAGTGAGGGGGAGGGAGGCGGGTGGGGGAAAGGGGGAAGATGGGGTTTAGAGATGTATCCAAATATATAAATCATCAACCTTATTATAAATGATTGATTGTCCAGACTCACTGCGGGGAGGCACCTTCTGTGCCGACCAAGTTTTTCCCCTTAATAGGTACACCAGCCCTCTGGTAGGGATTGGCGTTTTTCTTTTTTGGATAAAATCCAAAATCTTAGGGGTTCCCCTTTTTTAATTTTTTTTTTTTTCTATTTTATTTATTTATTTATTTTTCTTCTTTCCCTGTTTCCCCGAAGAGTTATTAGTTTGCATTTCCCAGGGTAGCCTAGGGATCTGCGAGAGGGATCCTCTCAAAATACATATATTTTTTTTTTTTTGTTTTTTTTATGTATTTTTATTTTTATTTTTTTGTTTTGCTAGTGTGTTTTTTTTTTTTCCCCTTTCTCTCCCTCTCTCCTTCACTCTCCCTTCCCTCTATCATGGCAGCAAATTTTTCTTCGCCAGCTGTGCTGAAGCTCTGTACCTACAATGCTAAAGGACTTAACAATAAATCAAAAAGAGGCCAAATTTTTTATAGTATGCATAAAGCAAAGGTAGATATTGTACTGCTCCAGGAGACCCATTTCCGCACAGGTAGCATTCCAGCGTGTTCACGTAAACATTATTCTCATTGGTTCCATAGTACTATGTTGAGTTCTAAAGCAAGAGGGGTATCTATTGCCTTTCATAAACATTTACCGATACACTATTTGGAACATAAAACAGATTTAAACGGTAGATATCTCTTCCTTAAAATTAAAATATGGAACAAAACTTTCACAATTGCAAATTTCTATATCCCAAACCAAGATCAAACAACAATAATCTCGAGGTACCTTAACCTCCTAGCAGATTTTGCAGAAGGTACTGTCCTTGTAGGGGGAGATTTTAATCTGGCCCTGGACCCTATATTAGATACCTCAGCCCAAAGATCAAATACTTCGTACTCCCGTTTGAGAGCACTCAAAAAAAAAACTTTTTGAACATAGGCTACTCGATTTATAGCGGATCTTAAATCCTAAAGATCGTAATTATACCTATTTTTCGCTGGCCCATAAATCGTATAGTAGGCTAGATTACTTTTTAACAGGTTCTAAAATATTAGAATGGTACCCGCAAATGGAAATAGGATCATTTATTTGGTCCGATCACTCTCCAGTATTTTTAACAATAACCCCCCCCAGACGCAGGGGACAAATTGGTCCTGGCGCTTGAACGACAAACTTATGACAGACCCAATTTGCCATAGGGCAATTATAACTGCAATTGATAACTTTATTACAGACCATGATCAAGACGAAACTGCACTACCTATAAAATGGAAAACTCTAAAAGCGGTACTCCGGGGGGTGTTTATTCAACATGGCTCGCGCCTCAAGAGAGAAAAGTCTAAGAACATCGAAACCACCCTGTCAAAACTCCGTTTGCTAGAAACCCAACACAAAACCCATCCTTCGGCGGAATTATTAGCTGACATATCATTCACAAAGTTATCTCTATTACAGACCCTCGACACCTACCATAGTTCATATCAACAAAGGCGTGCCTTGGGCAGGTATAGATATGAGAACAAATGTGGGAAATTGTTAGCTGGTAAACTGCATCCACGTCCCTCCCAGACCTTTATACCATGCATAAAAAAACCATCAGGAGAGCTTACATCGGACCCACAATCCCTCCAACAAATTTTTAAAGAATACTTTTCGGCTTTATATAATTTGTCTTCACCACCATCTTTGGAAGAAAAAGACATTGAAACATATATACGAGAAAATGCAACCCCGACAATAGATGATGATAATAGGATCTCTCTGGACTCTCCCTTTACACAAGAGGAATTATTAGACGTAATTGCTAATATACCAACAGATAAAAGTCCAGGCCCAGATGGATTTTCCCCAAAATTCTATAAAACCTATAAGGAACAGCTATCTCCATTTATGCTTCAAGTATTTAATTCTATCTCCCCTAATAACCAATTCCCAATACAGTCTCTAGAATCTCATATAACTCTAATTCTGAAACCAGACAAGGATCCAACACTATGCTCTAGCTATCGACCGATATCTCTGATTGGGGTAGATATAAAAATCTATGCTAAATTGATAGCGCTCCGTCTTCAACCTCTCCTCCCTGGTCTAGTACACACAGACCAGGTAGGATTTGTCCAAGAAAGAGAAGCACGCGACAACACGATTAAAACTTTCTTATTAATGAACCATGCCAAAACAGCTAAAATACCAGTATGCCTTTTTTCAGTCGATGCAGAAAAGGCATTCGATCGAGTAGGATGGCCTTTTCTCAAACAAGCATTAATACAAACAGGTTTGGGTACAAATATATTCAATAAGATTATGGCACTCTATACTGGCCCAGCGGCCAGGATAAAGATTAATGGATCATTTACAGCGAGTTTTACTATACATAACGGTACACGCCAGGGATGTCCACTTTCCCCTTTACTTTATGTCATAGTGATGGAGTATTTAGCAACAGCAATTAGACAGAACCCATCCATAACTGGCATAAAGATTAAGCAAAATGAAGTAAAGTTAGCTCTATTTGCTGATGACCTATTACTATATGTTACCAACCCTCATATCTCACTACCCTCTATACTATCTGAATTTCAGCGGTTTGGAACCCTGAGTAACTTTAAAGTAAACATTCTGAAATCAGAAGTCCTTAACATATCACTCACACCACAACAAATTATGGCTATAAGAAACAATTTCTCGTTTAAAATTTGCTCATCAGCACTGAAATATTTAGGTATCAAAATCCCTCCCAACCCAACCCACCTATATCTAATGAATTATATTCCTCTCATGCAACGCACCTTATTAGATCTGAAAAAATATGATGCTAAACAACACTCATGGTTTGGGAGGAGTAATATATTAAAAATGGATATAATACCGCGATTTCTATATTTTTTTCAAACTATCCCTGTCCCCATCCCTAGATCTTTTTTTACAACCTTACAAACAGCCTTTACAAAATTCAGCCTTTACAAAATTCACTATTATCATCCCCAAAAAATAAAGGAGGAGCAGGCGCACCTGATTTGTATTATTACTATGCTTCGGCAGTGTTGACTAGACTAGTGAATTGGTTCCATCACTCTAAAACAAAACAATGGGTACTAATAGAACAGGGGTTAAACCAACTGGATCTCAAGGTACTACCCTGGTTAGATCTATCTACTAGAGATATCGGCCAAGAGCTACAAAAAAATATGCCTCCCCTTACATCTCATTTATTGAAAATCTGGGCAAAGACAGTTATACAGCTAGAACTGTCCTCTTTTGTTGGACCTATGACCCCGTTATTTGGCAATCCTAACTTCCCGCCGGCACTAAACCGTACAAATTTTCTTATTTGGAACAAAGAGTCCCACCCAAGACTGAGCCAGACTCTATATCAGGGAATAGTTCCTCCCCTACAAAACCTATTCCTCACGCAACAACCATCATTTACACAAAGGTTGGAATACTGGCAATTAATGTCATTTTGGTCTTCTATCCCATCAAATAGATCCCTAGGTAGAGATCCAACTCAAACTGAAAGTCTTTTGTTACAAGACTCTAAACCAAAACATGTCCTATCAATGATATATAAGATGCTTATTACAAAAGATTACTCTGAGCCACCAGATTTTATCAATAAATGGGTAAAGGAGATCAATGCTCAAATTGAAGCTGAAGAATGGGAGAAGTCATTTAATCTAACTCACTGTTTGTCAGCAGCAATTAAAGCTCAAGAAACGAGCTATAAGCTTCTCTCAAGGTGGTACTGGAGCCCAGTAGTACTACAGCGCATATATCCAGATAAATCAGACTTATGCTGGCGTTGCAACATGGATAAGGGCTCATTGTTCCATATCTGGTGAGAATGCCCTCAAATTAATATCTTGTATGGATATTAAGGGGGACCCCGCACCCAAAATAAAACCCTATACCTACAACCCTATATACTTTGAACAGCAGTATATAGGTGGTGCAAACAAGACACGGACTGTAGGTTTGTTCTTAAGTAGAATCTGAACAGGTACATTCTGAAGTGTAGCTCCATCCCCAAAGCTTTTTGGAGAACATAGGGAGGGGTTATCACCCCTGTAACATTTGCTGTCTTTGCACATCTGTTCAGAACATTTCACCTCACTTTCCGTCCCAATGACAAATGTTTTTGGAAAAGTGGGGTTTTAATTGAAACAAGGATTGGTGATAAAGCATCAGTAGAGAGGAGATACCTTTTTCCCAAATTAAATCTAACAGGATAGAATTTCCCTTCCTAGGGGTAGATTTCAGATTTTGGGAAAAGGTCACACAAATTTATAGCACAATTACAGGGGAGATAATATCCAATACGCCTCAATTCACTCTTCTCTCTATTTTACCAGGTTCATATAAAACTATTAAAAAAAGTCTTCTAGGCCACTGGTTGACAGCAGCAAGACTGGTTATACCGCGGTACTGGCGGTCAACTCAGTCCCCATCAATAAAGGATTGGGCTATAGAAATGGACAATATAGAAAGATTAGAGAAGCTTTTAGCATATGAATTAGATACACAAGAGGAATGCATGCGGATATGGGCCCCATGGAGGAATTACAGAGAAACAAAAAGAAATTAGAAAATAGCGAGGGAACGCAACTGAATTATTTAATTTGGACCATTGCATTGGCGGTTAAAGCCTCGACACAAAAGGAAAAAGATTTAAAGGAGGGGAGGGGAAGAAGGAGAGAGGGACTGCTTAAGTTTTTTTTTTTTTTTTTTTTTTTTTTTTATTATATACATTTTTTTTTTTTTTTTTTTTTTTCTCCCCCGATATGTTGGTTGTTTTCGTTGTCCTGACATGTGTTTCTTTGTTAGTTACGTGTAAAGACACTTACAAGAATTATGCTGGAATAATTAATTGATTACACATGTGAATGACTATGTAAATGTTTATAATTGTCTTGGTTTGTACAATTAATTTACAATAATAAAATAAGATTGAATAGAATACCATTATCATTCCATCAGAAAAATAGCAAATATGTGCTCATAAAAATCATTCTGATATTAGATTTCATCAGATTAGTGCAATCAGATCAATAGCATATTTCTGATCAGCATCTGTAACTGTACTTTACTGCTGGTCTTATTAAACAGGGGTTAATAAAAGGGCAAACCGTACACATAGATCATATTGTACATTTAAAACTATTCACTATGCATATTTTTCTAACTCTATAAACCATTTTTTACATTGTGTTGCTTAACCATTTGAAATTACTCAATCTATTTTAAATACTCCTCAGTAAAACATGGCACACAGAACAAAATATCCCACAGATAAAATGCTTAGTACTGGGCAATTGGTAGTTTTATACATTATAGTATCTGGGTCCCATTCATAGCTGAGCAGTGATAATATAAAATTGTATTTGTTCCTTTTGGCTGCTTTATAATTTGTGGCAACATTACCAACTTTCAATGCATCACAGCTCATTAAAAAAGAAATGATCTAGATATATATTTGTACAGTTTGCATCAAAATGAACTGTTCATTATTAGCATATAAATAGCATTACTTTATGTCACTCAAACACAAAAATCACTTACGTTTTGAGTGATCATACTAGACAAAATTAATTTTTGATAGCTTTTTGTGATTTGGCAGAAAATTTCTCATTTCTTTTTGTGCATTAACAGCAAACTATATCCACTAGTATTCACACCAAATTTTAGATAATGAAGCAATTAAAAATGCATGGGGTGAAGATCATATCTCATTTTTCCTCTGGCCTTTTTCAACTTCATTATTCATGAAGGGATATGTTTAGTTCAACTTAGTAATTGCAGATATAACCAATATAAATTGTGCTGTGCATTTTCTTATTTTAATTTAGCTAAGCAAATATATCTTTCTGAAGGAGGATAATGAAAGACACCAGATTAAAAATGACATTTAGATGGCTGTAGCATAAATCTGTACTGGGATCTTGATAGAATGTTTGAGAACTCAGATCTGTCTCATCAAACAAAATCTAGGGATACTTAATATAGTATTGGCATTTCTACCCATCCCAAGTTAATTGAATATGAAGACAGATATGAATATGAGACTAAATAAATTCATATATAGTACCATATATATTCATCATGTCTTTTGACAGATGAGTATTGTAGATATCTAGACAGAAGGGTGCTTTACTGCCTGCAGGCAAATTCTATTTGTTTTCCAGTTGTACAGCAGATAGTGATTACATTGTATACTTGACATTTGCCACTGCTTTAAATGTGGGTCTTGTCCTATAAAATTATGAAAGGCAACTTTTTTTGCAAGGGACTGAAGTCGGCACATCTCTTAGAAAGAGGCACCCCCTTTTAGAAATAAAACTCTTAAAGTTGAGGCATCATATGTTTTCAAAGACAACTTGGATATTTGTGATCCAGTTGCTCTAGCGTTACTTGCTTTTTATAGATTCCCATGTATTCCTTAATCACATTGGATGTAATGATTGACGCTGTGTGGTCATTATGGAAAATGCTAGCTTTTGTTAAGATACTGTTGCTTTGTAAAGTGAGTCCTAAACCTGAATCACATATTTCTAACCCAGCCGGTATGGATAACATACAATTACATATTTATCTAAGTGCCTGTAAAGTCTAAACTCCAAGGGGAATAGTTTTTTTGTCTAATATCTGAATTAGAGGGTTCCCTGAAGCCACAGGACCTAAAGGACATTATCCCTGCATTCTTTAAGAAATCCTGGGCCACACTTCACCTATGGAAATTGACAGGACACACAGAGCACTAAAGCCTAGTACACACGGGCCGAATGTCGGGCAGCATCTATAGAAACCGCCCGACATTCAGCCCATGTGTACTGTAGTCAGCCATGACAGAAAAAGGCTGGCCAATGACTAAGTGTGCGGACCGGAGTGTTCTGGCAGTGGGCTGTCCCCCTGTCCCTCAGAGAGGCACTGACACAGACATGCAGCGCAGCCAAAAGGTAAGCGGGCAGCACAATCCCCAGCACCCTCTCCCTCCAAAGCCCCGCTGTACAAAAAACAGCATTGGGATACACATGAGGGGAATGAAAGCTCACAGGTATCCCTAGCTGCTTTACCTGCTACTGATCAGCCTGCCTTGGAACACACCTTGAAATTGATGCTACTGTCCTTACAAAAGGACCTGCGTAATGAGCTCCGCTCATCCCTATGCTCCCTCCATTCCAGAATAGACCACATTGAGGAACGTACAGACGTACTTGAGCGGCAAGTCACAGACCATGCTTCTGCCCACCATGAAGCTTCTGAGGCATTTCACCAACAAACCCAAGAAATCCTATACCTGCAAGCTAAAGTCACTGACCTCGAGGACCGTTCCAGGAGGAACAATATAAAACTCAGAGGTATCTCTGAAACTATCAAAACTCCAGACCTCATCTACTATATCCAGCAATTGTTCCTCTAGCTTATTCCTCAACTATCACAAGCCGATCTTGCTATAGACCGCGCTCACAGGATCGCAAAACCAAATTACCTACCCGAAAAAGTTCCGCGAGACGTGCTAGCACGTATTAATTTCTTTCAAACTAAAGAAAAAGTCATGATTGCAGCCCGCACTAATGCTCCCCTGCCCGATCCTTACTCTTCAATTACGCTCTACACAGATATCTCGGCTGCCACAGCGCAAAAGCGTAGAGAATTTGCTCCAGTCACTACCGTCCTTCGTGACCGCAACATCACCTACAAGTGGGGTTTCCCCACTAAATTGATGGTGACATTCCAAAATCAATCCATTACCATTTTCACCCCTAAAGAGGGCGTCAAAAGATTGCTAAATTGGGGCTCATCTCCTCACCCCCACCAGTGATGGACCCCCGCAGACCACAATCATCCAAGCGCGGTCGCGACAACACCAATCGTGCCTCGTCCTGCGATCAACATCTACGCTGACATCCTAATCTCACACATGGCCAACTATGTTCCTAAACGAACGATTTGGACATCACTTCTCTCTGTTACAACTGAATGTCCCAGATGAGTATTCCGTGCTCACTTTGAATTTTCGTTTTCTTTTTTTCCTGTTCTTCTTATATACTTCCCCCTGGATAACATAGAGCGCTACGCACCCTATTACACGTTCTATACTGAAATACGAGTTCTATAACCCATCTTTATTGCTATTTACGTTGTGGGTTTTTTTTTTTTGCCATGTACCTATTGTTCAATTTAGTCATCGATAAGTACTATTACATATTGTAAAAAGTTTAGTGTGCGAATCACAGGTGTTCTCATCCCTCCCTATTTCAGCATCTCAACACCCAGTTTTACACATACTTACTTACTATGTCTCTTAACATTGCCTCCCTAAATGTCAAAGGCCTCAACTCCCCCTTTAAACGCCATTTACTATGGAAGGAAGCACTGAGACTTAACGCAGATCTCATGTGCATACAAGAAACCCACCTCTCATCTCTTAAACCACCATCTTGTTCTCACAAACAATTTCCCTACTGCTTCTTTGCCAACTCCCCTAAAAAAAAAGCTGGAGTTCTCATAGCTATTCGCTCTACAGTAGCGTTTCAGCTACTACACACAGAAGTAGACGTATTTGGCAGGTATATCATACTACATGCCTCTATTAACAATCACACGCTGACAATTGTCAATCTGTATGCCCCCCATAGTGGCCAAGGCCAGTTCTATAAAACCGTCATGGGTAAACTAGCACCTTTCCGACAGCACCCCCTAATCTGTGGGGATTTTAATCAAATTATAGACCCAATCCTTGACTCCTCCAACCCAACAAGGAGACAATCCACCGCTCTCTCATCTCTACTTCATTCTGAAAATCTATATGACCCATGGCGATGCCTACACGACAATGAGAAGGATTACACCTTTTATTC
Source organism: Lithobates sylvaticus (assembly GCA_028564925.1). NCBI lineage: Eukaryota > Metazoa > Chordata > Amphibia > Anura > Ranidae > Lithobates > Lithobates sylvaticus. The sequence goes on along the minus strand of CM053031.1, from coordinate 195,517,067 downwards.
GCACACGCAGAAATCCTATTCCAGGATAGACATGTTTCTGGTAGTCAAATATACCCTCCAAACAGTGCAAAGTGCAACAATTGACACCATCACGTCTGACCATGCCCCTATTCTGCTCAAGCTTTTTCCTCCTAACCCTAATCAATTTAAAAAAACATGGAGGCCTAACACATCCCTTATCTCTCGCCCTCATCTTCAGAAACATGTTGCATCCGAAATTGAAAACAACTTCCTGCTGAATAACAATTCTGTATCGAACCCCACTGTATGCTGGAATGCACATAAAGCATGTCTCAGAGGTCTCCTTATTAAACTAAGGGGCCCATGAGAAAAAGCTACAACCACAAAACTACTAGAACAGCTACGCTCTCTTGAAAGCGCTCACAAAGCCCAGCCCTCACCACTCCTACATGCCGAGCTACAGAATATCAGACGAAAACTAAGCGAACACTTACACTTAAACTTTGACCTATCTTTGAAAAGGTTACGACTACATTTTTATGCACACCATAACAAACCAGGAGCCTGCCTTGCAAGACAGCTCAAATGCCGCCTAATGCACACCAAAATCTCATACCTCACATCCACTACCAACACTTGCCTGACTAATCCCAAAGACATAGCCGATCGATTCAGTCAATTCTATGCCAAATTATATAACTTAGCCATCAACGGTGAAGCCCCCTCTCCCACATCAACTGATATAGCACGATTCCTAGACCATTTACATCTGCCATCTCTATCTCCCGACCACATACATTCCATTTCTCAACCCTTCACGGTCTCGGAATTGGAAAATGCTATAGCCTCCCTTCCACTTCATAAAGCCCCTGGACCCGATGGATTTAGCAATGAGTACTACAAACAATTCTCTACCTTGCTAGCCCCATATCTCTGCAACTCATTCAATCACACTCTCTCCACAGGCTCAATACCTTTGGAAGCCCTTGAAGCAACCATCACCACGATTCCCAAACCAGGCAAAATATTGTTAAATACTGACACAAAGCTATACGCTAAGCTCCTAGCCTCACGTATTTCCGATATCATCCCTCACTTGGTCCATCCGGACCAGGTGGGTTTTGTCAACGGAAGACAGGCATCTGATGGCACTCGCAGATATATTGATTTGTTGCAATGGGTCAAACACCATCGATTGCCTTCTCTGTTCATCTCTCTAGATGCAGAGAAGGCGTTTGATAGGGTAGACTGGAATTACCTGAAAGCGGTCCTAATAAAATTTGGCTTCTCTTGCCCTATACTGAATGCCATATTAGCTTTATACTCCTCTCCCAGCGCTAAAGTCATGAATTCGGGTATTGTCTCAGATCCCTTCCACATATCCAATGGTACTCGTCAAGGCTGCCCCCTATCCCTATTAATTTTTACTCTTATCATGGAACCTCTAGCACACTCCATTTGTTCAAACCCTGCAATTTCCGGCATTGAGATTGGGAAATGCAATCATACAATCGGCCTTTATACAGACGATGTGATCATTTCTATTACCAACCCCACACTGTCTCTCCCCCACATTCATCAAACCCTAGACCTTTTCAGCAAAGCATCTTTATACAAAATCAACTACTCTAAATCTTGTATGATTGGAGTTAATATTGATCCTACCACCAAGCGTAGCATTGCTCAACTCACCTCTTTTTCATGGGCCCCTGACTCCACTCTCTCTTATCTAGGTATTCACTTCACTACTGCTACTTCCCGCCTACTTTTCCTTAATTTTTCACACCTGGTTACCAATCTACAAAACACTATACGAAATTTAAACAACGTGCAAGCATCATGGGCCGGACGTATCGCACTTACCAAAATGTATCTCCTTCCTCATGTACTATACCTATTTCGGACTTTACCTATCCCCTTCATACAGTCACAGCTCAACAAACTTCAAGCTATCCTGACCTCTTTCATATGGAATGGGAAACACCCCAGAATTAAAAGATCTACCCTTTGTTTACCAACATCTACTGGTGGAATGGGAGCTCCTAACATCTCAGCATACTTCAAAGCAACCATTTTGTCTCAAACCAAATACTGGTGGAAAGCAGAAACTCAAATCCTGTGGTTACAAATTGAAACAACAGTCATGGAAACTCACCTTAGACTTAGTGCACTACTCTTGCAACATCATACACAGCTCAGCTATCTCTCTACAGTCAATGCAACTCTTAAAACATGGCGGGCAACTTTGCAACAGCTAAGTGGCATACCTCACCGGATACTTCAGGACATACCTCTCAAGACTCTACAAACGATCCTACCTGATATCCCAATCTCAAACTGGATACATAAAGGAGTTACTGCCATTGGAGATCCTTACCATAACTCCCTGCTCTCATCCTTTCAACAACTACTGCATTCCATCCAGAGACTTTTTCGTATACCTCAGAATCTACTACAATTCTACAATGCTGAGCATACCCGTCTAAAGGGCATCTCATATATTTACAAGCTACTCACCAACCCAGATCAGGATATCAAATCTGCTGCTATACTGAAATGGGAAGACCTTCTCAAATGTACTTACACTCCCCAGCAATGGTTCAGCGCCCTTAGAAGGCCACTAAAATTCTCCCGATGTATCACCCACTGGGAAACGGTACAAAAAATCCTACATAACTGGTACCTTACACCATCTAAATTGGCAAAAATATACCCAAACGCATTCAACTCCTGCTGGAGAACTTGTGGCCACTCTGGCACAACAATACATATTTGGTGGTCTTGTCCCAAATTGACAACCTTTTGGGCTGCCCTTACGAAACTCCTTTGCTCCGTCCTATCAACTCCTATTTCACTGTCTTCACATTTGATCCTTTTGGGATTAGGCTTTGACTCCTGGCCCCCGGCCACTCACCTCATTCTAACTCACGTCCTTATTGCTACCAGGTTGGCAATTGCCAGAAAGTGGAAATCTCCCGAGCCCCCCACACTCACAGAGGTGATTCAATTGCTTAACAACCATTGTCTCATGGAATTCATGTATGCCAGGGCTCACTTGCTAGTCCCTACATTCCTAAGCAGATGGAATCCCTGGTTAGTACACCCTAAATGTATACCCCTACCTCAAACTCCTAAGCTTGTAACACAACCCTAACATATTATTACCCAAAGGGAATACCTGATCTAACACTACTGTCACTAATATATGGCCCTAGATGTTATGGGTCACATATCTTGGTTATATTATTATTATTTTTTTGTTTCAGCCACAAGAGGACGACTGTTGCATCACAGCTGACTATGCCTAGCCGCATTGTTGTAATCTTGTAGTACTACTCATATGATGACTTTCATATTCTTTCTGTATTACTGATTTTTGCCTACCCTTTTATATCAAACGCATGGTAGCATGGAGGTTGGACGTGTTGTCTCTCCCTCGAGACACAGTATGTTCCCAGATGGGGTGTCTGGGGGGAAGATAATACCCTTCACCTCCTGTTACGATATAACACTGCTGTTGTTTTACTTAGTCTGTTCTTTTCTATTCTATCATCTGCAACCACATGGCTTTGTACCTTTACATTGTATTAACATACAACAGATACTGTTTTCCTATGTTCTGTTTTATATGATAAAACCCAATAAAACTTAACATACAACAGATACTGTTTTCCTATGTTCTGTTTTATATGATAAAACCCAATAAAACTTTTGAAAAAAAAAAAAAAAGTGGTCTCAGCGGCAGATTCGGCCCCCAACCACCCTCCCGCTGCGCTCAAGTCACCTCTGCCATCCCGCCGAGCTGGTGTACAGAAGCGAACGCATACTTAAGTCGAGCCTGCATATGAATACGGTGCTCAAACCACACATGTGAGGTATCGACGCGATCGTTAGAGCAATAGCAATAATTGTAGCTCTAGGCCTCCCCTGTAACTCAAAACTGGTAACCTGTAGACATTTTTAAACGTGGCGTATGAAGATTTTTAAGGGTAAAAGTTTGTCACCATTCCACGAGCGGGCGCAATTTTGAAGCATGACATGTTGGGTCTAATATTGGGCTAACTTTTTAGTTGTCTTATTTTCTTAAGTCAAAGTGTATTTTATCCCAAAAAATTGCGCTTGTCAGACCGCTGCACAAATACGGTGTGACATAAAGTATTGCAACGACTGACATTTTATTCTCTAGGGTGTCTGAAAAACATATATAATGTTTGGGGTTCTAAGTAATTTTCTAGCAAAAAAAAAAATTATTTTAACTTAACGCGAGTCTGAAAAATAGGCCTGGTCCTTAAGTAGTTAGGACACTGGATTAAAAACTATTGTAGAAATCTAAATTTGTAAAATGCAACAAAATATAACAAAGTAAACCAAAGTGAAAGATAAAGAATGACTGTGCAAGTCATTTATAATCTTAAATAGATAATATTTGAAAAAGTAAAGATGGTTAAGATGATCCCATAGAATATAACAAAACAAATTGCTGTGAAATCAATAAATTGGAAATTACAGAAGAACACTGTATTACCAGTGATTTATATAAAAAACTATATTGCATGTGTATAATATGTAAATGAGGGGCCTTTAATGATCGGTCATAATGATCCAGAGGAACTGGAACTACAAAAAAAAGTGACAAGAATATATCTAAACATGCAAATAAATAACTAAATAAAAATAAATAAATAAATGATAAATAATAATCATAATCATTATGCCCCCTCATTTACATATCATATACATGCAGTCTTTTATATACATCACCGGTTATACAGGGTTCTCCTGTAATTTCCCATTTATTGATTTCACATCAATTTGTTTTGCTATATTCTACGGGATCATCTTAACCATCTTTACTATTTCAAATATTATCTATTTAAGATTATATATGAAAGAAAATAATTGGTGTTCTACCAATGATACATAGATGACCGGTTCATTATATGGCAGGGTTCTGTGGCCTCTCTAGTGGAATATTCTAAATGGTTAAACAGCAATACCAATAATATAAAATTTTAATTTAATTGGAGTCAGGAGCTGATAAACTATCTGGATTTCACGGTAATGAAAGGGGAGAACCAACTGTACGGGTTGCAATAGCTTTATTCCAGTCCAAAGTGGACACCACCCACAATGGTTACGCAACATACCTAAAAGACAGTTCACACAAATACGTTGAAACTGTACATTGGATGCAGAATATATAAAACAACGGTATGTGGAAAAAGGATATAGAGCTCAGCCTCTAGACAAACTGATTGTGGAGTTGGGCTCAAATTCACAAAAGACCTGTCTAGTCCCCAAAGAAAGACGTCACGACTCCAAAACATGAATGGGGCTTTATAAGTGGGTTCCACAAGCAATATCGGGAGATCAAATCCATATTTAAGAAGCATTGGAATATCCTTAATATGGATAAAGTTCTGAGTAAGGCTTTACCTGAAAACCCACCTGACCTTTTATATACAGAAGGACCACATTGTTTTCGAGATCAAGTGGTAAAAAAGGTACTAGATCCCCCAAACAAAATAAAAATGTTTTGGGATCGAGCAGGCTTTTATGCCTGCAGAAAATGTAAGGCATGCCAGCAAGTGGCATATAAAAAACACAACAAAATCCCAGCGCTAAAGATACCTTAGCAAGTGGCCACTCATTTGAGAGGATTGACAAGCTTTGCATCAACTGCTAATGGGAAGGAATTCCAAATTAAGGAATTCATTTAGGGCGTATCTATACATGTAGTATATGCCTTGGAATGTCCGTGCAGGCTTATGTATATTGGCCGCACAAAAAGAACATTAGCTAAAAGGGTGTCAGAGCATATATATATATATATATATATATATAATATTTTAATAGGGTACAAAGAGCACAGTGTGTCCTTACACTTTAGGTAAAGGCACAACAGAAATCCAATGGGCCTTAAATTCTGGGGGATTGATAAATTACACCCCAGATGGAGAGGAGCAAATATGGTGCAAGAAATAACCAGATGCGAATCGCAGTGGATATTTCTGACCAACACCCTTAGTCCCAATGGATTAAATATAGAATTAGACCTTAATTGCTTCAGAAGTAATTATTAGGGTTAAAGTGCCATGCTAAAGCATGGCACTTTTAAGTATATGGACATTCTAATTAGAGTCAATCGGACTGATTTTTTAAGTAAATTTTATGATTTCTATTTATTCGCTTTTTAGACATATGTATTAACAGATTTTGCAAAAATTTTTGGTAATTGATTTTACTGTTTGATGTCATATTGCCAACGATACAAACAGAGCCTTGGATTGGTAGTATTAAGTTATTTATCTTTCATGGCATTTTTAGTACAGCCTCGGAATGTTATTATTATTATTCTTTTTTTAACTATCTCCTTAAGTTCAGATAGATATATCGAATGCATGTAAGTACGCCTTGTCTCAGATATTATTAATGTATTTCTTTCTGTGATATCTGTTTTTATTAGATATTTAAGATGAAGTCATGTATCAGTTGATATTGCAGATGATGTTTATATATATATGATGATGTGACATAGAGATGCATGGGAACAACCAGCTGTAGTAATGTATAGCTGTAAGAGAGCGAGCCACTGAGGATGGATGGGACGGTGCGCTCAGGCATCCTATCATGTACGATACTCAGATGGGTGGGATTACTCCTGATGACGCTCAAGATGTTAATAATGATAATTAATAATAATAATTAATAATTAATATAGTGACGGCCATTTCTAGTAGTTGTTGCACTTTAAATTTTAATTATAATTTGTGTTTAAATATGAGAGTATTGAACCATTGCACTATATGAGGTATCATATTAGTGAATATTTTTTATTCATATGAAGCGCTGTTAATGCTTAGTTTTTTTAATTGAGCATATTTTTTTAAAGATTATATATGACTCACACATTCATTCTTTATCTTTCACTATTTTTACTTTGTTATATTTTGTTACATTTTACCAATTTAGTTTGCTACATTCGTTTTTAATGCAGCATCTTAATAATGTTTTTATTTGCAAATACTAAGGCTGCTTTCACACTGAGGCGATTTGCAGGCACTAAAGTGCTAAAAATAGCGCCTGCAAAGCGACCTGAAAGAGCTGCTCAATGCACTCCAATGTGAAAGCCCTGAGGGTTAGAGCCGTGCGCTTGCAGGACAGTCAAAAAAGTCCTGCAAACAACATCTTTAGAGTGCTGTAGGAACGGTGTATTTACCATTCCTAAAGCGCCCCTTTGCGGCGCTTTGCGGGTGGTTTTAACACATTTTTGGCTGCTAGCGGGTGTTAAAACTGCCCCGTTAGCGGCCAAATAGCTCCGCTAAAACAACAGTAAAGCGCCACTACATATAGCACCGATTTAACGCCAGCTCAACGCCCCAGTGTGAAAGTAGCCTAAGAGCTGACATCCCTGGCACTGTCATACTGGCAATTTCTCAAAGACATGTATGTCACTCGCCTGGAACTCATGAGGACAATTAGCAGCTCTATAAACCCACAGAGGTATTTTCAATCAGGCTGATGAAGGAGGCGTGGTTAAGCTTCGGAAATATGTCCTGATTGGCTCACACATCGGTTGGACTGACAGCTCCTTTCACTACTCCAGCTGGACACATTTTTCGATTTCTGGATATACCATCATGGCCACACAGGGCAGCCTGACACCGGTCTCCCTGCACGGATTCCAGGCTCATCTTACTCCCCACCCATTTTTGGAGATACCTGTCAGTCTTCACCATATATGGGTTATGGACTTTGTTAATGAGGTGGAAATGTTTTCATGTCGCACTATGTTTCCATATACCTCTTTATTGTTTTTGTTTTGAGGCCTCTGGATGATAAGGTCCCACTGGCAGAGCTTTCTCCTCCCCTGCCTCATTAGTATTTGTATCAGTACCCCTCTTACCCTGGTTGACTGCGGTTGGCACCCCTTGACTCTTTGTGGGGTGTCCCCCTTCCCCATGTTCCTATGCTTACGAGCTGCACTTTTTTTTTACTAAATAGTAATTGAGGATGTCCAATAATGACACAGAACATCATCATAAATAGTTTATTTTCTTGCTGTAAATGTTTCCTTATACCCCCATCAAAAAATCTTCCCTAGAGAACTCAGAATCCTTAAACAATGTTCCTTCCTAGACCCTAATTTACTAAAAGAATGGGTATACAGGTCCTTCTCAAAAAATTAGCATATTGTGATAAAGTTCATTATTTTCTGTAATGTACTGATAAACATTAGACTTTCATATATTTTAGATTCATTACACACAACTGAAGTAGTTCAAGCCTTTTCTTGTTTTAATATTGATGATTTTGGCATACAGCTCATGAAAACCAAAAATTCCTATCTCAAAAAATTAGCATATTTCATCCGACCAATAAAAGAAAAGTGTTTTTAATACAAAAAAAAGTCAACCTTCAAATAATTATGTTCAGGTATGCACTCAATACTTGGTCGGGAATCCTTTTGCAGAAATGACTGCTTCAATGCGGCGTGGCATGGTGGCAATCAGCCTGTGGCACTGCTGAGGTGTTATGGAGGCCCAGGATGCTTCGATAGCGGCCTTAAGCTCATCCAGAGTGTTGGGTCTTGCGTCTCTCAACTTTCTCTTCCCAATATCCCACAGATTCTCTATGGGGTTCAGGTCAGGAGAGTTGGCAGGCCAATTGAGCACAGTAATACCATGGTCAGTAAACCATTTACCAGTGGTTTTGGCACTGTGAGCAGGTGCCAGGTCGTGCTGAAAAATTAAATCTTCATCTCCATAAAGCTTTTCAGCAGATGGAAGCATGAAGTGCTCCAAAATCTCCTGATAGCTAGCTGCATTGACCCTGCCCTTGATAAAACACAGTGGACCAACACCGGCAGCTGACATGGCACCCCAGACCATCACTGACTGTGGGTACTTGACACTGGACTTCAGGCATTTTGGCATTTCCCTCTCCCCAGTCTTCCTCCAGACTCTGGCACCTTGATTTCCGAATGACATGCAAAATTTGCTTTCATCCGAAAAAAGTACTTTGGACCACTGAGCAACAGTCCAGTGCTGCTTCTCTGTAGCCCAGGTCAGGCGCTTCTGCCGCTGTTTCTGGTTCAAAAGTGGCTTGACCTGGGGAATGCGGCACCTGTAGCCCATTTCCTGCACACGCCTGTTCGTGGTGGCTCTGAATGTTTCTACTCCAGACTCAGTCCACTGCTTCCGCAGGTCCTCCAAGGTCTGGAATCGGTCCTTCTCCACAATCTTCCTCAGGGTCCGGTCACCTCTTCTCGTTGTGCAGCGTTTTCTGCCACACTTTTTCCTTCCCACAGACTTCCCACTGAGGTGCCTTGATACAGCACTCTGGGAACAGCCTATTCGTTCAGAAATTTCTTTCTGTGTCTTACCCTATTGCTTGAGGGTGTCAATGATGGCCTTCTGGACAGCAGTCAGGTCGGCAGTCTTACCCATGATTGTGGTTTTGAGTAATGAACCAGGCTGGGAGTTTTTAAAAGCCTCAGGAATCTTTTGCAGGTGTTTAGAGTTAATTAGTTGATTCAGATGATTAGGTTAATAGCTCGTTTAGAGAAACTTTTCATGATATGCTAATTTTTTGAGATAGGAATTTGGGGTTTTCATGAGCTGTATGCCAAAATCATCAATATTAAAACAAGAAAAGGCTTGAACTACTTCAGTTGTGTGTAATGAATCTAAAATATATGAAAGTCTAATGTTTATCAGTACATTACAGACAATAATGAACTTTATTACAATATGCTAATTTTTTGAGAAGGACCTGTACATCTCTGAATTTTGCACTGAAAAATGGATGAAAGTGATCAAAATGCAAAGAAAGAGAACATTTGATATCTTTATGAATAAAATACATGAATTTTGTAAGACTATTTTGGCAGCCATAAAAAATCCCCCTCACATGGTTTAGAACCTTAAGAAAAAATGCTATCAAGAAAGAGGATTACCTCTTTGCTACAAAATTAGGAAAATTTAGACGGGACATGGATGATTATGAAACCAACAGAGTGTTCTGTTGGAAGAAACCCAGAGCTCCTTTCCCCAAGACTCCTGTACCATTAATGGAATGCCTACCAACACCCTACTTGCCTCCTCCCCTGTGTCAAAACAGACTTTGGAGTCCTCTTAACATATCAAAATCACCAGACCCCACTATCCACTCTGCACACTATCCTCCAATACTCACTCCCAAACCTGCTAGAATCTATACCAGAGCTATAGACAGACCAACAAACCCATCTGTAACCACTTCTATTGATACTTCCCTATCCGGTGCTAATGTACCATTTAATGTTACATCTGGGGTACCTGCGGAATTGCCATCCACCCCAAATCCTGGTAATAGTAATACTGCTCCTCCTATAACAATAGTCCCTATTGTTACAGGTACAGATACATTTTCTACACATAATTGTCCTGTTCCCAGTGCAACTTCTAGTGATACCCCTGCTTCCGTCAGTGACACGGGTACAGATACATCTCCTACACTCAATTGTCCCATTATAAGTCCCATCATAAGTACCCTCAAGTGATACCCCTGCCCTAGTGAGTGATTTTTTTTAGAGTTGTGCCCCCATCCAGTGTGTCTAAAAGAAAACATCGTGAAGAGGCAGGAGGGGGGCAGAGGTAGAAACAAGACTAGGGAAATACGGAAACTATAAAAATATTCTGTCCACTCATGTACTGTCTCCATATGAAATTTCCTTACTCAACAAAGGCCTGACATTTGCACCCACCATCCATCCCAATCCCTTCATGCTCTTCAAAGATCTCAATAAATGTATAAGTGATCTCACTGTAAAAAGGTTTTATCACATAAAATCTTTACAAAATGAACCCACCTCTTTGGAGGTATCCACTAGTCCCTTTCCCCCAGAAATATCCTTGGCGAATACTGATCTTCCGATTCTTTCAAATCTGAAAGAATTATATCTTGAAAGCCATTCTGATGATTTGGAATGGTGGTCCCAACATTGCCCTACCTCTCCGCTAGGGGTGAGCTTTCTGTTCGGGTCAATATATATATATATAATATATATATGTATATATTGTAGAGATGCGACCCCTTGTCACAGGTGCATATGAGCAGTAAATGCCTGATTTTGGCAGGAATACTAATTGCCCAGGAAGAGAAGTCTGTGCTCAGACTTGGAGACAGCTCCGCCCGGCAGACAGGAAATCTGGCCAGGAGGTCGGGAGGGTTCCAGGAGAAAGAGACAGGTGGTCTCAGAGCCTAAGACTGCAGGTGGCAGTCTGTGTGTACATCTGAAGCAGGCAGGTGTAGCCTGTGACTAAAGCAGCATGAACCTGACAGTGAGTAAGCCAGGAGGCTATCGTTTGTTTATACAGTGATGGTGGAACCCCCTGCGAGGGAAGATTACTGTTTGTTTGAACTTTTTTGTTTCCTTTAAATAAAAGTGGGCTGCCATGCCCTAAAAACGCAAGTCTGGAATGGCACGTTTCTGGAAAATTGCATGCACCACTTGAACCTAATCACCCCGGATCGTGACAATATATATATATATATATATATATATATATATATATATATATATACATATACACACACATCCCGGCTTTGTATATGTGTGTATGTATGTGTGTATATATATATATATATATATATATATATATATATATATATATATATATATATACACACACACACACACACACACACACACACACACACACACACACACACACACACACACACACACACACACACACACACAGTTAAGCTTCATCTCACTGCAGACCGTTCCTGGTATACTTTTTCTAATATACTTCAAGCAGGCAGTTGATTCAGCTAGCTGTAGTGCATTTTATTTATATATATATATATATATATATATATATATATATATATATATACACCGTATGTATCGGCATACAACACGCACCTTCATTTTAGGAGGGAAGTTGCAGGAAAAAAAATTTCTTTATTCAAAATTAGCTTTGAAGCAAAATAAGGGTCAGTGACCATCAATGAAGCCTCACTATTGCCCATCTGCAGCCTGATCAATGCCATCTGCAGCCTCACTATTGCCCATCAATGCAGCTTGATCAATGCCTGTCTACAGCCTCACAATTGCCCATCAATGCAGCTTGATCAATGCCCATCTGCAGCCTGATCAATGCCCATATGCAGCCTCACCTCAAATTACTGCAGCCTCGAAGGGGACAGGGGGGCAGGACGAGTGCCATCAGATTACATACAGCAAGAATCTCCTGTTTACTCAGTGGCCTCTTTAATACAAAGTCCTGCCTCCTGGACCAGCCTCTATGATAGACAGAACACTGGTCCAATGCTGGCCCAGGAGACGGGGCTTAGTATTACAGAGGCCGCAGAGTAAACAGGAGATTCTTACTGTATGTAATCTGATAGCACTCGTCCCATCCCTCCCCCCTCCCCTCCTAGGCAGCCAAATTGCAATATATGTATATATATATATGTATAACACGCACACTATTTGCACCCGATTTTCAGGGTGAAAAAGTGCATGTTATACGCCAATAAATACAGTGTATGAATATATAAATATATATAATGTCTAGCCAAGCCTATACCTGACTGTAGGCCATTCCTGGAGTACGTGTTCAAAGACACTTTCAGGCAGGTGACTCAGTGAGCTGCAGTTCATTTAATATATATATATATATATATATATATATATATATATATATATATATATATATATATATATATATATATATATATATATATATATATATATATATATATATATATATATATATAATCAAGCCTATACCTGACTGGGCAGCGTTTTGAATGCTCTGATGATGGTACCCAGGTTGAGGATGAAGGCAGTAACATGAGTCCAGAGAGAGGGGGTGCCCAAGAAGGACAAGAAACTGGCAGTCATGTTCCCCCAGCTGCAACATACTGCCAGGTTTGCTCCAGTGGCGAGGAGGAAGGGGATGATGAGGTCACTGACTCTAGGTGGGTGCCAGATAGAAGAGAGGAGGCACATGTCCAACAAAGCAGGATGCCCTCCAGGGGCCAGCTTAAGGGCAGGCAACCGACTGCATCACACCGCAGAGCTCCGCATGTGCTGCTGACTCCGCGCATTTTTCTAAAAGTTTTTGGTGTGGGCTTTTTTTGAGACGTGTGCAGCAGATCGCACCGTTGCTGTTTGCAACATATGTCTGAAGCGTATCAAGGGTGGCCAAAACAGCAGCCGTTTAGGCACCACATGCTTGACCAGAGATGCTGAGCTCCCATGCATTTCGTTGGCAACAGTACTTAAAAAAACAATAGATATAAAAAAGAGGTTGGTGTTGTGCTCCTTGAGGAATAAAAATTGTGTTAATAAAACGTTTTTGCCAGTACATATGAGATATAAAGTGCAAATAAAGAAATTGCAATATTTAAAAAAGGAACCATATATTCAAACATTTTAATAAGTTGTATATTCATATTTTATTAAGATGTGCCAATCATAATCAAAAACATCTTTAAATCTTATCCCCCATAGCGAAAGGCATTGGATGACCTAGCCAACGATAAAAATAATCATTATTAAATCTGCAGATAAAAGGAGGTGGAATAGTGATTCAGAATAAACCTACATATATTCTAGAAGCCCATAGACTTATATCTGATTCTAAAACTTACACAAGACCCATTATCTACCTTTTCCCTAGAAGCGGCTTCCCTATTGAATGCAGCATTCTCGGAGGGCATTATCTCTAAAACTGAATTATCCTTTTTGAAGAAAAGTTTTTATAAAACACCACACTTCTATCATTTGCCAAATGTCCACAATGATCAACAAAATTCACCAGCACATCCTATAGTGGCCTCCATGAAGAGTGTCACTAGTGGGTTCTCCATGTACGTCAATACATTTCGCCAACTCTTAACTCAAAATTTACCCTTGTACATTAGAGATGGCACACATCTCCTTGAAATGCTAAAAAAACATACTCATGGGAACCCACTTACTGTACAGGTGGCTCGTGCTGGATGTCTCATCCCTGTATACATCTATACCACACAAAGTGGGCCTGAGGGCTGTGGAATTTTTTCTAGCCAGGAACCCTCTGGTCAACCCTAGACAGGCTCAGTTTATTTCAGAGGTCACCCTTTTCTGTCTTAAACATAATTATTTTGAGTTTGATGGAGAATTCTATCTACAGTCCAATGACATAGCTATGGGGGCAAATTTTGTCCCCAGCTATGCCAATTTAGCAATGGGTCTTTGGCAATTACATTATATCACTGGTAACAATCTCTATGCTTCACAAAATATATTCTATGGTCGCTATATCGATGATATAGTAATCATATGGAATGGCTCTATAGACAGTGTAGACCAGTTCTCACTACATTGCAATAATAACTCATTAGGGCTTTCTTTTACCCAGATCAAACTATCCTTTGGACCTAGAGCTCTGCCACGATGGCCAAACTATACATGCTAAAAACTATGTGAATACCCAGCGCTGGCAACTCTTTTCTCCATTACCAAAGTTGTCACCACCCTAAATGTATCAATATCACCAAAAGTCAATTTCATAGAATCCACAACAACTGCACAAGGGCTGTTTACTTCCATACACAGGGCGAGCTCCTTAGCAAGAAATTTCTTCAGAAAAGATAGTCATCCCCTTGGTGTCTAATGTCATGATCAATACAAAAACCCCTTCTTGAAATCAGCCAGCAACAATAAACTCCAACCCATGCGATTCACCACCCACTTTCACAACAAATATAAAAATATGGAGAGCATTTTGTCCAAACACTGGTCCATACTACTAGAGGACCCCTTCCTACAGGATACTATTACCCCAAAACCCTAAAGTATCCTACCGCAAGGCAAAAAATATTAGGGAACAATCACACCTAGTAAAATGAAATACCCCCCCCCCCCCCCCCCCCCCCCCCACAGCACATATATTCCTTTGATACCTTTGGTGGGCATGTTTCAGTGCGGCAAAAAATGATGCCTGACCTGTCAGTTTGTAGAGCATGGCCAAAAGTGTTTCACAGTTAAAGGCAGGACATACATGATAAAATAATTCCAGAATTGTTCAAGCGAGTATGTAGTTTAATGCCTTACTTGCCCACGTGGTTTATTTTATGTAGGTAGAACCATTCGTACTCTTCGCAAGCATTTTGGTGAGCACAGACGTTTTATTGAAGAAGGCTGTGACAAACATAGTGTTCTCAAACATTTTTTAGAGAAACATCAACAATCCACAGCTGGTCTAAAAGTGTGGATAAAAGAGGCAATTTCCAGTACCCTGCCAGCAGCAGAACGTTTCAACTGTCTATGCCAACAAGAAAATTTCTGGACATCCCTCCCACATTCCCCATTCCCAGTCATGTCCTGGCTTATTTTCTGTTGTTTTATAATTAATTTATTTTATTAAACTCAGTCATGTAGGCAACCTTTTAATTGTAACAACATTTATGTATTTGTGAATTGGTCTGCTGGTCGTTTTAGTTCCAAAGCCGCAGACAGACATCCAGCATGTATTTAAGCTGCAACCTCCATTGGTGCAACAAGGCAGTAGAAGGAGCTGTGTGCTCAGAGCGCGTAGCCTAGACTCTGTTCTCTCCGAGATCAAGGTCCGCCCATCCGGTGACGTAATTTCCTCCTGTGCAGTCCAATCAGACAGCAGGCACCCCTCGAGGACTACCTTTTAATTCTGTATAAGTCCTGCTAAATCCTCATGTTGAAAGTGAAGTGTCTTTATTTTCTCAAAAACCCTGAAAATAAAGATTACTAAAGTGATAATAAAGAGCTGTCAGAATAGAACAGATTGGACTAATTATGATAAACATTACAAAAAAGCACCTAAAATGGTAACCAGAAATTTATAAATATAAATTAATAAAAACATTACTAAAGCGCTGATGAGATTAAAAACCAGAACAACCCAAATAATAAATAAGATAACCAAATGATACATTACTGTTTACTATATTTCATATAAATATAAGTTGTTGCTATTTCATTGGGAACATGTAACAGATATAAAGCATGTGTTTGGCTGCATAAGTTTAAATAAACTTTAAGCTTAGGTACTTCCCGTGAACTTTTATGAAGTAGTAAAGACCGTTAGAAAGATCATTTTCTTAAAGCCTAACTTCAGGATTTGTTTTTCTGTTTAAAATGTTGGCTTTTAAAGTTAGAGTTTGACTTTAAAGCGTAACTCCGCTTTTGCTGAGAAAAAAACATTCCCCTCTGGGTAATTATTGTAAATTACAAGGATTTTAACTAACTTTGTTGCAGATCTCTACCTTTTGTTATTTTGAAGAAATCCCTGCGTGTTTCTGTGCCCATGTGGGAAAGTGAGTCTAATGGGAGTGGTTTCCTAATTATCAATCAGTTGTGCACCTGCAGGGCTCTAATTAGGAAAGCTGCTGGGCCTGCATCCCTTTAGCCGCTATTTGCTATTAAAGTATCTCACCAAAAATTACATTTTTGCTGCAGGGGATGCCTGAAATCTGACTTGTATCCTAGTGCAGACTTCTGGGAAAATTGGTGAGCCAATCACACAAGCAGGAAATTATGTTTCTGGGGGCATTCTGTACACATTGTGTGTACAGAACACCTTCAGTTAGCCATATTGCATTACATTCTCAGAAAATTACAGAGCTGCAGATCGAAAAGGAAAGGTCATTTTTAATAACATTCAATTACAATATTACTTGTGTTGCTATTGTTGTATACACTATATATTTTTTTTCTTTATTTGCCTTTTTTTCCCCCCATGAAAGTGGATTTATCCTTTAATCTGCAAATGCATTTTTTGGCAACATTTTATTTCCCTTCAAAAATGGAAGTTGTGATAAAAAAGAATGTATAATACTTTACAAAAACTCCATAAATTATAGGTATAAACTATCCTGTTATGTGTCTAGTTGGGAGATGCCAAGCAAGTATCATTTTTTTCCAGTTTGCATACCAATGATCAAGAGACCTGTGGATGAAAACCACACCACAAATTGCTTCAAGAGCAGGAACTCTGTCTTTTCTTCAAGATCAAGAGCATAAGATGGATATAAAAAAAAAAAATATTTTTGCATTCAGTTTTTACTGCTAAAGGATAACAAAACCTTTACAAATATTAATCCTAATGACCCCCCCCCCCCCCCCCTCATTATTTCAGAATGCAAAGCAGTACAATTACATTAAATTTACAGTATTTTGCATTGAGGTTATTATAGTACAGTATGGTTATTACTTAAGATGGAGAAGAACAATTCAGAGGTAATAATCCTCTTGATAAAAACATAAATACTGAAAAAAGTGCTGATTTATAAAAAAATTAAACTAGAGAAAATATTTAATACCAGAAGGTTAATACACCACAATAAAAATGTCGGTTTTGTCGGTTTGCATCTGTTCATTTCCCTCTCTACCCTCTCTGTTTTTGCACATGTCTTTGTCTGTATGCAGTTTGTCTTTGCACCAACACGTTGTCACTGTCCTCATTATGTTGTCTGCCTTGTCCCTACACACCTTGTTCTGATTTTTTAGCAGTTTACTGGATATTTACACCTCTGACCTTAAACCGTTAATGTGACCGAATTTTCCCACCTCCTCCTCTAAACACTGTTCTTCTCTGTTCATTAGAATAGATATTTTTGTTTCAGAGTCTCAAATAAAGTTAACTGCAAGGCACATCAATCCCCATTCATTAGAGTGAATGGGGACTTACTTGCTTCATAGTCTACAGTTAGGCCTTACAGCTATTTACCCACACAACCACAGTGCACTCAAAACGACATGGCATGTATTCCAAATCTACTGCTGCCATCCAACCTCATGGTCTGCATACGCTTTAATGTAATGGTATTCTTTTCTGCCCAAGGTGTTTGACCACTATGGGCTTCATCAGGGACCACATAATGTAGCTAATTATGGATAAATGGAGTAGAATCAATTATTGCAATTGTCTCCTGAGTTATTCTAAACTTGTCAGGCTCTTTGAGAATACTGGTGGTAATTGCATTTACTATTCATCTATAACTTGTCAGAGAAATATGAAGAGGATAGCATTCATTTAAGGTTCATGTGTTGATGGGGTAGCGCACTGTTTTTTAATTAATAGATAAACGTGCAATATAAAATAAGTGGTTGCCTTGTTAGCGTGGATATTCATACATCCGTCATGCAATTTTATATAAATATCAACATTGTATGATTATTTAAAGTGGTTAAATTTAAAAAAAAAAAAAACCTGCAAGACAAAGGCATACTGAGCAAGTATGCATAGCATACTAGTTCATTATGAATTACTTACCTGAGATTGAAGCCCCCCGCAGCGGTCCTTGTTCACCGCTCCATCAGCCGACATCGCTCCCGGAGTTACTTCCGGATATTGCAGGCTCCAGGGCTGTGATTGGCGGGAGCCGCAATGACGTCACTTCCACGCATGTACGCGGGACCCGCCGGTAACGGCACAGACTAACTGAAGCGATGGCACATACGTGCCGATGCTTCAGTTTGCTTCAGTGCGCATGTGCCGATGACGTCGGCACATGCAAATACAGGGGATATTTCCTAAACCGTGCAGGTTTAGGAGATATCCAGTGTAGCTACAGGTAAGCCTAATTATAGGCTTACCTGTAGCAAAAAGTGGTTGTAAAGGGTTTACAACCACTTTAATGAAGGCCTACCATTCATTTACCACTTTGCTAAAGGCAAGATACTCCTTTTAGAAAATCCTATTATGGTCTTCATTGCAGAATCAAAATCATAAACAATAATTTTGGGTTCACATATGATCAGTAAAAAAGTAAAAAAAAGTATATTAAAATAAGGTATTAGATTCTAAAACTAGATTGCAAAAGTACAAGGCAAATAAAGTTAAGTACAAATACAGTTACTTTTAGCAACTATGTGACAGACCCAACCAGGACAGAGGCTTTTGGAGAGGACTATGGGCAAGCCTCCTACCCACTGACTATGGGCTCTGGCATTTTAGGGAACTACAAGCATTTAAGAAGATGTCCTGTTATATAATTCAAAAGGACATTATAACATTTAACAGTCAAGGAAGCCATGATGGTCTCTGCCAACTTGAAACGCAGTGAACAGATGTATGTGAAGAGAAAGCTGGTTAATGAGATTTGAACAGCCCTGGGTCTTCTTGAATACTGTTTCCAGATAGTCTAAGGTGGGGTGATATCACTGTTTGTTATGTGTTAAGTAGATCTCTGCCATTGTTAATTGTGTTGATTGAGTCACCTATTGTTTCTGCCTGTTGACTAACTTGGCTAACCCTTGGAGGTATCTACGATGGGATTAGCGTTGTGTCAGCTCTACCTCGTTATCTAAACTTATACTTAATATTTGGTTGTATTGTTCATGTGGTGACTGACCTACTTTTCAAGTGTATAAAAAGCCTGTATTTAAACAGTAATTTCTTTGGAATTTACCTCAACACCTTGTCTCCGTACGATGTTTGGGGTAAAGGCTGGTATTAGCTCTCGGTCTGCTCGTGATGGTTTGGAGGGCAGAAGGCACTGTTTTGCAGAAGGAAATACCTAATCAGGGTGCCAAGCGGTTCAGTCACAAACTGTTTAGAGTGTGAAATTGTTGTACAATGGACACTCCCTATCCAGATTACAGATGTGGCCAAATAGCCAAATAGAAGCCCATGCTGAGCAAACATGGAAATAAATGTTATTGCCATTAAAAAAAAAAAAAAAAAAAAAAATAATAATTTAAGACAGGAAAATAGATTATTTCAACTAAATAAGACTTGCTCATAAAAATGAAAAATAAACTATGTGACTTTAAATAAAACAACTATTACCTCTCTGAAAAATCTAAGAAAAGTAAATTTTAGACATCAGTTTGATCTTATTAAAATACATGGGAAGACAGCAGCAAATATTAACATCTGAAAAATCTAAGAAAAGTACATTTCAGCCAATAATCTGATCCTATTACAATGGGGTTTTTTTTTTCCATTATTTTAATGATGCAAGTTTAGATATGGTATGACTGATTTACTTTACCATTATATGAAATGAACGGATACACCAAAACATACTAAAAATAAAAATCTACCCCAAATCCAAGCTCAGCCTTTAATCACAAATGACTGAAAACTATTTAGATTAGCATTTTTAGATCTAATGCAGTACTTTGGTTCATACACCTGAATAAGGAACATATTAACTCCTTTATTCTGTATAATTCAGGCACTGCAATAATTCACTTTTATACAAACAAAATATATAGGAGACATAAATGGAATGTAACAGATTGAATTCTGAAGCAATGTAATGCCTTTGACCTGAAACCCTACAAAGAAATAAATCCCAGTGTCAATGACTCTGGTAAATTGGTTTGAGAGGCAGCTGTGCAGGTCAAAGTTTACATATGCCTGGATAGAATTTGATCAATTTAGCTTTTATGTAGTGTATTTACCAGATCTAAACAGAAATAATGTGAAATATGGGAATGAAGAATTTTTTTTTTTAAATTATATTCACTGACTTCAAATTCAGTTAAGATTAAAGTGATACTAAAGTTAAAAATTTTTTTTTTAACTCAATGCATTCCTTGCATTAAGGTTAAAAAAAAATATTTTACTTTTATTTTTACCTGGTGATTTCGCCAGTAAGTTCATTGTTTTTCAAAAGAACACACTGTCCTGCAGATGTAGCAGTTACAGGGTTACATAAACCATTTACCACTGACATGGGTTCTTACAATGTTCAGCTTGTATTCATGTATGTAAAACCTTTATCCTAAAAGGAAAGAAAAGATTTGCTGTAACTGTGTATAAGGTATGACCTGGAGATTTCGATTTGATTTGTTAGTGCATCTAAATCTGCTATTATATCTAAAACTCCCCTTCCCCAGACTGAAAATGCTGCTGTCCAAAAGCGCCCTTATGCCTCTTCCAGAGTTGGGGCAGTTTAACACAGAAGGGGTGTTACTGGCCAAATCCCATGTTAAAACAGAGGGTACAGTGGATATAGAAAAGAATCACCACCCTTTAAAATAATCACATTTTGTTGCATTGCAGCCTATAACGAAGACAAACACAGTTTGTTTCATCCAGCTGTATTTACTCAGTGCAACTTATGACATCCAAGTAAAATATATAACACCAACATGTCTTAAAAAAAAATCAAACACAGAATCAGGAGGGGTGTGACTTCCGTTATCATAGCCGGATGTGATTAGCATGAGCTCCGAGATCAGCCTGAGTCCCCGACAGTATCCTAAGATTAGTGGCTACCGAGACCCGTTTAACCGGGAAATTAGCAGATCCCGGTGGTGAGATGAGAAGCAAACAGCACTCAATGGCAGATCGCCTCAGAGAGTTTGTGAGAACAGATAAGCAGGAAGGTGGGCTCAGCCCCCCACAGACGCAAAGCAGCGGGCTGCCAGCAATGGAAACCCAGAAGCCCAGCATGCCACAGCCTGAGAAGCAGGAGAAGCAACCTAAGCTGACGCTGGAACAAGTAAGCTTACAACTAATGGCAGCCATCCACTCAAGCAATGCAGGCCTGACAGGTAAAATGGATGGGATTAAAGTGGATATAGGACTGATCAGGCATGACATGCAAAACATCAGAGATAGGACAGCAGAAGTTGAGAACAGGGCATCTCTATTGGAGGAAACAGTGGGGGACATTTACTATAGCGCCGGGGGTTATTACATGTAATAGCGCCCATCGTGATTTCAACAGGAGAATGTGCGAATGAAAAAGAGCTCAATTATTGGCGAACATACGTTAGTAAATTCAGAAATCAGCTCTAATTAGCGATTCTGCGAATATGCAAATGCAAATTTCTATTATGTATAACTATTAGTTATTATATAGCACTGCAACCATGATCCATGTATGTGAAAGAAACATTTTTATGTGAGATGTGCTCTACCTCATGTGCATCTATTGATGTATATTGCAATTAGTATTCCTAGTTTTTTTTTCCTTCTTTTGCTAACGAATGCAGTTATGAATGATTATTACAGAGTAATGTCTGCTATTCTTTAAAGTTACATGTATTGAACATTTAGGTTACCTATTTGTTGTATGATGTTTTTTTAATTTATTTTTTATTTAGGTGACTATAAATCGGTAATTATTTATGTTCATTCTTTAATCATAATATAGTTTTATTCAGGTCTCAGCATACTTAGCACAATGGCTTGGTGGTCTGCTAAGATGTCTCCACAGCACTCAAGGTATGAGTTCAAATCCCAGCCAACCTACCGTTCACCAGCTGTGTTTTTTTTCAGTGCATAAGCAAATTAAAATAAACAAACAAAGAAATGTAAACTGCCCATTAACTAGTGTGTGAGGTTTGGAATTCCACATCATATTATTGAATACTTACAAACCATTGCATGCATTTGAAGAGTTAATATAAAAGAATCAGCCAAACTAAAGTGCATTGGCTAATTGGCATTCGCCTATTTTTAGCATATGCTGCTTTGGCTTATTGGCTAATAGTCATTTAACTTTTTTTCACAATGCAATCTTTGAGTATCCCTCTGTGGAATTTGAACCCATGAGTCCTTTAAGCCCAGAGTTTTTCAAGGTAGAAGCACTGATCACTAGCCTATTGGGCTTAGCACAATCATACATAGAAAATACATTTACTAGTGTTTGATGTTTTTTCTCTACGAGCTGTCTTCTCCCTGAGCTGTCTCTTCTGCCGCTGCCGTCTTCTTCCGCTGCTGTGTTCTTCAACGCAGCTGGTTTCCCACTAATAAAAAAAAAGCTGCTCTTCTTCTGTGTCGGTCTTCCGTGGCCATCCGATGATGTCACCCGGAGAGCCCACCCCATGGCTATGTAAGAGGCGCCACACAGTGGGTGACAACACAGTGGAGGAAGACTGCCACAGAAGAAAAGCGTCTTTTTTCTTTACTTTCAATAAGTTTTTATTAATTTTTATCAGAGTGCAAAAGTAAAGTAGCAAGTAAGGTAGAGTGGCTATTGTTGCCATTCAACATACATATTATTACATAAACAGAGTTGTCATGAGCAACACAACATATCAATTGCTCACTTAAGGGAACTTAGGTATTGCTTATTACAAGAGAACTTAAAGCAGTTGTTACCTTGAAACCATTCAAACCATGTTGTCCACATTTTGTTGGAGGAAGGTAGTCTATGTACCGAAGATGCGAACATGCATTCATAAGAACCATGCGTGTGAACTAAAGATATCACCTCATCTAGTTGTAACGTATCCGCTGTTTTCCAATGTCTGGTAATGGTAAGTCTTGCGGCTAACAGGATGTGAGTGGTCACACATCGAAGCTGGAGGGGTAAATTATCAATTCCTATGTTTAATAAGGCAAGCTGTGGTGATGGAGTTATTGGGGTTTTGATAACAGTACCAATGAGCGCAAAAACATCTGCCCAGAATGCCAGAGTTTTGTTACACCCCCATAGAATGTGCATGACATTTTCTATCTCTCCACAGTTCCTCCAACAGGTAGGTGCTACAGATGGGTCATAGGTGTGCGTTTGGTTTGGGGTGATGTACCATCTGAGGTTTACTTTAAATATCAGTTCCCAAAGGTTGTGAGCGCGGGTTGCTATGAACCATTGGGAAGGGCTGAAAGATCTACCAATATCTCTTTCCCATTTTAGCATTGGGGGTAGTTTGGTCAAGGTGTTTTTGGCATCTAGAAGGTTGTAAAATAGTGATATAACTTTAGTGTGCAGTTATAAAGGCGCTGAAGAGGTATTTCCATATTTTTTTCATGAACATAAATTTGTAGACCTGGGTTATGTAGGAGACAGTGTGTTTAGTCTGTGGGAGGGATGGAGAATTCCTTTCATAGCACAGCAATTGACTTAAGTAAATCCTTAAAGTATAAATCAGAGGTATGTGATACCCTAACTTCGCCAGTTTTGAATAGAAAAATCAGGGATTAATCAAGGTATTACCGATATAGGTACCAGGATTTGGTAGGGTTTGTCAACTTTGTAGGCCTTAGTAATGCAGTAATTAAATGCTACCACTGATGCATAGATAGTAGGGGAAAATTGCAGGTTGCTGGATTTAAGGTGGGGGTTGCTTTGTAGCCAGACCCATAGGTCATGGCCTGGGATTTGATTAGATTCCATATCTCTCCAAGGACAGACTGCATTGCTTGTAAGTTGTAACCCAAAGTTTGAGTTGTGATAGGATGGAGGCATAATAGTAATCTTTGAAGTTAATATATCCTGCTCCACCTACTAATCTGTGTTTTATTAGATTGGCCCTGGCGCTTCTGACTTTGGATTTATTCTATACAAATTTACCTAGAATGCTTTGTAGAGATGCAAAGTAGGATAGAGGTACAGGGATGGGGAGGGATCTGAAAGTATATGGGAGCTGTGGTAATTTAAGCATCTTGAAAGCAGTCAGCCTGCCTGACCATGTAAGGTGGGATTTGGAGATATTTACGAGATCCTTAGGGAGGTTGTTAAGGAATGGGATGTAATTAGCTCGGAATAAGGAGGATATTTGTTGGCTTAAATTGATTCCTAAATAAGATATTGAGTGTTCGGCCCATATGTATTGATGTTGCTTACTTAGAGAGGACTGCTCTTCCGATAATATTCCTAGGGGGTGTATGAATGACTTAGTGGCATTCACTTTATAATAGGATATTCGGCTAAATGTTTCAAGGGTATTCCTTACTAAAGCCAAGGAAGAACTGGGACTGGATAAAATGAGAATTACATAGTTAGCAAACAAATGTATGTTCTTGTAATCCGATTACTAGACCTTTAATTTATTGCATAGATCTAACTTTTTCCGCTAACGGCTCCATCGTTGAATTAAATATCAGGGGTGAGAGGGGACACCCTTGTCTTGTAACGCTAAAGGTTGTGGATAACATAGAGAAGCAATAAACTTGAGCTGAGAGGCAAGAGTATAGTATTAAAATTGCAGATATAATGTGGCCGTGAAAACCAAATTTCCTCAATGCCTGGTTTAAGTAACCCCAGTGGACCCTATCGAATGCCTTCTCCACGTCCAAAGATAGGAACAGAAACAGCACCGGATGGGATCCAGCATGGTGGATAACATTTATCATCCTCCTAGTGGCGTTAGAGGTTTGCCAACCTTTTGTAAATCCAGATTGATCAGGGTATATCAGGTTCAGGAGAAGATCAAATAATCTGTTGCCTAACACCTTAGCATACAGTTTAGTGACGTGGTTAAGGAGAGAGATTGGACAAAAGTTTTGGGGGGTAGTAGGCTCTTTGCCTGGCTTCGGCAAGGTGATGACCAATGCTTTCAACATTTCCTGAGGGAACAAGGTAGAGGAGGCAGCTTTGTTGAACATAGGAGTGATGTGCTCGATAAGCAGATTTTTGAACTGTTTGTAATATTCCCCTATGAATCTGTCTGGTCCGGGAGCTTTGTTAGTGGGTAAGGAATCAATGGCTTTTTCTATTTCTAATGATGTGAATGGGGCGTTGATGGTAGTCAGTTGAGCATCAGTTAGCTTGAGGAGCTGAACGTTGGCGATAGCTTGTGGGTCAGTTAGTTTTGTTTAGTGGTAGGGTGATAGAGGAAAGGGATATGAGTTTTGGATTGGTTATCTTTTATTTGATAGGCTAGTAGTTTCCCTGATTGATTACCACAGGCATATGATTGCATTTTTAAACGCTTTCAGGTTTTCTCAAAATTTTCTTAAAAGGAGTGAATGAAGTTCAAGCTGCAGTTTAATAATTTGGGATTTGAGTTTCTACAGTGGGGCTCTGTTTATTGAGGGAGAGTCTGTGGTCTGAATTTCACCTACGACCTCGTCAATGCACTGCCTCCTCTGCCTTTTATCCCAAGTCCCCAGCTGTATAAAGAGGCCCTGCACAAAAGCTTTGTGCGCAGCCCATACCACGTGAGAGTTCTTTACCGAGCCTGCATTACTTGTGAAAAAGTCTTCCACATTCTTACGTATCGAGTCTAAGTGAGATTTGGTTTATAGAATGCTGGAGTTCATTCTCCAAAGACAGGCTGGAGATGATGTAGGGTTGTCTTCAATGGTGATGCACATTGGGGAATGGTCTGACCAGGAGGTAGGAAGGATGGATGATGATGAGACTTTTTGTAAGGTCCACTGGTCCAGTAAAAAGAGATCAATGCGGGATTACAAGTTGTGGCAGGAGGAGAAAAACGTGTAGTCACGTTCTTTTTAGGTGTTGACATCTTCAAACATCGAACAGCAGGTTTGCCTCGCTTAGGGAGAGATGTGGAGTCCATGTGGGGGTCTGGGGTGATGTTGAAATCGCTGCACCACACAACTGCACCTTGTTGAATAGTAAGAACTTTTTTGTAACTTGCGGATGAATCTCAGTTGGTGGACGTTGGGAGCATAGATGGATACAATGGTGTATTGGGAATTGTTGATAGTTCCTACCACTATAAGGTAGAACCCTTCTGGATCCTTAATGCATGAGTGTAGTTGAAAGGAGATAGAGTTTTTGATGGCTATCAAGGTGTCTTTCTTTTTATGCGGGGCTTTAGCCATAAAGATGTTAGGAAAGTTTCTGTTATTGCATGAAGGAGGATTGGGCTTGCAGAAATTAGTTTCTTGAGCACAGATAATATCACAATTGGTTTGTGATGCTAACTTCCAAAGGGATGATCTCTTAGCCGGGTGGTTAAGACCATTAACATTGATCGACAGGAGCTTTATGATCATGTTCAAGTAGTAGCGGTTGCAGAGAAGGAGATAAGAGCTTGTGGTTTGTGGTAGTTCTTGGCTCTTGAGCAGAAAAGATACCTCGGAGTGTTGGGGTGTAGAGGTACTTTATATAACCTGTGTGAGTTATGTTCTTTAGGTACAAAACTTCAAATGGTAATGTTTAGCAACCTGCTGCAGTCGCTATGATAAACTGGTAAAACAAGGAATGTAAAAAAAGAAATAAACACAAACGCAAGAGCATTAGGCACCCTACCTGACCCCTATGCCCAACTGAAAATCTTTGCGGACCTATCCCAACACACACTGTGCCACCGCAGACAACTCAACACCATCACCAAGGCACTATGCAACAATCACATGCAGAACCAATGGGTAGCAACAGACAAATTTCCGTCACTTATAATGGATCAAAGCACATGGTGACCTCGGTTCAAATTGGGCTACGTCTCCTGCAGAATTGGGGCATTATCCCTGATACATTTGATCTGCAGCAACTCGCATGGATCAAAGCACTGAAAGGGACCGGCAAAATCACCTATTACCACAGAGATCCAACAGAAACCGTTTTGCCAGCGGTATTACAGCGCTGCCCCATTGATTTTAATGGGGAGCAGCACTGGAGGAGCGGTGAAGGAGCGGTGCACTGCTCCTTCACCACTCCAAAGAAGCTGCTGGCAGGACTTTTTCTGACTTCCTGCCAGTGCACCCAAGGGGCCTGGTATGTACTGGGGGAACCTTTACGATGTTTTTTTCCTTGATTTTTAGAATTACACACCATAATATTATTAAATAATTACATACCATTGCATGCATTTGAAGAGTTAAAATTATGGAATAAACCAAACTGATGTGCATTGGCTAATTATACTTCATGTTTTCAGGAGGTGATACCATTGGTGGGATTCAAACTCATGGATTGAACCTTTGAATGTAGCAGGGCATACCACTATGCTACAGAACTGAGCACAAACCTACATAGAGAATATATTTATTAATGTTTGATTCAATACAATAATGTTTTGCACTTCATATTATAGTAACAACCATGCTCATGCTGATGTGGCATTGGCTAATAGGCGTTCGCCTCTTTTTAGCATATGCTGCTGAGTACAATGCAAGCTTTCAGTAGGTGATACCATCTTTGTGATTTCAGCCATTTGACCACAATTATATTGAGAACATATGTTTACTAGTGTTTGATGGTGGGACTACTCAGCACAGTGACTTTTCCACTTGTACAACCTGTGAAGCGCACGATTTTGAATCACTTTTTTGCCTCAATTTTGATGCAACTTTAATCAATGTCTGTGTAATCTTGAGGTCTATGGACGCAGGAGTCACAGGGAAAGTCGCACAATTTTGCTGCAATTTCGGGGAATTCCTGTGTGAACTTGAGGTCCTCAACTCACATCAAAGTCAGACCAAAGTAGTACAGGAACTACTTTGAAGTCGTGTGACTTGAAGTCGCACAGATATGAATGGTACTCATTGAAAATCATGGGGTATGACTTGTCATGCGACTCTTCTGTCCAAAGTCACAGGAAAAGTCGCACAAGTGTGAAAGGGGTCTCAGCCCGACTTTGTGAGCGATTTCAGAGATATCAGTGCACTTTGCTGCACAGATGTCTAGTGAAATTGCATAGGTCCCAACTGTCCCTGGTTTGATTTGGAACAAAGTCCCTTGGTCCCTCTTTTCTCCTCATTTGTCCCTCATTTTGTTTTGATCTATATAGTTGTATATAAATTGCACTTTTTATCTTTCAAAAAGGGTTTCTCCTTGCTAAACCTTTCATCCAATTTCTAAATTGCTTTGTTTGTACATTTCCAAAGCCAATCTAAAGGAATATTATTGTTAAAAAAAAAAGCACTTGGGGGTTTAACTAATCATTTTTTTTTTAATAGTTCTCCTTTAGACCCCTTTCACACCACACCGCCCATAGCGTTGGCGGTAAAACGCTGCTATTTTTAGCGGTGTTTTACCGTCGGATTTGCAGTGCATTTTGGCCGCTAGCGGGGTGCCTTTACCCCCGCTGGTGGCCGAAAAAGGGTTAAACCCCCCCGGAAAAATGCCGCAATAGCGGTGTTTTGCCGGCGGTATTACAGCGCTGCCCCATTGATTTCAATGGGGAGCAGCACTGGAGGAACGGTGGAGGAGCAGTGAGTTCACTGCTCCTTCACCACTCCAAAGAAGCTGCTGGCAGGACTTTTCCTGACTTCCTGCCAGCGCACTGCTGCAGTGTGAAAGCCCTCGGGCTTTCACACTACAGACAATGGTGCAGCTGTTTTAGGGCGGATTGCAGGCGCCTGCAAAATGCCCTTGGTGTGAAAGGGGTCTTAAGGAGGCATGTTAGGGGGTGTGTCTTATGCCTACATGCCTATGCCCTCATTTCCATCTCAAAAAGTTGGGAGGTAAGAGATCACCCCCTGAAGTCACCCAAAAGTAGTGCAGGAACTATGCAGTGTCGGACCAATTCGGACAGTTCCATTGCCGTCAATAGGAGCTTATTTGGCCTGAAATTTGACATGTCAGTTCAAAGCTATATGAACATGGGTGAAGTTACATAGATATGCATGGAAATCATGGGGGGGGCAACTATTCATGCGACTCTGAGGTCCAAAGCTGCATATAAAGTCACTCAAGTGTGAAAATAACCCAATGAGATAACACCTTTGAAATAGGCCCCATTTGCACTTGTGCAACCTTAAAATTGCATAGCTTTTCCATGACTTGAAGCAATGCCTGTGTAATCTTGTGGTGTATGGACCTCAAATTGCATCAAATTGCATCAAAGTCAATCCAAAGTAGTGCAGGGACGAATTTGCCCCACTTTCAGGATGCACAAGTGACAATAGGGCCAAATTCAAAAGGTGTTATCCATGAATCTAATTCAAAGTGTTGTGACCTGAAAGTCACACTATTCTGCTACCACTTAGCTGCTGCAACTTGGCCCCAACTTCTGGGAATGCCTGTGTAATATAGCAACCTATATACCTCAATTTGCATGAAAGTCACCCCAAAGTAGTACAGAGACTACTTTGAAGTTGGTGCGACTTGAAGTAGCACAGATATGAATGGTTATCATTGCGAATCATGGGGTACAACTTTTCATACAACTCGGAGGTCAAAATTTGCTGGAAAAGTCACCCAAGCGTGAAACAAGCCATTATATATATATTTTTTTTTTTTGTTATAAAAGAAGCTCTCATTTGTATTTGCATAGTCCTTACTAATTTACATCAGCAGAATAAATGCAGAAATTGATGTGTGCACATGGGCCGGAAGCAAATGTGCGGTGATGCCAAATAAACAAATCAATGAACCCCACTCCACAAAAAAAAAAGAGAGAGAGGAAAAAAAAAACACAACAAGCTCAATAAATGTACATTATTTTGTTGTTGTGAGATTTTTGGTAGAGATATTTTATGTAGAAAGTCATTTATCAGTCCTGTGGTGGGTTGTGGGGTGTTTATGTCGTCTTTTAAGTTGTATAATGTGCTATAGTAGTGACTGAAAGCGTTAGCTATGTCTTGTGGGTGTTGCATGTGGTGTTTTGTGGTGGGGTGGATGATGTAGGGAATTTTTGTTTTGTGTCTGTGTCCTTTGATTTGATGTGAAAGCAATTTGCCTGCCCTGTTGCCCTGAGCGTAGTGAGTCATTTTGAGTCTCTTTGTGTTCTTTTCAAAAGAGTTCGCCCTCCAAAGGGGTCTGGTGTCAATGTTGGATGCGTCTTTCAAGGAGAGGGTGATGGACGCATGGTCAGACCATGTGATCATGTTTATTGTTGAAGCTACAGTTCTGGTTAGTGTGCGTTGGTCTACCAAAAAGAGATCAATCCTGGTGTACGTGTGATGGGGCGAAGAAAAAAAAGAATAGTCTCTTTCACCTGGGTGGAGACATCTCCACGCATCATGTAGATCTTCTCGGTGTAGTGAGTCACAGAGAGAAATGGGAGAACGGGTGGCTGTAGTAGTAGTATCGATTTTGTGGTCCGGGACTATGTTGAAGTCTCCGCATACCACCAACAGACCTTTCTTGTGGCTGTTGACTTTTTTCATGAGTTTGTGAAAGAAGTGGATTTGATGTTTATTAGGTGCGTATACGTTCACTATAGTGTAGGTTACTTGGTTGATGTCACAAATAAGAATAAGAAATCGTCCGTTGGTGTCTTTATATTCCTCGTGCAGTTTAAAGGCCACAGTGTCTCGCACTGCGATTAGCACTCCTTTTGTTTTAGATACAGCGTTGGCGAAGAAAATGTGTGGAAAGTTCTTGTGTTTGCACGAAGGCGCCATGGTTGCACAGAAATGTGATTCCTGTGCACACACTACATCACTTTTCTGCTGTAATGCTTCTTTCCATAATGACTTTCTTTTTACTGGGTGGTTGAGGCCCTTGACGTTCATGGACATAAAGTTAATAGCCATATTGGAAATGTAGAGTGTGCTTCGTCCATTGTCTGGATTCTCGATGAGAGGACCCAGACAATGCAGTATGGAGCTTTAATGGTTTGTGCGGGCGTTTATTTTGGTTACTCACTGCGTTTGTAGACCAGTCCATATCATCTATGTTGATGCAAGGTATTCGGATGTGAAGAAGGGTATGTAATCTGACGTTGAAGATCCTTTTGGCGTAGATGACTTGAGTTCCATCCTTGTGGATCCAGCTGGGCAGAGAGAGGGGAAGGGAGAGGGAAGAAGAGAAAAAAAAAAGAAACAAAAGAGAACAGAAACATATAACCTGTGTGAGGTCAAACAATAGCGCAGGTGTAGAGTGGTTCACTGGAGCCTTGTAGAGGCTCATCTTCAATTGTTCCCGTAGGAAATGTCTGGGTGCAGCTTTTTGCTGCTAAATCGAGTATGAGGGGAAAGTTCTGGCCCATTGGGCTAACCGGAGACCTTCAGGTGGACATGTAACGTTTGCTGATTCTTGTACGGTTCTACACATGTGATCTGGCGTTCCTTTGTGAGACTGTCTTCAAGTCCTGGATTGAGTTGAGTCGGTTGGGGTGGGGGTTGGTGTTTGCATCTGAGTCAGGGAGAATCTTCCATTCTTTCAATAAAGCTAGGCCTTTTTCAAGTGAGTCCACAACAAATGATTTGTCTTGGTTAGTTATGGTGATTTTTGTTGGGAATCCCCATCTGTATGGGATATGATGGTTTCTAAGCACTTTGGTGATTGTGTTTAGGTTTCTCCTCTTTTGTAGAGTGTGCTGGGAGAGATCCGCATAAAATTGCAGATTTTGGTATTGTGGTGGGATCTGTTCTTGTTTGCGCATCACTTGCATCAGTTGTTCTTTCACATGAAAGAAGTGTAGGCGTAAGATCACATCTCTTGGAATTTTTTCAGGTAGGTGCGACGGCTTGGGCAGTCTGTGGATTCTGTCTATTGTGATCTCCATTTCAGAAATTTCAGGTAGAAGGGAGGTGAATAGGTTGGATGCATATGCTCTCAGGTCAGACGGCTGTATTGACTCAGGGATCCCCCTGATTTTAAGGTTGTTCCTTCTGGACCTGTCCTCGATATCTGCTAATTTGTTTTTAATCCAGTTTGAGTCTTCTTCTTGCTCCTCACTAGCATCCACCAATTCATTAATGGTGGATGCATATTCCCCCATCTTCCTCTCTATGTGGTCAACTCTGCCTTCTACCGCTTTAACTTCCCCACTGATCTGGTGCATGCATTTGATCATGTCTGTTTGTAAGGTGCTTCTTAGTGAGACCAGCATGTCCTTTAAAACGGTGTCAAGCACCGGTTTGTTCATGGTGGGGAAAGAGGTGATGGATTCTGGCAGCTCTCTCGTGTCCTCCCCCATGTCTGAGACTGGACTCATGGCCGGATTGAATCCTTTGCCATCCAGCTTGAGT
Organism: Lithobates sylvaticus; assembly: GCA_028564925.1. Lineage (NCBI taxonomy): Eukaryota > Metazoa > Chordata > Amphibia > Anura > Ranidae > Lithobates > Lithobates sylvaticus. The sequence continues at coordinate 195,484,566 of CM053031.1, read as the reverse complement.
TTGGACTTGGCCGGGCTTCCTGACGGTGAGTGGGTAGCTGGGGAGCTTGTGCAGCTTTCTGGGAGGTTATTTAGGGGTGAGATGTTGTAGTCAGGTAGGTTTAGCTGTTGGTCGTGGGCCGGGGATGAGGATGCGCCGGCGCCATCTTGCTTACCTCCAGACCGCGGCCTAGTGAAGTCGTCCATCAGCCTCTGGGGTTTGAAAAAATTCTTCCGCTTGTGGGGCATGATCCCCTCAATCTTCCGATTCAGAACGCCAGTTGCAGGAGTGCAAACGAGGTGTTTATAAGCCGTTGTGAAGTCGCTTAGTCCGCCGGATCACCGGAGCTCCAGAGCTATGCTGCCATTCAGCTCCGTTGCAGGCCACGCCCCCAAATGTACTTTATTTTGACAGCAGAAACTAAATTATGTACTTTAATTTACTGGCATAAAAAATGATACAATATATGGTGCTACATTTGGCAAAACAGTTAGCAATTGGGTTTTAAGGGCCCTGCTCATAGGAGCTTACAATCTAAAATGTGTCTAAACCTAAGTGTGGACACATAGATTGAAAGTGTGCATTTAATAGATAGAGTCATGGGGTGATGCCATGACCTTATCAATAAAAACGTCCCACAAGTATTTGTAAAGGCGACCTAACTAAGGAAAAAACTGACTTTAAAGGCACAAAGGTACATATGCTACAGGGTAACAAAAAAAGTTTTTTTATTTAAAAGTATAGAACCGCAATAATCTAGCGATTGCGCTCCACGCAATGGGATGCTCCCGCTGTGTGAGGCTTCACTGCGTCTGACAGGTCTTTTATAACGGAGGGCGGGGCCACCTGGTAACTACGCCCCCTCTGACGCACGGGGACATCATGGGGAATTCCCTATGGCTTTCCCCATGAGGTCTGAGGGTGGGCGGTGGGGCGTTATAAAAGACCTGTAAGACGCAGCGAAGCCTCACACAGCGGGAGCCTCCCATTGCGCGGAGTGGCCCAAGAAGAGACCCGGACGCCGTGGAAGAAGATGCCGGACGAGAAGACCAGAGCAAGAAGAAGCGGATCGGAGGAAGAAGATGATAGAAGAAGAAGATGGAAGAAGATGCCGGAAGGAGAAGATGAAGAAACCGAAGGATGAAGAAAGGAAGAAGGAAGAAGACCAGAAGAAAGAAGATTTTAATAAAGGAATTGTCAAAGACCGTCTCCTGTCATTTTTACAATTTTTGACACTTTTTTGGTGAAATGGTAGGGGTACTTTTGTACCCCTTACCATTTCACACAGGGGGGGGGCGGGATCTGGGGGTCCCCTTGTTAAAGGGGGCTTCCAGATTCCGATAACCCCCCCGCCCGCAGACCCCCACAACCAATGGCCAGGGTTGTGGGGGCGAGGCCCTTGTCCTCATCAACATGGGGACAAGGTGCTTTGGGGGTCTCAGACCCCCAAAGCACCCTTCCAATGTTGAGGGCATGTGGCCTGGTACGGTTCAGGAGGGAGGGGGGCCGCTCTTGTCCCCCCTCTTTTCCTGCGGCCGGCCAGGTTGCGTGCTCGGATAAGGGTCTGGTATGGATTTTGAGGGGGACCCCACGCCATTTTTTGTGGGGTTTTTTTGGCCGGGGTTCCCCTTAAAATCCATCCCAGACCTCAAGGGTCTGGGATCGATTTTGAGGGGGACCCCACGCCATTTTTTTTGGCTGGGGTCCCCCTTAATATCCATAGCAGACCTGAAGGGCCTGGTTATTGAATTTGGGGGGACCCCCACACTTTTTTTTTTTTAATTTTTTTTTATTTTTTATCAATGACTTTTTTTTATCAATGGCTTTCAATGAATGACTGTTCTCTGTGTTACGGGAGCCGTCAATTCATTAGCCGCGAGTGATTTTAAATAGCTTTTTTTCCTGCAAAAAAGACACTTTTTGCAAGGACAGTTCTAAGCACAGGAAACATGCGCCCCTTCACAGGCCACCTATAGACACCCCCCAGGTACGAAATTTAAAGGAATATTACACTTTTATTGTTTAACTTTAAGCATTATTAAAATCACTGCTCCTGAAAAATGGCCGTTTTTAAAAAAAAATTTGCATTGATACATGTCCCCTGGGGCAGGACCCAGGTCCCCAAACACTTTTTATGACACTAACATGCATATTAGCCTTTAAAATTAGCACTTTTGATTTTGAACGTTCGCATCCATTGTAACTAATAGGGTTCTTATGCTCGCACGGACTTTAGGTCCGTTCTGGTGCGAACCGAACCCGGGGGTGTTTAGCTCATCCCTAAACACAAGCATTAGCATGTTGGAGAATTGAACCAGCAACCCCAGTGCTGCTAGACAGACTTGCCACCCACTTAGCCAATGGGAGACCTTGCACATGTAGTCTGCATTTCTGTGGTATGAACCAGCCCTAAGACCATGCTCAATGTCACAAGCAATATACAATATATTGTCCTAAGTATTGGGACACATGCCTTTAAACGCACATGAACTGAAATGGCATCCCAGTCTTAGTCTGTAGGGTTCAACATTTATTTGGCCCACCCTTTGCAGCTATAACAGCTTTAACTCTTTTGGGAAGGCTGTCCACAAGGTTTAGTAATGAGTCTATGGGAATGTTTGACCATTCTTCCAGAAGTGCATTTGTGAGGTCAGGCACTGATGTTGGACAAGAAGGCCTGGCTTACAGTCTCCGCTCTAATCCACCCCCAAGGTGTTCTGTTGCGGTCAGGACAGTCAAGTTCATCCACCCCAAACTCACTCATGCATGTCTTTATGGACCTTGATTTGTGCACTGGTCCAAATCATTTGGGGGAGGGGGGATAATGATGTGGGGTTGTTTTTCAGGGGTTGGGCTTAGTTCCAGTGAAGGAAACTCTTAAGGCATCAGCATACCAAGACATTTTGGACAATTTCATGCTCCCAACTTTGTGGAAATAGTTGGGGATGGTCCCTTCCTGTTCCAACATGACTGCACACCAGTGCACAAAGACAAGGTCCATAAAGACATGTATGAGGAAGTTTGGGGTGGATAAACTTGACTGGCCTGCACAGAGTCCTGACCTCAACACGATAGAACACCTTTTGGCTGAATTAGAGCAGAGACTGTGAGCCAGGCCTTCTCATCCAACATCAGTGCCTGTCCTTGCAAATGCGCTTCTGGAAGAATGACCAAACATTCCCATGGACACACTAAACCTTGTGGAAAGCCTTCCCAGAAGCTGTTATAGCTGCAAAGGTTGCGCCACATCAAATGTTAACCCTACGGACTAAGACTGGGCTGCAATTAATGTTCATGTGTGTGTAAATGCAGGTGTCCCAATACTTTTGGCGAGATAGCATATCTGGCAAGATTTATAATGTTGGTGGAACCTTCCTACACATAAATACTACATTTAGACATAGTTTTAGGACCTGTCAGGAGTTATGTTTAACGACATAGGGAGATGAGACAACTTCTCTACATAAACGCAGCATGTTTGGGATTCAATCCCAAACCCTCAGAGATGCTAAGCCACAGAGATGCCACATGTGGAAACCTCCTACACATATATTTCTTAGGACATATAGGTGGTGGAATTACATTACTCAAGAGTTCTTCTTCTTGATTTATTCTGTGCTATTTGGTGGTTCAGTGTAGAATAGTGATGATACCCTCTAATTTTTGGGAATTACATTTTGATTTCTGATGTTGGTACACATTTTTGGGCTCAAATTATGATTATTTGGAAATAATAAAAAAACACACAAGATTGTGACTAATTTTAACTGCTTGCCAACCAGCCGCGACAGTTGTACTGCAGGAACATGGTTCAGCTGCGCAAATCGCCGGTATCCTCCTTTGCTTCCTTTTTTGGCCACTAGTGCGCCCCCTGCTCGCCCACGGAGCTGCGGGATCTGTGTGTGTAAACACACAGTTTCCGGTTCTCTGAGGGGAGGAGACACAGATCGTCTGTTCATACAGAGTATGAACAGTGATCTGTCATCTCCCCTACACAGTCCCCTCCCCCCTTCAGTTAGAACACACACTAGGGAACACAATTAACCCCTCGATCGCCCCATAGTGTTAACCCCTTCCCTGTCAGTGACATTTTTACAGTAATCAATGCATTTTGATAGCACTGATTGCTGTATAAATGCCAATGATCCCAAAAATGTGTCAAAATTGTCCGACTTGTCCACCATAATGTTGCAGTCCTGATAAAAATCGCAGATCGCTGCCAATACTAGTAAAACATTTTTTTAAAATAAAACTATCCCCTATTTTGTAGACGCTATAACTTTTACACAAACCAATCAATATACGTTTATTGCGTTTTTTGTTTTTTTTAACCAAAAATATGTAGTATACATAACGGCCTAAACTGAGGAAAATATATATATATATTTTTTTATATATTTTTGGGGGGATATTTATTATAGCAAAAAGTAAAAAATATTGCTTTTTTTTTTTCAAAATTGTCGCTCTTTTTTTGTTTATAGCGCAAAAAATAAAAAATGCAGAGGTGATCAAATACCACCAAAGGAAAACGGAAAATTGTATACTTACCTTTCCGTAATTTTCCTTTCCTGTCGCATCTTCATGGCAGCATACACTCTGGGTTGTGACTCCGCCTCCACAACCTGATAGGACCACATAACTATAAGATGACGATACGGCCCCCGCCCCCGTATTCTTTGTGTATATGAATCACCTTTAAGAATGGGTGGGATATTGTATGCTGCCATGAAGATGCGACAGGAAAGGAAAATTACAGAAAGGTAAGTATACAATTTTCCGTTTTCCTGTCGCATCATGGCAGCATACACTCTGGGGAGTAACTCGCAGACAGGGTGGGTAATGCATCAATAGTAGTTTTTATTCACAAGGAATGGCAGAGTTGGCCTGGATAATAGACTTTCCAAAATTTACAGAAGACAGGCGGGCAGAGTCTACTTTATAGTGGGAAATAAAGGTATTCCTGGAGGACCAGGTGGCCGCCCTGCAGATGGTTTCGGCTGAGACCCTACAATAGGCTGCCCATGAGGTCGCCACTGCCCTGGTGGAATGTGCCTTGAGCCCGTCTGGAATCTGCGTGTTGCTTAACGTGTAGGCCTTCTTAATCGTCTTCACCAGCCATGAGGCGATGGTGCGGGCCGATGCTGATTGACCTCTCCTGAAACCGTGAGGGATGATTAGGAGGCTTTCTGACTTCCTAATGGGCTCTGAGGCCGAGAGGTATTTGAGGATGCTACCCCTGACATCCAGGGGGTGCGGGCTGCCCTGATTTGTAGTGAGCGCCGGCAGATTGATCTCCTGATTAAAATGGAATGAGGATGACACTTTGGGGATGAAGCGGTCTGAGGGTTTTAGGACTACCCTGTCCGGGTAAATGACCAGATATGGATCCCTGGCCAGTAGGGCTTGCATTTCTGAGACCCTTTTTGCCGAGGTTATGGCAATCAGGAACGTCACCTTCAGCGTCAGGTCCCAGAGGGAGATGCCTTCTAGCGGAAAGAAGGGCTCCTTAGATAGGGCCTCCAGAACGACCGACAGGTCCCAGGCCGGGAACAAAGGTTTTCTGAGAGGCCTCAGCTTGAGACAGGCCCTCTGGAATTGAATGATAAGAGGGTCGAGAGCCCACCTAGTCCTGGTCAGGGCGGACAGGGCTGACACCTGCACCTTGAGGGTGCTGGAGCCGAGACCTTTGTCCAGACCTGCCTGCAGAAACTCTAGTATCTGAGGAGTTGATATAGAGGATAGGTTCCACCCCTGCTGTTGGGCGAAGGAAGTGAACTTATCCCAGACCCGCCGGTAGGTGGTATTTGTGGTGGGCTTCCTGGTCTGGAGAAGTGTGTCCACTAAGGATGGGCCCGGTGTTCGATTCGAACCCATGTTCGAATCGAGCACCGGGCGTTCGCTCGCTCGGCAAGCCCAGAACTATTGGGGCCGCTCGCATCAAATTCGTGTGATGCGAGCGGCCCCGCAATGCATTGCGGCCCGCGCAGTGCAATGCTGGCTGATGATTGGCCAAGCATGCACTGTGACCCCGCATGCTTGGCCAATCACAGCGCCGGCAGCGGGGAGAGCCATAATTGGCTACAGGCAGGATGCCTGTAGCCAATTATAGCTCAGGGGCTTTAGTACACGCCCCACGGTATAAGTGCCTGCGGCCTTGCATATTCTGTTTCAGTCAGTGTCAGCGTGTCAGTGTGTTGCTGACTGCTGACAAGATATGCTTTATTTCTGGGGATATGTGTGTGCATGCTGTTAGAACAGCATTGCAGTATCACATCTGGGGGGGGGGTGTCTATAGGTGGCCTGTGGGGGCAGGTTTCCTGTGCTTAGAACTTTCCCTGCAAAAAAGTGTCATTTTTGCAGGAAAAAAGCTATTTAAAAGCACTCGCGGCTAATGAATTGATGGCTCCTGTAACACAGAGAACTGTCATTCATTGATAAAAAAACAAAAAAAAAGCGTAGGGGTCCCCCCTAATTCAATAACCAGGCCCTTCAGGTCTGGGATGGATATTAAGGGGAACCCCAGCCCAAAAAAAAAAAATGGCATAGGGTCCCCCTCAAAATCCATACCAGACCCTTGAGGTCTGGGATGGATTTTAAGGGGAACCCTAGCCAAAAAAAATGGCGTGGGGTCCCCCTCAAAATCCATACCAGACCCTTATCCGAGCACGCAACCTGGCAGGCCGCAGGAAAAGAGGGGGGGACGAGAGCGGCCCCCCTCCCGCCTGAACCATACCAGGCCACATGCCCTCAAAATTGGGAGGATGCTTTGGGGGTCTAAGACCCCCAAAGCACCTTGTCCCCATGTTGATGAGGACAAGGGCCTCTTCCCCACAACCGTGCCCGGTGGTTGTGGGGGTCTGCGGGCGGGGGGCTTATCGGAATCTGGAAGCCCCCTTTAACAAGGGGACCCCCAGATCCCGCCCCCCCCCCGTGTGAAATGGTAAGGGGGTACCATTTCACCAAAAAAGTGGCAAAAATGGTAAGAATGACAGGAGACGGTCTTTGACAATTCCTTTATTAAAATCTTCTTTCTTCTTTCTTCATCCTTCGGTTTCTTCATCTTCTCCTTCCGTCATCTTCTTCCATCTTCTTCTTCCATTTTCTTCTTCCTCCGATCCGCTTCTTCTTGCGCTGGTCTTCTCGTCCTTCTCGTCCGGCATCTTCTTCCGTCGGCGTCGGCGTCGGTGTCGGTGTCTCTGTCTCTGTCTCTTCTTGGGCCGCTCCGCGCAATGGGAGGCTCCCGCTGTGTGAGGCTCATATGCTGTATGTCATTGTCCACTTGCCACAACACCTGCCACAAGTGCCAAGACACCTGCCACGAGTGCCACGTGACCGACCACAAGTGCCACGTGACCTGCCACGTGACCAAGTTGTGGATTGTCCACTTGCCATGTCACCTGCCACAAGTTATGGGGTTCCTAGCACCAACCAAGTGACCCCCAGATATGGGGGATATGTCAAGTACTTTTCTACAGCAGAGAATTAAATTTTGTGACCCGACTTTGGGGCCACGTATCTCGGGGCCACTTATAGCTAGAAACCCCAAATTTGGGGTTTCTATCACCAAGTAACCCCGAGATACGTGGACCCAAAGTCGGGTCGCAAAATATTTTCGAATCCGGTTGAAATAGTTTCAAATGCGGTTGAAAAAATTTCAAATGCGGTTGAAATAATTTCAAATGCAGTTGAAATAATTTCAAATCATGTTGATACTATTTCAAGTGGATTCAAAAATATTTTGCGACCCGAATTTGAAAAAAATTATTAAATTGATTCTAACAGTCTGCAGAAGATCTGCAAAAAAAAAAGAAGTGAAATTTGCAGATCTTCTGCAGACTGTTAGAATCAATTTAATTTTTTTTTCAAAGTCGGGTCGCAAAATATTTTGGAATCCGCTTGAAATAGTATCAACATGATTTGAAATTATTTCAACCGCATTTGAAACTATTTCAACCGCATTTGAAACTATTTCAACCGGATTCGAAAATATTTTGCGACCCGACTTTTATTTGGAGAGGTTGTAGTGCTAGTTCTACTGTGTTTGCATACCAAGCTACAAGTGGCCCCGAGATATGTGGCCCCAAAGTCGGGTCACAAAATGTCATTCTCTGCTGCAGAAAAGTACTTGACATATCGCCCCTATCTTGGGGTCACTTGGTGCTAGGAACCCCACAACTTGTGGCAGGTGACGTGGCAAGTGGACTATCCACAACTTGGTCACATGGCCAGTCATGTGGCACTCGTGGCCGGTCACGTGGCACTCGTGGTCGGTCACGTGGCAAGTGTGACCGGTTACGTGGCACGCGTGGCAGGTGTCGTGGAACTTGTGGCAAGTGAACAATACACAACTTGTGGCAGGTTATGTGGCAAGTGGACAATACACATCTTGTGGCAGGTGACGTGGCAAGTGGACAATGACATACAGCATATGTACTTGCCTTGCGATCGACATCCGTGTTAGACGTGCAAAAGGAAAAAAATAGTTTTGTTTTAATTCGTTAATTAATTCATTTTGTTTAGTTAGATTCGTTAAATTCGTTTTCGGATTTTGTTTCGTTTTTGACCGACTTCGAAAAATCAGTCGCATTTGAAATTATTTCAACCGGATTTGAAAATATTTCAACCGGATTTGAAAATATTTCAACCGGATTTAAAAATATTTCAACCGAATTTAAAAATATTTCTACTGGATTTGAAATTATTTCAACTGCATTAGAAACTATTTCAACTGCATTAGAAACTATTTCAACTGCATTAGAAACTATTTCAAGTGCATTAGAAACTATTTCAACCAGATTTGAAAATATTTCAACTGCATTAGAAACTATTTCAACTGCATTAGAAACTATTTCAACCAGATTTTAAATTATTTCAATTGCATTAGAAACTATTTCAACCAGATTTGAAAATATTTCAACCAGATTTGAAAATATTTCAAACGAATTCAGCTATGTTCCTGTTAAATGTGTCTGTCAAATTTATCACATATAAGAATAGAATTATACAGTCTTACAATTCAAAAATGACTTTAAATAAAAAATGAGAGATAAAGAAGATAAAAAAAAAAAAATGTATCTTATTTGAGAAGCACTTTTTTTGCACCACTACCAGGTCGAGGACTCCAGGTCCAGGATGCACCTGTGTCAGCCATTTTGTGTGAAGGAGAGGGGAGATATTGCTAAGTTAGCTGCTAGTAGGGATGGGCCCGGTGTTCGATTCAAACCCATGTTCGAATCGAGCACCGGGCGTTCGCTCGCTCGGCGAGCCCAGAACTATTGGGGCCGCTCGCATCAAATTCGTGTGATGCGAGCGCCCCGCAATGCATGGCGCTAGTCGTAGTGCAATGCTGGCTGATGACTGGCCAAGCATGCACTGTGACCCCGCATGCTTGGCCAATCACAGCGCCGGCAGCGAGGAGAGCCATAATTGGCTACAGGCAGGATGCCTGTAGCCAATTATAGCTCAGTGGCTTTAGTACACGCCCCACGGTATAAGAGGCCGCCGCGGCGGCGGCCTCGCATATTATGTTTCAGTCACAGTGTCAGCGTGTCATTGTGTTGCTGACTGCTGACAAGATATGCTATATTTCTGGGGATTTGTGTGTGCGTGGTGTTAGAACAGCATTGCAGTATCACATCTGGGGGGTGTCTATAGGTGGCCTGTGAAGGGGGGCAGGTTTCCTGTGCTTAGAACTTTCCCTGCAAAAAAGTGTCATTTTTGCAGGAAAAAAGCTATTTAAAAGCACTCGCGGCTAATGAATCGATGGCTCCTGTAACACAGAGAACTGTCATTCATTAATAAAAAACAAAAAAAAAAGCGTGGGGGTCCCCCCAAATTCAATAACCAGGCCCTTCAGGTCTGGGATGGATATTAAGGGGAACCCTAGCCACAAAAAAAAAAAAAAATGCCGTAGGGTCCCCCTCAAAATCCATACCAGACCCTTGAGGTCTGGGATGGATTTTAAGGGGAACCCTAGCCAAAAAAAATGGCGTGGGGTCCCCCTCAAAATCCATACCAGACCCTTATCCGAGCACGCAACCTGGCAGGCCGCAGGAAAAGAGGGGGGGACGAGAGCGGCCCCCCCTCCCACCTGAACCGTACCAGGCCACATGCCCTCAACATTGGGAGGGTGCTTTGGGGTCCCCCCCAAAGCACCTTGTCCCCATGTTGATGAGGACAAGGGCCTCTTCCCCACAACCCTGGCCATTGGTTGTGGGGGTCTGCGGGCGGGGGGCTTATCGGAATCTGGAAGCCCCCTTTAACAAGGGGACCCCCAGATCCCGCCCCCCCTGTGTGAAATGGTAAGGGGGTACAAAAGTACCCCTACCATTTCACCAAAAAAGTGTCAAAAATTTTAAAAATGACAGGAGATGGTCTTTGACAATTCCTTTATTAAAATCTTCTTTCTTTTTTCTTCATCCTTCAGTTTCTTCATCTTCTCCTTCTGTCATCTTCTTCCATCTTCTTCTTCCATCTTCTTCCATCTTCTTCTTCCTCCGATCCGCTTCTTCTCGTCCTTCTCGTCCGGCATCTTCTTCCGTCGGCGTCAGTGTCGGTGTCTCTTCTTGGGCCGCTCCGCGCAATGGGAGGCTCCCGCTGTGTGAGGCTCCGCTCCGTCTGACAGGTCTTTTATAATGGAGGGCACCTGGTGACGCCGCCCCCTCTGACGCACAGGGACGTCATGGGGAATTCTATGATGGCTTTCCCCATGACGTCAGAGGGGGGTGGGGTCACCAGGTGCCCTCCGTTTTAAAAGACCTGTCAGACGGAGCGGAGCCTCACACAGCAGGAGCCTCCCATTGCGCGGAGTGGCCCAAGAAGACACCGACACCGACGCCGACGGAAGAAGATGCCGGACGAGAAGGACGAGAAGACCAGCGCAAGAAGAAGCGGATCGGAGGAAGAAGAAAATGGAAGAAGAAGATGGAAGAAGATGACGGAAGGAGAAGATGAAGAAACCGAAGGATGAAGAAAGAAGAAAGAAGATTTTAATAAAGGAATTGTCAAAGACCGTCTCCTGTCATTTTTACCATTTTTGTCACTTTTTTGGTGAAATGGTAGGGGTACTTTGTACCCCCTTACCATTTCACACAGGGGGGGGGGCCGGGAACTGGGGGTCCCCTTGTTAAAGGGGGCTTCCAGATTCCGATAAGCCCCCCGCACGCAGACCCCCACAACCACCGGGCACGGTTGTGGGGAAGAGGCCCTTGTCCTCATCAACATGGGGACAAGGTGCTTTGGGGGTCTTAGACCCCCAAGGCATCCTCCCAATGTTGAGGGCATGTGGCCTGGTACGGTTCAGGCGGGAGGGGGGGCCGCTCTCGTCCCCCCCTCTTTTCCTGCGGCCTGCCAGGTTGCGTGCTCGGATAAGGGTCTGGTATGGATTTTGAGGGGGACCCCACGCCATTTTTTTTGGCTAGGGTTCCCCTTAAAATCCATACCAGACCTCAAGGGTCTGGTATGGATTTTGAGGGGGACCCTACGCCATTTTTTTTTTTTTTTTTTTTGGCTGGGGTTCCCCTTAATATCCATCCCAGACCTGAAGGGCCTGGTTATTGAATTTGGGGGGACCCCTACGCTTTTTTTTTTTTCATTTTTTTTATTTTTTATCAATGACTTTTTTTTTATGAATGAGTTTCAATGAATGACTGTTTTCTGTATTACGGGAGCCGCCAATACACATTAGCCGCGAGTGATTTTAAATAGCTTTTTTACTTTCAAAAATGACACTTTGCGCAGAGACAGTTCTAAACACGGGAAACATGCGCCCCTTCACAGGCATACTATAGACACCCCCCAAGTACGAAATTTAAAGGAATATTACACTTTTATTGTTTCAATTTAAGCATTATTAAAATCACTGCTCCTGAAAAAACTGACGTTTTTAAAACTTCTTTTTGCATTGATACATGTCCCCTGGGGCAGGACCCAGGTCCCCAAACACTTTTTATGACATTAACATGCATATTAGCCTTTAAAATTAGCACTTTTAATTTCAAGCGTTCGCATCCATTATAACTAATAGCGTTCTAAAGCTCGCACGGACTTTAGGTCCGTTCGCGGGTTCTGGTGCGAGCCGAACGGGGGGGTGTTCGGCTCATCCTTAATGTCCACCACCCTCGTGGAGCAGCTCTGCTCTAGATATCTAGACCTTTCAGTCTCCAAGCCATTAGGTGCAGCCTCTCCGGACTCGGGTGGAGCAGTTGGCCTTGGGAAAGCAGGTCGGCTGACAGTGGGAGGGGAAGCGGGTCTTCTGTGCTTAGCTGTAGGAGGGTGGTAAACCACAGCCTCCTGGGCCAGAAGGGAATCACGGCTACTACCAGAGCTGATGACCTCTTGAGTCTCAGCAGAAACCTCGCTATCAAGGGGGTCGGGGGGAAGATGTACCCGAGGTGAAAGTCCCAGGGGTGGTGGAGACAGTCTGTCCCTTCTGCTGAGGGGAAGGGGACTCGAGACAGGAATCACTGGCATTTCGCATTCTCCGGGGTCGCTGCCAGGTCAATGTCCGGGGGACCCCATGTTCTGGAGATCAGGGCGAAGGCCTGCGGACTCAGGGACCATTCGTTGTTTGAGAGAAATCTCCTGCTGAGGGAATCGGCCAGGAGATTCTCGGTACCCGGGATGTAGGCCGCTCTGAGGTCCAGGAGGTTCCGCTGTGCCCATTCCATAACGGGGAGAACCTCCCGCATCATGGAGGAGCTCTTGTTGCCTCCCTGGCAGTTGATATAGGCGATAGCGACTTTGTTGTCCAACCTCAGGAGGACCTGTTTGCCCCCCAGGAGAGGGCCGAAGGCCAGGAGGGCCTGGAAGGCCACCCTCATTTCCAGTACATTGTGTCCCGAACCTCGAATGGCCAGCGGCCCTGGACTGCATGATGTAAGTAGTGGGCTCCCCATCCCTCTAAACTGGCATCCGTGGTGACCACCTCCTGAGGGGGGGGACAATGTGCCTGCACCTGTCCAAGTTGCTCGGCCGAGTCCACCATCCCAAGGATTGCTTGACCTCCTGAGAGATGTGGATGGGCTGAGACATGGACGAGCCGTTCCATTGGCGCAGGAACGAGATTTGTAGAGGCCTCGAGTTCCATTGCGCCCATTGTATCATTGGAATGGTAGCCGATAGGGAGCCTAGGAGGCTGAGGCACCCTCTGGCTGGTAGAGATGCAGCTAGGATGGCTCTCCTGACTTTCTGGGTCAGAGGGGGAACCTTCTCTGGAGGCAACTATATCGTGTTCGACCGAGTGTCTAATACAGCCCCCAGGAAGACCATCCTCTGAGAGGGCTGGGGGTTGCTCTTCCCCCAATTTATGAGCCACCCTGAAGAGTGGAAATTAGGATTTCCCGGTGCTGGATAAGGGATTCCTGGCTGTGAGAGAGGAGGAGAATGTCGTCCAGGTAGTGGTGGACCCTCAGACCCCTCTCTCTCAGGGCCGCCACTATCGGGAGGAGGACCTTTGTGAAGGTTTTGGGAGCCGTAGAGATCCCAAACGGGAGGCACCGGAATTGAAAGTGCCGCTGGTTTATTGAGAACCAAAGGAAACTTCGGAATAAGGTATGGATTGGGACCTGAAGGTATGCGTCCTGGAGGTCCACGGACAGCATCCAATCCTCTTGGTTTATGGCCTGAAGGATGGATTGCAGGCTTTCCATTTTGAAGGACTCCACTCGGATGGAGAGGTTGAGCCTTTTGAGGTCTAGTACAGGGCGCAGGTCCCCTGACTTTTTCCTGACCAGGAATAGAGGGGAATAAAACCCCCAACCTCTCTGGGATAGGGGCACCTCCACTATCGCCTCCTTTAGGAGCAACTCCCTGACGTAGTCCATTAGCAACGCCCTTTTTTCCTGTGAGGCTGGTAGCTTGGTTGGGCAGAAGTGGTCCCCCGGGGGGCATCCCCGGAATGACCACCTGTGCCCGAAACGGACGATAGCTACCGTCCAGGGGTCCTTGATGATATCCGCCCAAGCCAGCTGAAATTTTGAGAACCTGGCCCCCACTACAGCTGGCTGGACGGACGCACCTTCAAAAGGACTTCTGGTCGGCGGACACAGAAGTCTTAGGTTTTTGGAACTTGGAGAAAGTCGCCTGGGGGTTCCTCCAGTTTCTCCGGTATTCCCTGCCTGGTCTGTAGGCCTTAGCATCCCTATACTTGTCCGGCAGGTTGCGCCTGAAAGTAGGGGGCCTCTGCTGCCTCGGCTTCCTATCTGAGGGAATAAGCCCAGATTTTCCATCGGTCACCTTCGTGATCGCTGAATCCAGTTTCTCTCCAAAGAGGTTCTCGCCGTCAAAGGGAATACGGCACCAGTTTGATTTGGAGGCCGGGTCCGCTGCCCAGGGTTTCAGCCAGAGCGCACGTCGGGCCATTACCGAGGCCAGCATGGCCCTAGATGTGGACCTTATGGTGTCTACTGAGGCCTCTGCCACGAAATCCCCTGCAAGACTAAGTTCTTGCAGGGCCCTGACTATCTTGTCCTGGTCTGTGCCTCAATAAGGGAGAAGTCAAAGCCAGCGGCGGCCTCCAGCTCCTCTTCCTCAGACTGGGAGTCTAGCTCTCTAGATGTACTGGGGGGGGGGCTGGAGAGGTGCCTCTAACGGACATTTCTGTGTCTGGGGTGGATTGCGGGGCTGCAGCCGCAAGCTCCCTTGGCTCTTGATCTTTTTCCCTGGTGGCCTCCTTGAAGCACCTGCGACAGGCGAGCTTGTCCGGGAGGGCGATGGCCCCGCATATCCAGCAGGCGTTGGCAGCCGGTCGAGGAGGGGGGGCTGGCGAGTTACGTCTGCGCGGTGACCTTCTGCGGTGAGAGTGGCTATGGGAGCAGGACCTGGAGCGACTCCTGTGGCTTCTTCTATGGCCTGAGCGGCTCCTTCTCCTGCTGCGGCTTGAGTGGCTCCTTCTGTGCCCCGAGCGGCTTCTTCCACGAGAGGACTCCCTGCGTCCAGATTTGGATGACCTTGAGGACCTGGCGGGGCTAACCGTTTAGGCAGCGTTAGTGGGTCCGGCACTCTTTTTCGATCTTCTCTACTTACCCAATCCTTCCCTCTTACCTATCACGTTGATGGTGATCTGCTGGGGCAGTGGTCTCCATAGAGATAGGAAAGGCAGCCTAGCAACAATAAAATAGGCATAGTAAGAGGAAGGAAAAGGGAGCAGAGAAGCAGAAGGGAGAAAAGGGAGAGCAGCATTGCAGAATGCACAGGGAGGGATCAAAACAAGCACTTACCTATTGGGGGTGAGCTGGGATGGTTCTGGGATACACCTGAGTTGGTTCCTGCAGGAAAAAGATCCAGGGAATGGGAAAGGGGATTTTTCCCTTTTGAATTTGGCGCCGGGAGCGCCGTGCCGCTCGTGCATGCGCAGTACCGCCGCGCGGCCGTCTGCGCCATCTTGGAAACTGGAAAAGGGATACAGGGCGCCCAAACGATCGTACTGCGCATGCGCAGGTATGTAAAGTACACAGGGGGGACAGGGGAACTACAGAGCCCAGGAGAACCCCATAATCGGCAGAGGAATGCCCAGCATAGTTTTAAAGAGCAAGTGACATCAAAGAGGAGACCACTGCCAGGTACAAAGCCTGTTTAAGGCTTTCAGACATATAAGGATAACCACATACCTTTTAAGCCTGTTTAAGGCTTGCTTCCTAAGGCAGTCGTGGCAGTGCTTTTAAAAACCTATTTAAGGCTTTATTACAGCAGGCAGGTGCAGCAATACCCCTGAGATCACCAGAGTGGGGTTCCTTCCATTTAGCTTCATTTAGAGGCTGTACTGGCAAGGACTTCCAAACCAGGAGAGGCTAGAACCTGGCTGGGGCGAAGCGGTAAGAGGGTGATGATCCATGCGGTCCCAACAGGTGAGGAAAAATTAGAGAATACGGGGGCGGGGGCCATATCGTCATCTTATAGTTATGTGGTCCTATCAGGTTGTGGAGGCGGAGTCACAACCCAGAGTGTATGCTGCCATGATGCGACAGGAAAGCTCTATTTGTGGAAAAAAGGAGGTCAATTTTGTTTGGGTGCAATGTTGCATGACCACGCAGTTGTCAGTTAAAGCGACACAGTGCCGAATCGCAAAAAGTGCTCTGGTCAGGAAGGGGGTAAAATCTTCCAGGGCTGAAGCCATTAAATTTGCATCAGCAATGGTATTGTTTGTGGTTTATAAAGACACCTGTGTAAGTTTGGGTAAAGTTGTTTG
This sequence comes from Lithobates sylvaticus, assembly GCA_028564925.1. NCBI lineage: Eukaryota > Metazoa > Chordata > Amphibia > Anura > Ranidae > Lithobates > Lithobates sylvaticus. Next base: position 195,468,401 of record CM053031.1, on the reverse strand, counting down.
TGAGATGGAGAGTAACAAGTGAAAGTGACAGAGAAAAATATATTTTACCAAAACATCAAAACATTCCACATTGTAGCATTTTTAAAAACAAAATAATTGAAGTAGAAGCAACATTGTTGCAAAGGAAAGTTACAATTGTACCATTAGAATCAATGGCTGAAACTTGCATTGGACTATATAGCGCCAATTTTCACTCTCAAAAATGCATTTTAGCCCAGTGCTAATTTTTGTATTTCCTATAGCGTCCTGTGAAAAAGCCATTGGAGTTAAAATAAGAGTAGTTTGCATGTCTGAGCATGCGCAGTTGTGCTCTCACCTAGTTGTACAAAAACGGGGAATGTATCTCTTCTTATGCCCCATACACACGCTCGGATTTTCCGATGACTATTTCCGTCGGAATTTGTCCGAAGCTGGTGTTGCGTACACACGGTCGGACAACGTTGTCGGAATTTCCGGTCTTCAAGAACGCTGTGACGTAAGCCATGTTCTACGAGACTATAAAAGGGAAGTTCAGCACCACGTCCGGCACCCGTTGGGCTCCTTCTGCTGATTCGGTGTTTATCGTGTCTTAGTAGGAGTTTCGTTACATTCGATTTGCGCTTTTCAGTTTTCAGACTCAGATCGTTACTGCGCTTCAGTTTGTGCTTGTCATGCGTATCTGTTTATCGGTGCGTGTAGTCAGTTCGCATTTGTTGGTCATTGCGGTCTATATCTTGATATAGGATGCTTTGATTTTCACTGCTTATTGTCTGCTCGTTTCTGGTATTCATATTGTTCTTTCAGGCCTTGCTGTTTATCGGTGCTTTCTGTTTATCCGTTCTGACCAGCCGACCATTTGTGAGCTATGTTTCGTGTACGTACTCGTCGTAAAGTTCATGCTGTGCAGGGTCTTGGTGTCGGGCTTTTAGCTTTGACCCAACACCAGTCCATGAACAGGGCGAGGAGGAGTTCATGGACCAAGAATTGATTGCTTCAGCGTGACCAATTTTCGCACATGCCTTTGCTTCGTGAGATCCGTGACAATAATCCTGATGATTTCAGGAACTTTCTCAGGATGACGGACTCTGTTTTTCACCGTCTGTTGGCTTTGCTGACCCCTTTTATCAGCAGGCAGGATACCTGCATGAGGCAAGCCATCACTCTGGAGCAGAGGCTTGTTGCCACGTTGAGGTACTTGGCGACAGGGAGAAGCCTTCAGGATCTGAAGTTCTCCACAGGTATCTCTCCCCAGGCTCTGGGAATCATTATTCCAGAGACTTGTTCTGCTATTATCCAGGTCCTGCAGGAGGACTATATTAAGGTAACATTTCTCCTTTACTATTCCCTTCTATGTATGCTCTGTTTGCTAATGTCTTGTATTTTTGACCTTCCCTAATTACCATGATTGCAACATGCTCTAATATGCTGTGCCCCTTTTTGTCCTTCATGCATTTTTGCCTTCACTTACCTCCTCAGCATTCTCTTCTGGCCCAATATACACCTATGGCCTAGTCACTTAAGCAATGTATTTTGTCTGCTCCATAGTATTGGTTTCCCCCAAACACCCCCTCAAATATGCACAAATGTTTTCTGTGTGTTTTACTTCATGCAGAGTCCCCCTTTTTTTTTTTTTTTTTTTTTTGGTGTGCCAAACTCATTAGGAACCCCCCTCTCCCATAACTGCTCAGTCAGATGATACCAATTCTCTATCTGCTGGCTTTGCCAAGCTCAATACACAATATATATTTACCTCTTTATAGTGCTCATAATTAGGGATGAATTCAGCAAAGCATGTAGTGCAAGGGGCTAGCTCAATGCTTTCAAATGTTTTTTTTTGGTGGGTTTTTTAGTTTTTCCTCATATTATTAGCTTGATAGGTAATTGCAGAATGTCAAAATGTGCTTCCCTTTATGTTTTTTTGGATTAGGAATCTTCTTTTATCTTTCCGGTGGGCTGCCAATAGTGTTAAGTAAGGAGTGTCTGGCCAAACTATCACACATTATTGAGCCATTCGGCTCTCAATGAAGTGGAGAGGGTTACCTGTCCAATCCCCCCCCCCCCAAACCCCTAGTTCTTGTCAATGGCCCATCAGAAGTGGGGGGAGTGATGGAGGGTGAGTAATCTGCTAAGGGGACCTTGGAATTTTGTTAGCAAATACTTTCTTAGTTAAATTTTAGTCTGATCTTGTTCCAAAATGTTTGTGTCTAATCTGCTTGCAATGTTTATGTGCAAACTGACTAATTTTTTTTTTCTTGTTTGACTCCACAGTTTCCTTCAACGCCACAGGAATGGCAGACTGTGGCCTCCCACTTTGCCAGCCGTTGGGACTTTCCTAACTGCGGAGGTGAAATTGATGGGAAACACGTCCGCATCGTCCCACCCCCCAACTCGGGGTCGTACTATTATAATTACAAGGGGTTTAATAGTATAGTGATGTTGGCGGTGGTGTCGGCGACATACGAGTTTTTGTAAGTGGACGTGGGGAAGAATGGCCGGATCTCGGATGGTGGTGCCATTGCGCGGAGTTCAACTGGCGTCCCCAGAGTGGCAGTCTGTGCTTGCCACCTCCAGAGGAGAATGCTGAAGGACTCCCCTTCGTCTTTGTCGCGGATGAAGCGCTTGCGTTGTCAAGCCATCTGATGCGACCCTTCCCGATGAGGACCCTCACCCCGGACCAGAGGGTCTTCAATTACCGGCTGTCCAGAGCCCGCAGAGTGGTGGACAACGCCTTTGGGATGGCCAGCTGCTTCCGCCTTATTTTGACACCTATCAACATGGCGGTATATAAACTGAACCACATTGTGCTTTCCTGCTGCATATTGCAGCACTTCTTAAAGCGACATAGCACCAACTATGTTGTGTCTGTTGGCCCTGATGCAGACATGCCTACAAATGACAACCTCACAGCCCTTCAAGCTGCACGTCCTGGCTTGCCCCCCCTAAATGCCTGCGAAGTCCGTGAGAGGTATATGGAGTACTTTGTGGGTAGGGGGGCCATTGATCTGCCTGACGATGTGTGAGAGGCATTTTTTTATAAATTTATTTTGGAACCTGAACTAAGATTTCTTTTCATTTACTGCTTGTGTTTCTTGTAGGTGTGTTCTAGCTTATTTTTTGTTTTCTTTTTGGCCTTTATCTTCAACACTGGGAATGCACTTTCTTGGCGAGAGGAGGTTACAGTCTTTTCTTCCTAAAAATAATCTTCTCATGTTTTGGGTCTGATACATAATAGTTTTTCTAGGTAAGGTATGAAGTGCATAACTGACCCCAAAAATACTCCTTTTCCTCACCATGACAGAAATGTGTGTATTCCTGAAAATGGCGTGATAGGTGGTTTATTCCAAAGCACTCTGGGTGTCATTTCCAAAAGACAAATTCACTATGCACTACAAGTGCACTGCAAAAGTGCACCAGAAACTGCACTTGGAGTGCAAAGTGGAATAGCCTTTAGTAAATAACACCCATTGTCACCAAATTAATTTACTTTTGACGCAAATAATGCTTTTGGGGTTTGAAATAAGGAAGCCACACATTGTTGATATGGTAAAATTTTAATTCAAATACATTAACAAGTGCCTTTCAAAAAGGCTTTTGGAAACTCAAAAGATCTTTGGTCTTTAGAACATTCTTTACTAACTTGGCGCATTTGTGTAAACCAGGCATGTAGCAAGGCAAAACATACTGAACACAGGAACTTACAAAGTTCAACTTTGAAAAGTGAAAACAAGATCAAACATGACTATGTCCAAACTGTGTTTGATCGTGCCTTCATCACATGGGGTGTCACCCCTGGAAAAGGTAAATTTAGAACATGCACACAATTTGGGGATCAAAATGGGCATTTGATGCAAGAACACATGCCTAGAATGTCCAAATGTGCAATCTCCCATCATGGGGATCAATGTACGTGTTTTGGGGTTCAAACCCTTCACCTCACCCACTTTAGTAGTTAGTAAAGTGGTTGCACCCACAAAACGTTGTCATTGATCCACCATGATGGGAGCTACCACATGTTGACACACTGTGTTCATCTTCCAAATTTGGCAAAGTTCTGACGTAAAAATGTTGGGGTTACACACCCACAAATGTGTGATAAGTCGTTTGTGTGGTTTCATATTTTACCTAAAACATCAATGATGTTCTTCATTTTTTGTTGAACATCATTGATGTTTTTCTTGATATCATCTAGATCTCGATTGCACACCAAAAAAAACGGGCTATTTTTAAGATGCAGGCATACATTGATTAGCTTACCTGTAGCTGTGGTCTCCGACACTCACCTGTTGTGGTGACAAGTTCTCCAACTTCTACAATCTCTCCTTCCTCCTCCTCCTCTGCTTCTGGTGTTGGTATTTCCCCTTCTTTGGGAGGTGTGGGGTTCCTGGTGTCCTCAGACGTCCCGAGTCTTCACTCCCCTATGAGAATGTACAAAAGGAATACTTAGCACACCAATCTATGAGGGTAGAAATAGGAAATATGAAACATTGCTTGGAAGTGACGTACAATAGTGGTTTGTGGCCAGGTTCAAAGGACAACAACATTCATTTTGACACTTTGTAAAGGTGCAATATTTATTACCTGAGTCCAGATGTGTAAACAGCTACTGAGTCACCTCTCCTTTACACTGAATAAGTTTGCATTTCATTCTGGAAAAAACCCCTATAGACAACAAACTTCATTTGACTAAAAACAGGCCTGAAACAATGTAGTTAACTCCAACTTCACCAAACAGCGTATTATAAGTGGCCGAACGATCCAAATTGAGTACGATCGAATGGGCACACGAACAGGAAAGTGGCCATTTTCCAATGTCCAACATTGAAAAACAAAGCACATGGAGCAGTATGCAAGCAAGAAAAAAAAAGATGAACACACGACAACTACTTACTTTTTTGAAGAACGCGCTTGATCTTTCTGTACTGATCATGCTCCCTCAGTTTCAGGTCTGACCAGCGTTTCCTCAGTTGATCCTTGGATCGTTTTAACCCAAAATTATTTTGCAGCCTCTTCACAACTTTAGCCATGATCAAGGCCTTTCTGACATTTGGGTTGGGGTAAGGCCCATACTTCCCATCATAGTCGCTCCTCTTCAATATGTCCACCATCTCCAACATTTCTCCAAAAGACATATTTGACGCCTTAAATTTTAGCCTCTGGGATCGGGACGTTTCTGCCTCCGGGCTTTTCTCGTCCTCCTTCTCGTTGCTGGAATAGTTAGGGCGCACCTGCTGTGTCCCCGCCATCTGCTCTCCCCACTGCGCCGTAAAGAGAAGGGGTGGGGAATAGACGAGAAAGATCGTCATGAGTTTCACGCATGCGCACTGTAAAAAAAACGTCACACGCGTGTGTCGTACCGACGATCTGTGAGCAGAGGGGAGAGAGCTGACCCAGGAGACGATCGATCGCTATAACGAAGGTACAATTTTAACTTGGTACATCACTAGCCTAGACTGCTTTTCCATTGAGGCTTATTTGGGTACAAGATTAGGAGAGTTTAGCCTGACAGTATTATGGTTTGTCTTGCAGAAAATACTATGGACCCATTTAAATTTCCTTTTTTCTATGATTTGATCATTCATGAGCTCAGGGCGATGCCCTGCCTGTGGCAGAATTCCCACCCCAATTTTGGCAATAGAACCAAAAGGAAGGCAGTGCTGGAGAAACTACACCATTACGTCCAAATCATGGTCCCCAAGGCAGACATCACCTATGTGATGGCCAAAATTGGTGCCCTGAGGAGCATCTATCTGAGGGAGCGACAGAGGTACCAGCAGTCCTTGCGATCAGGAGATCCAAATGCCATTTATGTTCCCAGGATGAAGTTCTACGAGAGGCTACATTTTCTGGCAAACCAGAGGGAACCCATGCCATCACCCTACCATCTTCCTTCCAGGCTTCCTTCCCCCCCAGCTGAGGCTTCCGATGTCCAACCTGGGCCTTCCAGGCAACAACATGTGGAGGGGCCCAGCTTGAGACAGGTATAGCATTGGTGAACAAATTTCTTGACGTACATTTAATGATGTTAACTAGATGTTTTTATTGATCTGTTAAGTTGTGAGTTAACAAAGTGGTTGACATATCAATAGACAGTAGTGATCAAAGAGGATTGGGCCAGGAATGAAAAATGCTGGGCTCTGAATGATAGTATGTTCTATTTCTTAACATTCTATTTGCAACAGTCATGAGCTGAAAATAGTGTGATTGATGAACAAAGAACTAAAACTATGTCCCATTTTCATACACAGGAAGACCTCAGCCGGGAGGAGGTTGTGGCAAGTGGCAGCCGGGAGGAGGCTGTGGCAAGTGGCAGCCGGGAGGTTGCCCCTTGCCCTCCTCCTCCTCCACCTGCTGCCACAACTCGAAGATCTGAGCCACAGCCTGGAAGGAAGCCTGGAGGGAAGTGCCTTAGGAAGACCAGATAGTGATGGCCTGGGTTCCGTCTGGTCTGTCAGAAGATGCAGCCTCTTGTCTGACAACATCCTGGGGACATAGATGGCATCTGACCTTCCTGATCGCTTGGACTTCTGGACCAGATTGAACTCCCTCAGATATGTACTCCTCAGGCCACCAATTTTGCTATTACATATTTGATGTCTGCCGTGGGGACCAAAAGGCTTCGCAAAATGGACCAGTTTCTCCAGCGTTGCCTTCCTGTTTATTTTGTTTCTGACACCAAATAAAGGTTTTTTTTGGTTTGAAGAAATACTTGCCTATGTGTTTTACTTCAAAAAGGACAGTTTATTTGTGAGTAGACATGTACATTTCACAAATCATAAAGTCAAATTAACAAGGGGCACCAACACCAAACAACCTCCTAGTAGGGATGAGTCGAACACCCCCGGGTTCGGGTTCATTTCGCACCAGAACCTTCGAACGGACCAAAAGTTTGCGCGAATTTTCGAACCCTATTCGTTACAGTGGACGCGAACGTTCGAAATCAAAAGTGCTAATTATATTGGCCAATATGCATGTTAATGTCATAAAACAGGTTTGGGGACCTGGGTCCTGCCCTAGGGGACATATATCAATGCAAAAAGAACTTTTAAAAACTAATGTTTTTTCGGGAGCAGTCATTTTAATGATGCATAAAGTGAAAAAAAAAAGTGAAATATTCCTTTAAATATGGTACCTGGGGGGTGTCTAAAGTATGCCTGTGAACTGGCATGTGTTTCCCGTGTTTAGAACTGTCCCTGCACAAAATGACATTTGTAAAGGAAAAAAAGAAGCCATTTAAAACCACTAGCTTTAATGTCATGTCTTGTCCTGGCCATAAGGCTGAAAATCCTTGAGAAAAATGGCATGGCTACCCATCAAACCCCCCCCCCCCCCCCCACCCCAGCCCCTTTGGGTCTTGTATGGATATTAAGGGGGACCCCGCACCCAAAATAAAACCGTAAAAAGTGGGGTTTTAATTGAAACAAGGATTGGTGATAAAGCATCAGTAGAGAGGAGATACCTTTTTCCCAAATTAAATCTAACAGGATAGAATTTCCCTTCCTAGGGGTAGATTTCCTCTCACTTCCTGTTTTCTCCTTCCGTTTGCAAGTAGGAGTCGTTTGTAAGTTGGATGTTTGAAAGTAGGGGCCTGCCGTATATACTCTGCAGAAATTTGCCCCATTAGATGTTGGTATAGCCACAACACTGTAAGCCCTCACAGTTACTCTTGGTGGGCGCAGGAATTGGCCCTGCTGTGAGTTATTAGATCAAGATTTGTAATTGCATGCACCTGTTGAACAGGGCAGAAAAATTGGGCCTTTGGTGGTGGTGGTGGACGGTGTTGCCACAAGACTGTAAGCCCTCACAGTTACTCTTGGTGGGTGCAGGAATGGGCCCTGCTGTGAGTTATTAGATCAAGATTTGTAATTGCATGCACCTGTTGAACAGGGCAGAAAAATTGGGCCTTTGGTGATGGTGGTGGACGGTGTTACCACAAGACTGTAAGCCCTCACAGTTACTCTTGGTGGGCGCAGGAATGGGCCCTGCTGTGAGTTATTAGATCAAGATTTGTAATTGCATGCACCTGTTGAACAGGGCAGAAAAATTGGGCCTTTGGTGGTGGTGGTGGACGGTGTTGCCACAAGACTGTAAGCCCTCACAGTTACTCTTGGTGGGTGCAGGAATGGGCCCTGCTGTGAGTTATTAGATCAAGATTTGTAATTGCATGCACCTGTTGAACAGGGCTGAAAAATTGTGCCTTTGGTGGTGGTGGTGGACGGTGTTGCCACAAGACTGTAAGCCCTCACAGTTACTCTTGGTGGGCCCTGCTGTGAGTTATTAGATCAAGATTTGTAATTGCATGCACCTGTTGAACAGGGCAGAAAAATTGGGCCTTTGGTGGTGGTGGTGGACGGTGTTGCCACAAGACTGTAAGCCCTCACAGTTACTCTTGGTGGGTGCAGGAATGGGCCCTGCTGTGAACTATTAGATCAAGATTTGTAAATACACGCCCCTGTTAAACAGGGGCTGAAAAATTGTGCCTTAGGCAACGGTGCTGGTGCCACAACACTGCAACCCCTCACAGATACTGTACTTGGAGCACAGCAGTCAGACCTGTTGCAAAGCATTTTTTTAAAAATTTTAATTACACGCCCCTGTTATACAGGGGCTGAAAAATTGTGCCTTAGGCACTGGTGTGGTGGCACCCAGAAACAAAAATGTTCTTCCAAGCTATCAAGGAATGGATCATTGAGGAGGAGGAAGAGGATAGTCAGTGAACATAACAGGACAGTCACTCAGCATCAGCATAGGCAGTCTTGAAGGGATGTGACATTATAAATTATTCAGTTATATCCGCTTCAGGTGCCTGGTAGCTGGTGGTGATTCAAGACTGATTCATCTTTATGAAGGTCAGTCGATTAACCGAGTCGGTGGACAGGCACACCCTGTGATCAGTGACAAATCCTCCAGCAGCACTGAATGTGCGTTCGGAAAGAACGGTGGATGCAGGACAGGCCAGTAGCTCAATTGCATACTGTGCAAGCTCTGGCCAGTGATCCATCCTCAAGACCCAGCAAGCCAGAGGATTTTTGGTGGGAAAGGTGTCCAAGTCTGACCTTGCCCCTAGGTATTCCTGCACCATGTATATCAGACGCTGGCGATGGTTGCTGGAACCGATCATACCTTGGGGCTGCGGACTAAAAAATTGTCTGAACGCATCGGTCAGACGTCCACCTTCCCCACCGCTCCTTCTGCTACTGACCGAAGCCTCAGCAACTCGTCGTCCAGGACCAGGAGTTTGTAACCTCCCAGTTTCTGGGAACGCGTTGCACAAACCTTTCTGCAAGGCCTCCCTGAGATGTCTCATCCTCTGCTCCCTCTGCGATGGCAAGACTAGGTCCGCAACCTTACCCTTGTACCGTGGATCAAGGAGAGTGGCCAGCCAGTAATGGTCCCTCTCCTTGATCCGAATAATACGAGGATCCTTCCGCAGGCTTTGCAGGATCAGGGAGGCCATGCAACGTAGGTTAGCTGAGGCATTCGGTCCGGAGTCTTCTGGGTCACTGAGGACGACATGATCGCCAGCCACCTCCTCCCAGCCACGTACAAGTCCACTGGTTTGTTGGGACTGTACATCATCCCTAAAAGACTGCTGCTGCTGATGCTGAGTGCCAGGCTCCACCTCCATGCTCACACAATCCTCCTCCTCCTCCTCCTCCTCATCCTCTTCCTTTGTGATGGGTGGGACAGAAGGAACACTGTCTGGATAAAGGGGGCCTTGAGAGGCAAGGAAGTCCTCCTCTTCCTGCCTCTGTTCTGCCTCAAGTGCCCTGTCCATTATCCCACGCAGCGTATGCTCCAACAGGTGGACAAGAGGTACAGTGTCACTGATGCATGCACTGTCACTGCTCACCATCCTCGTGGCCTCCTCAAATGGTTACAGGACAGTGCATGCATCCCTGATCATGCTCCACTGGCATGGGGAAAAAAAGCCAAGCTCCCCTGACCCTGTCCTGGTGCCGTAGTCGCAAAGGTACTCATTGATGGCCCTCTGCTGCGTGTGCAGTCGCTGCAGCATGGCCAACGTTGAGTTCCACCTGGTGGGCATGTCACATATTAGGCGGTTCTTGGGCAGGTTCAACTCCTTTTGCAGCTCAGCCAGCCGAGCACTGGCATTATACGATCGGCGGAAATGTACACAGACTTTTCTGGCCTGCCTCAGGACATCCTGTAAGCCTGGGTACCTGCCCAAGAACCGCTGCACCGCCAGGTTGAGGACGTGAGCCATACAGGGCACATGGGTGAGCTGCCCCTGTCGCAGGGCGGGAGGAGGTTGGTGCCATTGTCAGAAACCACCATTCCTGGCTTAAGCTGGCGTGGCGTCAACCACCTCTCGGCCTGCCCCTGCAGAGCTGCCAGAACCTCTGCCCCAGTGTGGCTCCTGTCCCCCAAACACACCAGCGCAAGCACGGCATGGCATCTTTTTGCCTGCATACTCGCGTAGCCCCTTGTACGCCTACGGAGCACCGCTGGTTCCGAGGACAGAGCACTCAAAGAGGCCATGGAGGAAGAAGAAGAGGAGGGGGTGGAGGAGAGAGGTGTGTCACAACCAGTAGTTGCATTTTGGAGGCGTGGTGGCGGAACAACCTCCAACACTACTGCACCTTGTCCTGTATCCCTCCCAGCTGCCAATAGAGTGACCCAATGGGCCGTGAAAGACAGATAACGTCCCTGTCCATGCCTGCTGGACCATGAGTCAGCGGTAATATGCACCTTACCGCTGACCGCCCTGTCCAGCGAGGCATGGACATTGCCTTCCACATGCCGGTAGAGAGCCGGAATCGCCTTCCGTGAGAAAAAGTGGCGTTTGGGAACCTGCCACTGAGGAACCACACATTGAACAAACTCATGGAAGGGGGCCGAGTCTACCAACTGAAAAGGCAGCAGTTGAAGTGCTAGCAATTTAGCCAAGCTAGCATTCAACCGCTGGGCATGTGGATGGCTGGGAGTAAACTTCTTTCGACGGTCCAGCAGCTGGGGCAGGGAAATTTGCCTGCTACAATCGGACGTCAGTGTACTGCAAGTACTTGGTTGTGACACACCTAATTCTACACCTTCAGTCCTCTCAGAGCAGCTTTCAGAGAAGACTGAAGATATAGTGGGGTTGGAGATCCCAGCTGATGAGGAGCAAGGAGAGGTCCGCTTTGTTCTTTGGTGTGGGTCTTTAATGTGCGCTTGCCAACGAGCTGCATGGCAGGTCGACATATGTCTGGTCATGCTTGTGGTGCCCAAGCGGCTGATGTTTTGGCCACGCGAGATACGCTTGAGACAAATATTGCAAATAGCAGTGGTGCGATCTGATGTACTCGTCTCAAAAAAGGCCCACACCAAAGAACTTTTGTGATAACGTGCAGGCAGAGCTCTGCGGTGTGATTCAGTTTGTGTGCTGGCCTCTAGCTGGCCTCCGGAGGGCATCCTGCCTCGTTGGACATGTGCCGCCGCCTCCTCCTCCTCCTCCTCTCTCCCTTCAAGCACCCTTGTGGAGTCAGTGACCTCATCATCCCCTCCCTCTTCACCACTAGAGCAAACCTGGCAGTAAGCTGCAGCTGGTGGAACATGACTGCCAGATTGCTGTCCTTCAGCATCCCCTCTCTCTGCGCGCACACTACTGCCTTCCTCAAACTGGGTATCATCATCCGAGCCTTCAAATCGTTGGGCATCCTCCTGGAGCATGTACCCAACACTGTGCTCAAACAGTTCGGGGGACTCCTCAGGAGGACATGGTGGGTCTAGGGAAGGGGTGCCTGATGATGCCATTGAGTACGCGTTGGCAGCTGCTCTGCCAGTACCCTGAGCCTGGGTGAGAGAGGATGAGGAGGATGAGGAGGGCTTGGTTATCCATTCTACCAAGCCTTCGGCATGATGCGGCTCAACATGTCCAGCTGCTGAAAAAAAGTCCACGACCAGCACTGTTGTCTCTAGAAACAGAGCCTGCTTGCCCTGTGTTCTTGCCTCGGGGCTTTCTGCCTCACCTTGGCGGTCTTCCAGCCATTGTAGTGGGTAGTGTATATTGTGCTGGAGTCACACAGCACACACACTAACTCCTGCAGATGGATGCCTTAGATGACAGCAACAGGGCGCTATGGCAGATAGGGGCTGCCTTAGATGACAAGAACTGGGCTGACACACACACACACTAGCTCCTATGTGTGCTGACACACACATACACTAGCTCCTATGTGTGCTGACACACACACACTAGCTCCTATGTGTGCTGACACACACACACACACTAGCTCCTATGTGTGCTGACACACACACACACACTAGCTCCTATGTGTGCTGACAACACACTATAGCTCCTATGTGTGCTGACAAAAAAATAGAGGTCCTATGTGTGCTCACAACACACTATAGTCCTATGGGTGCTGACACAACACACTATAGGTCCTATGTGTGCTGACAAAGAAATAGAGCTCCTATGTGTGCTCACAACACACTATAGGTCCTATGGGTGCTGACACAAACACACTATAGGTCCTATGTGTTCTGACAAAAAAATAGAGCTCCTATGTGTGCTCACAAGAAACTATAGGTCCTATGGGTGCTGACACAAACACACTATAGGTACTATGTGTGCTGATGAAGAAATAGAGCTCCTATGTGTGCTCACAACACACTATAGGTTCTATGGGTGCTGACACAAACACACTATAGGTACTATGTGTGCAGACGAAAAAATAGAGCTCCTATGTGTGCTCACAACACACTATAGGCCTTTGGGTGCTGACACAAACACACTATAGGTACTATGTGTGATGACGAAGAAATAGAGCTCCTATGTGTGCTCACAACACACTATAGGTCCTATGGGTGCTGACACAAACACACTATAGGTCCTATGTGTGCTGACGAAGAAATAGAGCTCCTATGTGTGCTCACAACACACTATAGGTCCTATGGGTGCTGACACAAACACACTATAGGTACTATGTGTGATGACGAAGAAATAGAGCTCCTATGTGTGCTCACAACACACTAAAGGTCCTATGGGTGCTGACACAAACACACTATAGGTCCTATGTGTGCTGACTAAGAAATAGAGCTCCTATGTGTGCTCACAACACACTATAGGTCCTATGGGTGCTGACACAAACACACTATAGGTCCTATGTGTGCTGACTAAGAAATAGAGCTCCTATGTGTGCTCACAGCACACTATAGGTCCTATGGGTGCTGACACAAACACACTATAGGTACTATGTGTGCTGACGAAGAAATAGAGCTCCTATGTGTGCTCACAACACACTATAGGTCCTATGGGTGCTGACACAAACACATTATAGGTCCTATGTGTGCTGACAAAAAAATAGAGCTCCTATGTGTGCTCACAACACACTATAGGTCCTATGGGTGCTGACACAAACACACTATAGGTACTATGTGTGCTGACGAAAAAATATAGCTCCTATGTGTGCTCACAACACACTATAGCTCCTATGTGTGCTCACAACACACTATAGCTCCTATGTGTGCTCACAACACACTATAGCTCCTATGTGTGCTGACAACACACTATAGCTCCTATGTGTGCTGACAACACACTATAGCTCCTATGTGTGCTGACAAAAAATATAGCTCCTATGTGTGCTGACACAAACACACTATAGCTCCTATGTGTGCTGACAACACACTATAGCTCCTATGTGTGATGACACAAACACACTATAGCTCCTATGTGTGCTGACAAAAAAAAATATCTCCTATGTGTGCTCACAACACACTATAGCTCCTATGTGTGCTGACACAAACACACTATAGCTCCTATGTGTGCTGACACAAACACACTATAGCTCCTATGTGTGCTGACAACACACTATAGCTCCTATGTGTGCTGACAACACACTATAGCTCCTATGTTTGCTGACAACACACTATAGCTCCTATGTGTGCTGACAACACACTATAGCTCCTATGTGTGCTGACACAAACACACTATAGCTCCTATGTGTGCTGACACAAACACACTATAGCTCCTATGTGTGCTGACACAAACACACTATAGCTCCTATGTGTGCTGACACAAACACACTATAGCTCCTATGTGTGCTGACAACACACTATAGCTCCTATGTGTGCTGACAACACACTATAGCTCCTATGTGTGCTGACAACACACTATAGCTCCTATGTGTGCTGACACAAACACACTATAGCTCCTATGTGTGCTGACACAAACACACTATAGCTCCTATGTGTGCTGACAACACACTATAGCTCCTATGTGTGCTGACAACACACTATAGCTCCTATGTGTGCTGACAACACACTATAGCTCCTATGTGTGCTGACACAAACACACTATAGCTCCTATGTGTGCTGACAACACACTATAGCTCCTATGTGTGCTGACAAAAAAATATAACTCCTTTGTGTGCTCACAACACACTATAGCTCCTATGTGTGCTGACACAAACACACTATAGCTTCTAAGTGTGCTGACACAAACACACTATAGCTCCTATGTGTGCTGACAACACACTATAGCTCCTATGTGTGCTGACAATAAAATATAACTCCTGTGTGTGCTCACAACACACTATAGCTCCTATGTGTGCTGACACAAACACACTATAGCTCCTATGTGTGCTGACACAAACACACTATAGCTCCTATGTGTGCTGACACAAACACACTATAGCTCCTATGTGTGCTGACAACACACTATAGCTCCTATGTGTGCTGACACAAACACACTATAGCTCCTTTGTGTGCTGACACAAACACACTATAGCTCCTATGTGTGCTGACAACACACTATAGCTCCTATGTGTGCTGACACAAACACACTATAGCTCCTATGTGTGCTGACAACACACTATAGCTCCTATGTGTGCTGACAAAAAAATATAACTCCTGTGTGTGCTCACAACACACTATAGCTCCTATGTGTGCTGACACAAACACACTATAGCTCCTATGTGTGCTGACAACACACTATAGCTCCTATGTGTGCTGACAAAAAAATATAGCTCCTATGTGTGCTGACAACACACACACTAGCTCCTATGTGTGCTGACACAAACACAATATAGCTCCTATAAATCCCTGCCTGCCTGCCTGCCTGGGATGGGACAGAAGGTTGGGACAGAAAGTTAGTGTGCAATGCTGTTCTAACAGCACTGCAATGGGTGCTACTGCAATGCTGTACTAACAGCACGCACGCACCAGACTAATCCCCAGCAGCAGATAATGTCACACTCAGCAGTGCAATCAGCAGAAATGATCAGTATTGAATGAATCAGCAATGGTTTAGCAATGAATGAATCAATCAGCAGACTGCCTATTCACTCTTCTCAAAGCCTTAACACATGTGCCCTGGGCCGACGGCGCTGCGGCCTTTTATAAAGTGGGGCGTGTACTAAAGCCCCTGAGCTTTAATTGGCTACAGGCATCCTGCCTGTAGCCAATTATTGCTCTCCTCGCTGCCGGCGCTGTGATTGGCCAAGTATGCGGGGTCACAGTGCATGCTTGGCCAATCATCAGCCAGCAATGCACTGCGCCGGCCGCAATGCATTGCGGGCCGCTCGCATCACACGAATGTGATGCGAACGGCCCAAATAGTTCTGGGCTCGCCGAGCGGGCGAACGCCCGGTGCTCGATTCGAACGTGGGTTCGAATCGAACACCGGGCCCATCCCTACCTCCTAGTAAATTTTGGCAAAAAATACAAATGATAATAATGGTGTTGGGATAAGTTGAGACACACAACCCCCCCCCCCCCCCCACAAAAAAATAAATAAATAAATAAAGGAAATCTCAATTAAAAAACAAACCACTATAAATGACAAATCAAAAAAATAAATAAATAAACCTTCTTAAGATCTGACGAATAAAAAAAAATATAGCCAATAAATAAGGAAAAAGAATAAAGAAAGAAGTTTGGGAGAAGTCAGTGTGAATATGAGCAGCTAAAAAACGTCATTCTTCTTGCATTGTAAAGAAAAAGAGAATGCGCTGCATTAAACACATTTTAACATTGCAGCGTGACGAATGTGCTGTGTCGATTAGGAACGGTAGTTTTACCTGACCGAGCTCTTCCGTCACAGAATTTCTTCTGAGCATGCGTGGCACTTTGTCTGTCGGACTAGGCTACACACGATCGGAATTTGCGTGATCGGACTTTGTTGTCGGAAAATTTGAGAGCAGGAGATAAAACTTTTTCCGTCGGAAAATCCGACGAAAAAAGTCAGATTGAGCCCACACACGGTCGGAATTTCCGACAACATGGTCCGATAGGACATTTTCCGTCGGAAAATCCGACCGTGTGTGGGGGGCATTAGACTTTTAATGATATTTCAGTGTAGAACAAATTTTATCACATAGTTTAAAAGCAGATTATCTTTAAACAATATACTGCATATTTCAGTATCATTTAGGCAATTATATCATGCTCTAAACATTATTTCCATGTGCACTACTCCAGGTTTTAGCAAATTAAGGGTTTGTTTTCAGGGAGCTATAGTAAATTCGATTTTGGGAGTATTTTTTCACCAGCACTATAGTGAATACCGTTTTAGCGCTAATTCACGGTAATTAGCGCTGCGGCGCTATAGTAAATTACCCCCAGTATCTCCTATGCTTAAAAAGGTGTCAATAGCAGAAAAATAGATTGTTATGTGACAGCAGAAAGCAGATGATTTGGAAAATCATATGCGCTGCAACAACCCAAGGATAGTGGGACTGTCAGAGAAAGTGTGGGGGGGGGGGGGTACAACCCAGGGGAGTTTGTTGAGAAATGGCTGAAAAGCATACTTCCAGATACAGAGTTATCAACTGCATTCTCAGTGAATAGAGCACATAGGGTGCCTGCAGCACCACCAAAATCAGGTGCACCCCCTAGGCCACTGCTGGTGCGACTATTGAACTGCAGGGATAAAGACTTGATTTTGTGGAAAACGAGACAAAAGGGAGAGATACACTATGAAAACAGTAAAGTATCAATATTTCCAGATTCATCCCTAGAGCTACAAAAGCAAAGGGCATTTTAACGAGACAAAACAGAAACTGAGAGATGTAGGAGTAGAATACTCTATGGCTTATCCAGTCTGGGTTAAGAGTGGAAGATGGAGGAAAGATTATGTACTTAAGTACACCGGAACAAGCCCAAGAATGGATTTGGACACTTAAACCTACATCAAACTAATGGGTTAGAGGGGAACTGAGAGATAATCCCTGATAAAGACGCAGTCGGGAGGATTTATGGTAAATACGCAGTCGGGAGGATTTATTGGGAACGTACTGGAATTTTTTTTTCCTTTTTTTGGGGGGGGGGGGGGGGGGGGGGTTGTACATGGATATAAAGACTGAATAAGTAAAGTGAAATTTTTTTTTTTTTTTTTTTTTTTTTTAACAGAACTAACTTTATTGTTTGTAACAGGATAATGTAAAAATGTATTCTTCATTTTGACAACTTTTCAAATGTTTTTTTTTTTTTTTGTGAAAAGTTTTTTACTTTTTTCAATATATGAGATGGTCAATTTAAAGCAAATTGAAGATAACAGGGGTGGAAGGAGTTAGGATTGATTATGCGGGAGGGAGAGAAGGGAAGACAGAGGTAAAGGGAAATTAATATATGTAAAGAAGAAATACGTTCCCCTCCCTGTATATACCCCTTCCCCTTTTTTGTTATTAGGTGCTCCCCCCTCTTTTCCTGCCTCTCCCTCCCCCTTGCCTTTTTTTTTTTTTTTTTTTTTTTGAGTTTGGGTTTGCTGACTGGTATGAGCATGAAAATTTAATGAAAAAAGAGTTTGAGTTAAGTACAGCGAAGAAAACGTTGGAATATGGACACATGGAATTGTATACAATGTTATTAATAAATGAAAACACTAAAGATAGGGAAGGGCAGAAAAGTATAAAACGATTGCACTACACTACTGGAAATAGGGGGAAAGTAAAAGGGAGTGAGGGAAAAGGCAGGAGGGGTAAGAGGCACCAAGACAGTTGAATAATTAAAATAAGAAGTTTTTTGGAGTTTGAGTTTAGCACAGGAGGTGGAATCAGTAACTGGTACATAAATATATAAAAATATATTTTTTTTTAAGAATGGAACACTACAGAGGGGAAAGGGTGGGGGACATAATACTTTCACTATAGGAACTCACTAGGTATGTAGGAGGGTACACAGGGGGACAGGGGGGCAGAGGGGGAAAGAAAAAGGGAAGAACTGAAAGAATCAAGATGAGCATGAACAATTGTTTGGACGGGGAAACTGGGAGGATATAGAGAGAGTATTGTAAAAGGCTGTATAATATCTGTATTAATATGGACTGAGTGAGGGAGGGAGATAATTGAGTTTGAATTAAGGGCTGTGATCCTCTAAGTCATGGTAACTGCTCGGCATCTCACAGGTGATATTAGAGTTTCTTTTTTTTTCTCCAGTGTGATAAGATAGGAGGGTCAAGGAGCAGTAAGGCTGAAATCAATATGAATTATCCACATAGGCGCAAATGTGATATGTTGGTAATGCCCTAAGCATGTGTCACTATTAAGAGGAAAGGCCCTAGGGTTTTTTTGTGGAAAGATGGTAGATAGGGCTGATCAGTGCACTTTTCTGTCATGAAATGCGAGAGGCATGGGCACGGCATTGAAGTGTACACAGGTTTTCACAAAGATTCATTAAGTACAGGCAAAAATAATATGTATTCAAGAAACACATATGGTTAAAGATAGACTTGATTATCTCAAGAAACTGTGGATTCAGTGATCTTGCCATTCTTACCATACAACATACTCAAGGGGGGTTTCCCTGATGGTGCATAAGACAGTGGCATGGGACTGTATTAGGGTAAAGAGACACCCTGAAGTGAGCTATGTCTTTGCCTATGCCACAATATAATAATTACCATTTGTTATTATGGGGATGTACAACCCCCCTTCAGCTACACCAGGAGTATTAAACATTATTTATGACAAAGTACCCAGAGGCATACGTTATTTGTATGGGAGACTTTAATATGTGGACCAAAAGATTGGATAGATACGGTAAAACTGCACAGATAGCAACGGTGGGAACTGATATTTTAGAGTAGTTTATAAAAGAAGCAGGATGGACTGATTTATGGAGGAATAAAAACACAAATACTAGAGCTTATTCATGGTCTGCACCGGGAAAAGGATGTATGTTTCAAATAGATTTGGCCATGGGGAGTGAGAAGGCACTACCACTGGTGTATTTTGTAGCATATATGCCCAAGGGGTGTCTGACTACTCCGTGTTGACCTACCTAATATGTCCTAGGGGAAGGTGCCTGTGTTGTAGTATCCAACCTTATTGATTAAGTCAGATTGATCGAATACCAGAACAGATGGAAATATTATTGCCCCATGGGGATAGAAAAATGCATGGCATACTCTGGGACACTTTGTTTTTTTTTTTCCAAAAAGATTTTATTGACAAAAGGCAACATCAGAAAAAGACAAGTAGTGTATGTTTTACAAACTTATGAATCTGAATGGGTTACATAGATTCATGTTAACATAAATGGTTAAACTGTTGACAATAGAATCAAATAGTATTGAATGTAAATTGGTACAAAAAAAAAAAATGAATAAGATACTGTTGGTGTATAACTGTGTTACAGCATAAGACTGAGAATCTGTCGGCTTGAGATTAATCTTTGCTCTGAATACTATAACCAATTATCAGTTTCTTACAAAGGATAGAGTAATATGTTTGAATGAGATAGAATGAAAATGGTTATATGTTAAATGAGTATATTTGTATTTAGGGAGATAAGGTGGAATATAAGTGTGTATGACCCGCATACACACTATAGATAAGATGTGAATAAGCCTAGGTGGGACGAGGTTGAATGGTATGGAAAATGGTGGGAGAGAGGAGACCAAAAAAAAAGGAAAATTTAAGATGAGGGAGACGAGAGAGTTAAGCTCTGCTGAAAGGGCAGGTACTTTTATGTGAAGCAGAAGGATGAGTGAGAGCCTCCGTGTCTGAATTTACTTAATTCTGGTTCAGTGAGTATGGTAAAAGGTTGGTGATATTCAGTTATATCAATAAAGTGGGTTAAGAGGTCTGTGATTCTAAAAATTGAGATTACTGGGGGTAAGGAGGGCCAGTCTAACTTTAAAATTTGGACTCAATGAGAACGGCCCATTCCCTGCGTGTAGTCGATAGTTGTGCAGAAGTGTATCCAACAAACCCATGTAGATGTAAATTTGGAGGGAGAATCATGTGAAATTGAGAGTTCCTCCATTCCTGCTAATTTGTCTATGCGTTTATACCAATCAGCAAGAGAAGGGACTCTTGGGGTACCCCACAGCCTTGGAATACACATTTTTGCTGCATTGATTAACATCATAGGTAGAGATTTGAAGTAGGACATAGAATTTAACTTTTGGTGGTGAAGGAGGCATTGTTCAAGCATGAATTCTAAAGGGCAAGTGGTTATTGTTGCTATTTGGTTATGTACCTTAGTCCAAAAGGGTCCAATGAGTGGACAGTTCCACCAGATGTGAAGGAGATCGCCATTTGTTTGTTGGCATCTTCAACACTGCTCTGGTATAGATCTATTTTATGTAGGAGAGAGGGTGTGTGATACCAGCGGGAAAGTATTTTGTAATTGTTTTCCTGTATAGAAACATTAATGGACCCTTTGTGGACGTTTCAAAGGATTTTTTCCCAATGTGTTTCAGAGATTTCTGTGTGTAGGTCCCGGGTCCAAGCATTACAGGCTTTCCCTTCATTTCCTTTTGTGTAAATCCAAAGTAGGTTATGCATAATCAATATAACGTGACGTTGGAGATTTGCACTGATGCATAATTTTTCAAAGGAGGTTAGTGGTGCACACAAATTATGAATATGATGGGTGGAGTGAATAAAATGTCTGAGTTGCAGGTAATCCCAAACTGTTAAATGAGAGTTAGCCCATTATGAATTAAAGTCTTCATAGGAGGGGAGTTTACCATTATGGATTAGGTGGGTGATTCGCAATCTGATATCAGGTTGTAGAGCATGGGTGGTTAGTCAGTCCTAGCAAGTCTGGTTTTTTTAAGATAGGGGTAAGAGGTCCAGGAAATTAAAAAAAATGTTGCAAGCCTCTTGGAAACATTGGAGAGTTGGTCCAATAAAGGGTTGTTCTTTTAGTTCTGGGGTATTTCGAATTTGACAAATCCAAGGAGCGCTGCATAATGGGATTTGGGAAAGAGAGTTTTCCAAACTAACCCAATCTAACACCCGGAGGTTGGCATGCCAATCTATGATGCGTTGAAGGTGACAGGCCCTGTAGTAATATTGACAAAGACAGGAAGCGGCGCCTTCTAAGCGTAGCAAATTAGATGGTTTTAATAAATGTAAAATAAGTAACAGATGCACTCACAAACAGGCGATAGAAACAGGCATTATTCATAAACATCATCCGCACTTGTCCAGGGCAGCAAGCTGTGGGCCGGTGTGGGCTGTAGTATCTGTGTTCTTTCTTTCTGACGATTGCGGTGGTGGAACCCAGCGCTCTCGAGATCCGGGGAGGGAGATCAGCAGGACTGTGGAACCCAGTGCTTGGGTGTCATCACTTCTGGGTACAAGGTCAGCGGGAAGGTGTGTGCTTCTTCCTCAGACTCTGTAGTAATATTGGATGTCTCTGAGACCTATTCCTCATTTGTTTTTGGGTTTGATAAGTTGGTCAAGGCTAATTCTTGAGCGATTATGATTCCATAAGAATGTCCTGCAGGCTGATCTAAAGGATTTGCAAAAGCTGGTTGGTAGACGGATGGGTAGGGTTTGGAGTAAGTATAACATTTACGGAAGAACGTTCATTTTAAGAATGGCCGCTCGGCCCAACCATGAGAAGTGGGATTTATTCCAGTTTTTAAGGTCATTCATTATGTTCTTTAGAATAGGAGCATAGTTTTTAGAATATAAATTGTAAAGATGGGTTGGAAGTTGAATTCCTAGGTAGGTTATGGTTAGGGTTGAGCGAACCCGAACTGTAAAGGTTCGTACCGGACTTTTGGGTTTTTGGTACCCGAACCCGAACTCGAACAATTTACTGTATGTTCGGGTTCGAGTTCGGTGTTCCGCAATGTAATGGCCCTTTTTTAAAAGCTGCAGGGCAGCCAATCAACATTCGTTTAACTTGTGTGCCCTTAGAAGCCATCACAGCCATGCCTACTAATGGCATGGCTGTGATTGGCCAGTGCAGCATGTGACCCAGCCTCTATATAAGCTATAGGCACATAGCACAGCACGTCACTCTGCTTTAGATAGTGTAGGGAAAAGTTGCTTCTGCTGCTTTGAGGGAGAGAATTAAATAGGAGTCCTGCTTCAGAAATCAAATTACTCAGCGATCTACCTTGATTTTGTTGTGTGGGTGCAGTGCACAATCTTTTTACCCTGCCCTGAGCCCAGTGCCAGAGAAAAGATAACTTTTATCTGTCTGTTAGTTAGGTTGGCATCAGCGGGCATTTTATGCAAGCTCAGTGCACCAGCACTGCATATGTTGCTGTGAGATACACCCTTTAGATACTGTTGCTCTATTCTGCTATTTTAAAACACCCATTTAGGGCTAAAAAAATATATTGCAGTGTTTCCTGCATATTTGTACGTGTGAGATACACACTTTAGATACTGTTCTTCTATTCTGCTATTCAAAAAAATTATAATTTAGGGAAAAAATTTTTTTTTGAATAGCACTTTCTGCATATCTGTACGTGTGAGATGCACCCTATAGATACTGTTGCTCTATTCTGCTATTCTAAAAACACCCATTTAGGGCCAAAAAAAATATTTTACAGTGTTTCCTGCATATCTGTAAATGTGAGATACACACTTTAGATACTGTTCTTCTATACAAAAAAAAAAATTTAGGGCAACATTTTTTTTTTGAACAGCAGCGCTTGCGCAGTACGGAGGACGAGGAGATTCCAAAAATCTCCGAAGATGAACGGCTCCTGCGCAGTGAGTGCAGGTTCAAGCCCCACCATCCAAGTGGACATATGGTAGCACATAGTAACAGGGCCCCTCGCGAGCTCACTTCGCTCGCCACGCTTCGGGCACGGCCTCGTTTCGCTCGGCTATTTTGATTCAAATTTTTTTATGTCCACTTGGATGGTGGGACTTGAACCTGGACTCACAGCACAGGCGCCGTTCGTCTTCAGAGATTTTTGGACTACCCTTGTCCTCCGTACTGTGCAAGCCCAGTACAGGTCAGACACTATCCGATGGGGGACAGTATTTGACACATCACCGGCCTTTCCCAGCCATTGTTGTATTTTTGATCTTCCTCACTCTTTTGGGGTGTACCCTAATTTAAAAAAAAATTGAATTAAAAACAAAAACCAGTGTTGGCTACCTCGTCCTCCTCCACTGCCGCTTCCACCTACACCGCCATATCTACCACCACCTCAAGCTCCTACTCCATATGGACCTCGTCCTCCTAGGTCAAGATTATTATTTTTTATGTTATTTTAAGTTATTTCCCTATCCACATTTGTTTGCAGAGCACTTGTCATGCTCTTAACAACATTTTGCTGCCATTTGCAGCCATCTAGCCCGTTCCATTACTTTTTTAAAGCCATTTTAGTCCTCAAAAGTTCGGGTCCCCATTGACTTCAATGAGGTTCGGGGTCAAGTTTGGCCTAACCCGTCGAACCCAAACATCCAGGTGTCTGCTCAACTCTAGTTATGGTCTCTTTTTGCCATGTAAATGTGACATTTTTTTTTTACAGGTTAAAAATTTAGTGTTACGTTTAAGGAATGGGATTTGGTGTAGTTGATTTTAAAGTGTGATATAAATTGGAATAGGAGAAGATCTTTTAGGAGATTGGGCAGAGTTATGTGAGGTTCTGTGATAAACAACAAGATGTCATCGGCAAAGGAAGCCAATTTGTATTGTTTATCTCCCATAGAAACTCCTCGGATGTCCGTGTTTTCGCGAATACATCGCAGGAATGGTTCAAGGGTAAGAATGAACAATAATGGGGATAAGGACACCCTTGACGGGTACCATTTTTGATGGGAAAGGCGTCGGACAGGAGGCCATTAACCACATACAGACCGGACCAATTTGCAGCCAAAGGACCAGGCCCCTTTTTGCGATTCGGCACTGCGTCGCTTTAACTGACAATTGCGCGGTCGTGTGACGTGGCTCCCAAACAAAATTGACGTCCTTTTTTTCCCACAAATAGAGCTTTCTTTTGGTGGTATTTGCCCCAAAAATATATAAAAAAAAATGTTTTCCTCAGTTTAGGCCGATACGTATTCTTCTACATATTTTTGGTAAAAAAATTGCAATAAGCGATTATTGATAGGTTTGCACAGAAGTTATAGCGTTTACAAGATAGGGGATAGTTTTATAGCATTTTTATTAATATTTTTTTTTTATTAGTAATGGCGGCGATCAGCGATTTTTATTGTGACTGTGACATTATGGCGGACACATCGGACATTTTTGGGACCATTGTCATTTATACAGCAATCAATGCTATTTACATGCATTGATTCCTGTATAAATGACACTGGCAGTGAAGGGGTTAACCAGGGGGTGGCAGTGTAGGGGTTAAGTATGCCTAGGGGTGTGTTTCTTACTGTGGGGGGCGTGGCTGTCAGCTAGTGAATGCTGATCTCTGCTCCAATCACAGGGAGCAGAGATCGGCGTTACTGGTTGCTAGGCAGAACGGGGAGATTCTGTTTATTTCCGCATCTCCCCAAACAGCCTTCCCGTGAGACGATCGCGGGTGTCCCCGCGGCGATCGAGTCCGCGGGACAAGAGACATTATAAGTCGTATTAACCAATTTCCTAGTTCGAGTGCATGGAGAACAGCTTCAAGATAATCCCAAGCCAACCTGTCAAACGCCTTTTCAGCAT
Organism: Lithobates sylvaticus; assembly: GCA_028564925.1. NCBI lineage: Eukaryota > Metazoa > Chordata > Amphibia > Anura > Ranidae > Lithobates > Lithobates sylvaticus. Next base: position 195,443,606 of record CM053031.1, on the reverse strand, counting down.
CTAAAGAAAGGAAGAAGCCAATTTCCGACAACAAGCTCCCATCAAACATTTGTTCTCGGAAAATCCGATTGTGTGTACACAGCATAAGCATAAACACGATCTCTCTTAACCCTAGTCAGTCCCACCCCCCCTAAAGTTATAAAACACCTAGGGAACACAGTTAACCCCTTGATCGCCCCCTAGTGTTTAACCCATTCCCTACCAGTGTCATTTATACAGTAATCAGTGCATTTTTATAGCACTGATCTCTGTATAAATGTCACTGGTCCCAAAAATATGTCAAAAGTGTCCAATATGCATGTCTAGCCTGAGGTCTGATATGGCAGCAGACAAGGTGTCTTATGTCTGCTGCAACTGCTTTGAGGTCATCAATACTGAGGGAGTTAGCAGTGGGAAGCTGGGGATCAGAGGGATGCAGGGGCGGACTGACAGGTCGGTGACTCGGGCGCCGCCCGAGGCCCGGGGCCATTAGGGGCCCGGACTCGGCCACATGAGGGGCCACTTGAAACGGCTGTATTACATGCCGCGATGCAGCTAACAATACTGCTAACGGCGTGCGGCTCCCCACCGGCCCCTTCTTCCCTCCCGTCCGTCCCAGGTGCTTCTACTGTATGCGTCGTGACGTCACCTGGGACAGACAGGAGGGAAGGAGGGGCCGGCAGGGAGCCGCGCGCCGTTAGCAGTATTCGCGGCATGTAATACAGCCGCTTCAACCTGCCGAGTCCGGGCCCCTAATGGAAGAGAAGAGTGGAGGGGCCGGCGGGGAGCATCGGCATCGGTGAGTTAATTTACCAGGACCGCCACAAGTGATGGGGGGGGTGGTACAGAGTCACCCCTACCCCACAGTGTCACCCCCCCAGCCCACAGTGTCACCCCCCAGCCCACAGTGTCCCCCCTACCCCACAGTGTCCCCCCCCCCACAGTGTCCCCCCACCCACAGTGTCCCCCCAGCCCACAGTGTCCCCCCACCCACAGTGTCCCCCCTACCCCACAGTGTCACCCCCCTACCCCACAGTGTCACCCCCAGCCCACAGTGTCACCCCCAGCCCCCAGTGTCACCCCCAGCCCACAGTGTCCCCCTAGCCCACAGTGTCCCCCCCACCCCACAGTGTCCCCCTGTGTGCTTGTCCCCCTGTGTGTGCGTGTCCCCCCCTGTGTGCGCTCTCCCTCCAGTGTCCCCCCCTGTGTGTGTGCTCTCCCTCCAGTGTCCCCCTGTGTGTGCGCTCTCCCTCCAGTGTCCCCCCTGTGTGTGCGCTCTCCCTCCAGTGTCCCCCCTGTGTGTGTGCTCTCCCTCCAGTGTCCCCCCCTGTGTGTGCGCTCTCCCTCCAGTGTCCCCCTGTGTGTGCACTCTCCCTCCAGTGTCCCCCTGTGTGTGCGTGTCCCCCCTGTGTGTGCGCTCTCCCTCCAGTGTCCCCCTGTGTGTGAGTGTCCCCCCTGTGTGTGCGCTCTCCCTCCAGTGCCCCCCTGTGTGTGCGCTCTCCCTCCAGTGTCCCCCTGTGTGTGTGTGCCCCCCTGTGTGTGCGCTCTCCCTCCAGTGTCCCCCTGTGTGTGCGTGCCCCCCCTGCGTGTGCGCTCTCCCTCCAGTGTCCCCCTGTGTGTGCGTTGCCCCCCCTGCGTGTGCGCTTTCCCTCCAGTGTCCCCCTGTGTGTGCATGGCCCCCCCCTGCGTGTGAGCTCTCCCTCCAGTGTCCCCCCCTGTGTGTGTGTCCCCCCTGTGTGTGCGCTCTCCCTCCAGTGTCCCTGTGTGTGTGTGTGCCCCCCTGTGTGTGCGCTCTCCCTCCAGTGTCCCCCTGTGTGTGCGTGCCCCCCTTGCGTGTGCGCTCTCCCTCCAGTGTCCCCCAGTGTGTGCGTGCCCCCCCCTGCGTGTGCGCTCTCCCTCCAGTGTCCCCCTGTGTGTGTGTGCGGCCCCCCCCCCCCCCCCTGCGTGTGAGCTCTCCCTCCAGTGTCCCCCTGTGTGTGTGTCCCCCCCGTGTGAAAAATTTGTTTAGTTTTGTTTCGTTTCTGTTCGTTTCCGTTGATTCGTAACGATTCGTAATTTCGTAAGTCGTCGGTGTTCGTATTCGTAACGATTCATATTTTCGTAAGAGTTATTTTTTCGTTGATTCGTTTTTCCGTTAGTTTAATTTTTGTTTTTATTCGAAATTCGGACGCATTCGTATTCGTAATCGTAGATTTAGTTACATTCAGCCCACAGTGTCACCCCCAGCCCACAGTGTCCCCCCTACCCCACAGTGTCCCCCCTACCCCACAGTGTCCCCCCAGCCCACAGTGTCCCCCCAGCCCACAGAGACAAGCCATTACTCCGGAGCAGAGGCTTGTTGCCACGTTGAGGTACTTGGCGACAGGGAGAAGTCTTCAGGATTTGAAGTTCTCTTCAGGTATCTCTCCCCTGGCCCTGGGACTCATTATTCCAGAGACCTGTTCTGCCATCATCGAGGTCCTGCAGGAGGACTATATTAAGGTAACATTTATACTTTACTATTCCCTTCTATGTATGCTCTGTTTGCTAATGTCTTCTATTTTTGACCTCCTTCCCTAATTACCATGATTGCAATATGTTCTATATGCTGTGCCCCTTTTCTCCTTCATGCATTTTTCCCTTCACTTACCTCCCCAGCATGCTCTTCTGCCCCAATAGACACCTATGGCCTAGTCACTTAAGCAATGTCTTTTGTCTGCTGCATAGTATTGTTTGCCCCAAAACACCCCCTAAAATATGCACAAATGTTTGCTGTGTGGTTTACTTCATGTAGAGCCCCTTTTTTTTTTTTGTTTTGGGGGGGGGGGGGGGGGCAAACTCATTAGGAACCCCCTCCCCCAACTGCTCTGTCAGATGGTACCAATCCTTTATCTGCTGGCTTTCCCAAGGTCCATACACACTATATACCTACCTCTTTATAGTGCGCATCTTTAGGGATGAATTCAGCAAAGCATGTAGTGCAAGGGGCTGCCTCCATACTTTCCATTTCCTATTTTTTTGTCTTCTTTCCCTCCTATTAGCTTGCTTGGTAATTTCATAATGTCACACTGTGCCTGCCTTTTTTGGGGGGGGGGGGGGGGGGGTTTGAAATGTTATTTGATCTTTCCTGTGGCCTGCCAATAGTGTTAAGTACAGAGGGTCTGGGCAAACTAGCCCACATTTTTGAGCCATTTGCCAATCAATGAAGTGCAGAGGGTTACCTGTCCACCACCCCCCCCCCCAAAACCCTAGTTATTGCCAATGTCCCATCAGAAGTGGGGGGATTGATGGGGGGGTGAGTAATCTGTGAAGGGGAGCCTCTACTTTTCTGTGCAAATACTTTCCAGCCTCAAATTTTATACAATGCTCTTGTTCCAAGATGTTGATTGTCTAATCTGCTTGCAATGTTTATGTGCAAAGTGAATAATTTTTTTTTTTTCTTGTTTCACTCCACAGTTCCCTTCCACGCCACAGGAATGGCAGACTGTGGCCTCCCACTTTGCCAGCCGTTGGGACTTTCCTAACTGCGGAGGGGCAATTGATGGGAAACACGTCCGCATCGTCCCACCGCCCAACTCGGGGTCCTACTATTATAATTATAAAGGGTTTAATAGTGTAGTGATGTTGGCGGTGGTGTCGGCAACATACGAGTTTATGTATGTGGACGTGGGGATGAACGGCCGGATATCGGATAGTGGTGCCATTACGCACACGGAGTTCTACTGGCGTCTCCAAAGTGGCAGTCTGTGCTTGCCACCTCCAGAGGAGAATGCCGAAGGACTCCCCTTCGTCTTTGTCGCAGATGAAGCGGTTGCGTTGACTCCCCATCTGATGAGGCCGTTCCCGATGAGGACCCTCACCCCGGACCAGAGGGTCTTCAACTACAGGCTGTCCAGAGCCAGAAGAGTGGTGGAGAACACTTTTGGCATCCTGGCCAGCCGCTTCCGCCTGTTCCTGACGGCATTTAACTTGGCGGAATACAAACTGAACCACATAGTTCTTGCCTGTTGCATATTGCACAACTTCCTCAAAAGACATAACAGGAACTATGTGGTGCCCGTTGGCCCAGATGTGGAGGGCCCTCCAAATGCGGACCTCACAGCCCTTCGAGTGGCACGTCCAGGCTTGCCCCCTCTAAATGCCCGTGTGGTCCGGGACCAATATATGGAGTACTTTGTGGGTAGGGGGGCCATTGCTCTGCCTGACGATGTGTGAGAGGCATTTTTTTATAAATCTGATATTTTAACCAACCTATGATTTCTTGTCATTTCAGTCTTCTTTTTAGCTTATTTTACCTTGACATTTTTTCCATTTGCCTTCGACAGTGGGAATGCACTTTCTGGGCAAAAGGAGGTAACAGTCTCTTCTTCCCAAAAAGATTAGTCTCATGTTGTGTGTTTGATACCTAATCTTTGGTCTAGAGAAGGTTTGTTCTGCATAACTGACACCCAAAATACTCCTTTTCATCACCAGGTCTGACATGTGTGTATTCAGAAAAATGCTGTGCTCCGTGTTTTCGTACAAAGCACTGTGGGTGTCATTTACATAAGTCAAATCCGCTATGCTCTACAAGTGCATAGAAAAAGTTCCCTGGGAAAGGAATTTGCAGTGCAAAGTGGATTTGCCTTTAGTAAATAACACCCATTGCCCCCATATCCTTTACATTTTACATACATAATGCATTGTGTTTTTTAAATAAGGAAGCCACACATTTAGAAAAATAAAAAAGTTTACTTGGAAAACATTCACAAGTGCGTTTACAATCTTCACGCCAAAACTGACAACATCTTGGTTATTTACAACATTGTTTACAAAGATGACGCAATTGTTAAAACCAGGCATGGAGCTAACCAGAACCTATGAAGTAGGAAAGTTCAACTTTGTAAAGTGAAGACAAGATCAGACATGACTATATGTTCAAAGTGTGTTTGATCTTGCCTTCATCACATGGGGGGGTCACCCCCGAAAAGTGGAAATTTGGAACATGCACACAATTTGGGTCTGAAAATGGTCATTAGATGGTAAAACACATGCCTAGAAGCTTCAAAAGTGCCATTTTCCATCATGGGGATGAATGGATGTTTTTTGGGGGTGCAACCCCTTCACCACAACCACTTTCGTAGTTCGTAAAGTGTTTGCACCCCCAAAAAAACGTTGGCATTCATCCACCATGATGGGAGCTAGCACATGTGGACACAATGTGTGCATGTTCCAAATTTCACACAGTTTTTAAGTTGCAAATGTGTTCAGAAGCTGGCACAAATGTGTGTTAATTACTTGGTGCGTTTTCATATTTTTCCTAAAACATCAATGATGTTCTTCAATTTTTGTTGAACATCATTGATGTTTTGCTTTATGTAATCTAGATCTCGATTGCAGACCATTATCTCTCCGATGAGTACGTGGGCACTCTCTGTGGTAAAGTGCGATTTTTCTTCCACAACATCCACGTCACCTAAAAACCACAAACAAACAAAAATGGGGTGTTGGAAATGAGGCAGCCATACATGGATTAGCTTACCAGTAGCTGTGTTCTCCAACACTCACCTGTTGTGGTGACAATTTCTCCAAGTTCGATGATCTCTCCTTCCTCCTCCTCCTCCTCTGCTTCTGCTCTTTCCCCTTTTTTGGGAGGTGTTGGTTTGGGGGTTTCCTCAGACGGCCCAAGTTTTCGCTCCCCTATGAGAATGTACAAAAGGAAGATTTAGCAACACAATCTATTGAGGGCAGAAATAGGAAATGACAAACATTGCTTGAAAGTGACGGACACTATTTTAGTTTGGCCAGTTACAAATGTCAACTACATGAATGTAGTCACTTTGTAAAGGTGCTAAACTGACTAGCTTTTTGGTAGAAGTTTGTGTGATGGAGACCCCCCTCTAGTATCCACTGGAGCACATGTGTGGAAAAGCCTAATAAAAAGGGGGTTTGGGTGTCCCAGCACTAGTGCTCTAGAGTCCAGATGGGTAAACAGCTACTGGGTGACCTCTCCTTTACATTGAATAAATTGGCTTTACATTCTTGATGACATTTCTAGTGAGAACAAACTTCCTTTCCCCCAAAAAAACACCAAACATCGTATTATAAGTGGCCGAACGATCGAGGTTGCGTACGATCGAATGGACACACACATGACAGTGGCAGAAAGATCGAGGCTGAGTACGATCGAATGCACAGACGAACCTGAAAGTGGCCATTTTGGAATGTACAACTTTGTAAAAATCAAACCACAATGGAGCAGTATGCAAGCAAGAAATCAAACACAAAAACACAACTACTTACTTTTTAGAAGAATTCGCTTGATCTTTCTGTACTGATCGGCCTCCCTCAGTTTCAGGTCTGACCAGCGTTTCCTCAGTTGCTCCTTGGATCGTTGTACCCCAAAATGATTGTACAGCCTCCTCACAACTTTAGACATGATCTTGGCCTTGCGGACATTGGGGTTGAGGTAAGGCCCATACTTCCCATCATAGTCGCTCCTCTTTAATATGTCCACCATCTCCAACATTTCTCCAAATGACATATTGGAGGCCTTGAATTTCAGGCTCCGGGATCGGGACGTTTCTGCCTCCGGACTTTCCTCGTCCTCCTCCTCGTTGGTGGGATATTTGTGGCGCACCTGCTGTGTCCCCGCCATGTGCTCTCCCCACTAGGCCGTAAAGAGAAGGGGTGGGGAATAGACGAGAAAGATCGTCAGGGGCGGGCGGAGTTTGAAGCATGCGCACTGTATATAAAACGTCACACGCCTGTGTCGTAGCCACGATCTGGGAGACGAGGGGAGAGAAAACTCACACGAGACGATCGCTACAAACGAAGGTACAATTTGACGTTGGTACATAACTAGCCTAGACTGATTTGAACTTGAGGCTTCTTTATGGAGAAGATTAGGAGAGTTTAGCCTGACATAATTTATAGGGTTTTGTGTGGTGTTGTGTCTTGCAGAGATTGATATGAAGGGATTCAACGACATGAGTTTTCTCCCCCTCTTCATTGCCAAATACAGGGAATTTCCCATTTTATGGCAGGGTAAACACCCACATTACACCAACAAACCAAAGAGGCACGCAGCCCTGGAGGAACTTGTGGAATTTGTCAAGCCAAGGTTCCCCACGGCAACTGTTGATGATATAAGAAAGAAAATTGGCAGCCTGAGGAGTGCGTATATCAGGGAGCGGAAGAAGGTCGTGAAGTCTGAGGAAACTGCAACTTCAGCAGATGAGGTCTATGTGCCCAAGCTCTGGTACTATCAGAGTCTCCATTTTCTGAAGGACCAGGCTGATGTGATGTCATATAACTCAGTATACGTACAAAGGTGTGCATACATTTGTGATTGTTTTTTTTTTATGTACAATAGAGGGCTCATTTTGTCTTTTAATCCCATTGTGTATGGGCCGATTGATCAATTGTGAAGGTAGTAGTCGATTGATTTTATGGTCGAGTAGTTGTTTCAGCCCTAGTATGAATCTTTCTCTTTATAAACTGCTAACTGTGAATCGTAAGTTTTGTAATTAGATCTGTAAACACTGGCGATGTTGTTACTACTATAACTCATATCGCAAAGGTGTGCATCAGTTGACTACCTCCTTTAATAATACTCATAGGGTCCGGATTATCCAAGTTTGTGCTAAACATTCTTGAGATAACAGAAGTAATAAGCTTTTTGTTTTTGGAATATTTCTGAAAAGTCCACGGAAGGGATTGGACTATTATTTGGTTCAGAAATCTCTAGGCTAATTTTTTGAAGGGGACTATAGCCGGGCAGAGAATATTGCTCTGGCAAGTAGTGAAAAAAAGGCAGCAACGTTGATAGGGGAGGGCTATCTACCCACTTCTTGTCCAGAGGGTCGCTACCTCTGAAGTAGGCAACCTCTAAAGAGGTTGGGGGCATCAGTTCAAGGTCCATTGTCCGTAAAGGATGGGTAAACGAATCGCTGAAAGAGGGTGTCTAAACGTGGGGAACCATACCACTTGACCCCGAAGGAAGAATGATAGATAAATATGGGCCTTGGACTGTGAATATGCAAGAGTGGGATGCTGGACTGACAGAATTTATTCTAAAAAAGGTACTTTTAAACCAAAAGCTTAGGAAGCCGTTGGTACAATAAAGAGATGCATGGAAACGCATGGATGTTAGAATCAATGCATAGACTGATGAGGTGAATATTTTTATGGTGGGAGGTAAGGAGAAAAGCGCACCAAATGCTGAGAAGTAGGGACAAACAGGGCCAATAGAACCACATCCCCCCCAGAGTAGTGGCGGTGATGATTCAGGGAACAGCCTCCACACCTAAGGTATGTACCAATAATGCTACTAATCCAGTTGTCACCAACAATGTTTTCATTCCTGAGTGTTTTGCAAGGATAAATCCCATGGAAGGTGGGCGTTTTTTTATTATAGAAAATATGAAATATGTGTGATGTCTAGAGGTCATCTTTGACCCAGCTAATCGTGCGAGGGTGTGGAATATGCCATATATATTTTGTGTCCTGTGTCTGTCGCAGCTGCTGACAGCCAACCCAAATGACCCCCCCTTGTTTCAGACAGATCTGTGAGTATGCAAAAAGAACTGTATTGACATGCAAATGACCTGAGATCTGTACTAATGAATTGAAAGATGCATCTACTAAAATGTTTGTTTTCCAGAAGACAGTTCGGCAAGAGATTTTCTGGTGAAGTATGATTTGTTGAAAAATGAAAAAAAAACGTTTTATTGCGAGTTGCTAATTTTTTTCTCACCATGGTGAATATTTTTTTTGGGGGGAATTATTGGTATACCATAAAACAAAAAATCCACGTGGTATTAATATGTATTAAGTAATACATATTAATAATAAGTTGAGCTCAACAATGTTTGCTATTATAAATCAGGTGCACTGTTTATGTAATGTAAATGTATATTTGTTTCATATGCTAATGTCTTGTTACAAATACATAACCATTATTTTTTTTTCAGGCGAAAAATTGAATGTTTATTACTAAATTTTATTGGTGTTTTTCAGATGATAATTGGGTTTCACGGCTTTCAGAACCAGAAGGAAATCGTAGACAATTTTTTTTATTTTCCCTGGGTTCAGCACCATTATGTGGTTTATGCTTCTAGTGGTCAGCCCATTCAGCTGTGTTTTGGACTACCTAAATTTTATCTGCAGGTGAAGTACGAGGGCCTGCCGGATTGCATACAAGTTGAAAGTGTATAGGTCTGGACCTCGTATTGTATAGTTTTGGTTGAGTCTGGAGAAAAAGTTGTGCAGGATGTATAGGCATGTCGTATTCTCCTCAGTTAAATCTGTGTCATGCAGGCCAGGAAGTCCAGTGCCCCCAGTGACGCTATGCCCCTGTCATTCATGTAAGTCCTGTCTGAAATAGTATAGGCAGTTAATTTTGTATGGTTGAAGGATAACATGGTCTGATTTGATACCGAATTGATAAAGGAGGGAGAAGGTGTGCAGCCTCTATAAAAAATCGAGTGTACCTGTTGGCAGGTGGTTTTCAATACGGGTTTTCAGACTATTTTTCCCATACTTAGGATAAAGAGAGGCTTAATGGAGACTGCCGTTGGAGCTGGAGGGGGGGCAACCGGGTAGGTGAGGGTAGTATCCAGGTTGCCTATGAATCATAATGGATTGGTAGACTCAGTTCCAGGATCATCAAAATCTAACTTACACTGGTCTCACCCTAATGACAGGTTGGAGCATTGTGCAGATATCTCGGTCAATCTGGTGGGTACTAGCCTTTAACAGACTCTACTGGGTTACACCCTGCAGTCCATCTGACGGAGCCAACCTCAACTCCTCCTTGATTTTGAATAATGGGTATATAAGTGAAATAAATTTGTACTTGTACATAATTTAGATAGCTTCAAAAGTTTTTTAAATCATACCCTAAGGCAGTTTAAATGTATTAGCCTACACAATAGGAGTGTTTATTGATTTCTATTATTCCAGCGCAGCCAGTTTCTTTTCTTGTGTTTTGTGGGTATCTCACATAAGGTTGCAGCAGGAATCCATTATATATATATTTTTTTTCACAAAAGACATAAAATAATGTTTTCACATTAACTACTTAAATAGTATATGTGTTAATTTTTCACTAGTTTAGACAGCGCTGTTACTCCAACAATTATGTTTAGTTGAATATGCCTATATTTTAGGATAGACCCTAATTGTGTTTGTCTAGGATAAGTGGTAATATTGGTGTCTCAATTGTATGGTCAGTGTTTGTAGGGAGGAAAAAAGTTTGTGTGTTGGTTTTCATTTGTTAATGTCGGCCATTTTTTCTGTAGTCCGGATCTCATCCACCATTTTGCCGTTGACCGATTTGCGATTACTGCAACTGCTTTTTTGTTTCTGATAATTTTAGCCCCGAGCTGAATCTTGTACTGAATTAATGGCGCCATTTTTCACCATGGACCAGGTCTTGATTTTCGTTGGCCCGGCTGCCATTTTGTGTCCGCTGTGTTTGAAAGGAATTGCTATTTGTGTTTATAGAGGCGCACTTTTAAAATGGCGTGTGTTGCTTTTGATTGTTTGTGGCCTACAGTGGAAGGGAAGGGCTTTGATTGACCTTTTTTTTGACTTTTTGACTTGGACAATGGACTTTTCCCTATATTTTATTTTTTTATTTTTTTCACCCTTTCCCATTTTTATTCATCAAGCCCTATTTTTTTATTTTTATTTTTTCACCCTTTTCCATTTTTATTTTTATTTTTTTTATTTTATTATGTTTTATTTCTTGAACTTTATCTAAAAACCAGAGCGAAACATTTAAACCTAAAATAATTTTCGTGTTACATAACATGTTGCATATTACATATTGCATATTGATCAATATATTTGACATCTAAGGTGAGATGCTGCACAATGGCTTGGCATAGCATAAATTATAGTATGTTGGGTGGTTTTCCTAAATTTATAAGAGGGGTGAGTGAAGTTCATCACTCCAGTCATGATTTGAAACTTTGTTGAATCAGTCATTAATATTATTGACATATGGATGAAAAAAAGACCTAACTTTACTGGCAAGATTTTCCACTGCTGCTTTGTCTGATAAACGCTGATGTCAAGCTGATTCTATCTGAAAGTGGGGGATTATATATGGATTATATGGATATGAATTATAGATTGGTATATAGATTGGTATACCATTCCCCCCCTGATGAGGCTTCCGAGGATCAACCTGGGCCTTCCTGTCTGGAAGAGGTGGAGGAGCCCAGCTTGTTCCAGGTATAGTAGTTTAGTTACCATTTATGTGAATAATGAATGATGTTCACTTAATTCAGGATCGCCAATTGCTTAGTTCCTAACGTGTTTGACATATCAACAGACAGTGGTGTGGGAGACATTTGGGGCCAGAATCTAAACTGCAGGGCTGAGAATTGTATGGTTTTCTATTTGTAAACATTTGGACCAGTCACTAGATGAGAATTGTGTGTGTTTGATGAACAAATAACTGAAACTATGTCCCTTTTTCATACACAGGAAGACCTCAGCCAGGGGGTGGCTGTGGAAGGTGGCAGTCAGGAGGAGGCAGGGGTTAGTGGCAGCCACCAGCTGGGTAGTGGCAGCCAAGAGGGGGCTAGGCCGCGGAGCCTGACTGACTCCCAAATCCCTCTCCTCCGCCTTCCCTACAAAAGGGCTAGAAGGGGGGGTTATGCGGCACAGTCAGCGCTCCGCATGATCAGAGAGGCTTCAGACTCCCTACATGCCACACCCGCTGACGAGGAGACCTTTGGCTCGGTGGTTGTCACAAAAATGATGGGTATGGAGGTGAGGCAACGCAACATGTGTGAGGGGCTCATCCTCCATGTCCTAAATAAGGGTAGGGCTGGGGAGATGACCCCAGTCACACATGTTTGCCATAGCTACCATGCTCCGCCTCCTCCTCCTCCTCCTTCTGCCACCCCACCAGCACGACAGCCACAGCGTGGAAGGAAGCGTGGAAGGAAGACCTGAGAGTGACGACCTGGAATCAGTCTGGTCTGAGAGAAGATGGAGCCTCTTGTTGTACCAGAGCCTGGGGACCTAGATGGCATCTGCTGCAGTTCCGGATACTTTGGACTTCACGACCAGATTGCACTCCCCTTAATATACGTACTCCTCAGGCCCCCAGTTTTCTACGCTTGAACAATGATGGTTGCCGTGGGGGGCCAAGACTTTGCAAATTCCCCAAGTTTCACCATGGCTGCGTTCCTCTTTGGTTTGTTGGTGTGACCTAAATAAAGGTTTTTTGGATTTGAAATAATCATTGACTATTGTGTTTTACTTTGCTACAATGACAGTTTTTCTTTGAGTAAGCAGGTACATTTCACTAATCCTAAAGTAGAATTAACAAGGGGCACCAACAACAAACAACCTCCTAGTAAATTTAAGCAAGAAATACAAATGTTAATAATGTGTTTTTGGTAATTTGAGACACACAACCCCCCTCCAAAAAAAAAAAAAAACATTCAAATATGTATTCCCCAAAAAAAAATAAAAAAGACAAATCATGGTAAAAAAATAACAAAGATTCTTTTCCGTTCAGAGTAAAAATAAACATGTAGTGTATAAATGCTGCAAAGTAATAAAGAAGTAAGTTTGTGAGAAGTGCGGGTGAATAGGAGCAGCTAAAAGATGTCATTCTTGTTGCATTGTAAAGAAAAAGAGAATGCGCTGCATTAAAGACATTTTAACATTGCAGCGTGACGAATGTGCTGTGTCGATTAGGAAAGGTAGTTTTACCTGACCGAGCGCTTCCGTCACAGAATTTCTTCTGAGCATGCGTAGCACTTTGTCCGTCGGACAAGCGTACACACGCTCGGATTTGGTGTGATCGGACCGGGTTGACGGTAAATCTTTCCAGCAGGAGATAAGACTTTGTCCGACGGACAAACCGACGAACACTGTCCGATGGTGCATACACACGGTCAGATTTTTCAACAACCTTGTCCGATCGGACAAAATCGATGAAAAAGTCCGACCGTGTGTATGGGGCTTTACAGTAAATAACCCTCTACGTAGTTTAAGATTAAACCTCTTCTCTAATTTTAATGACTGGCCCATGTGTGTTGTTAAACTCCCTTCCACTAAAAAGTTTTATCCCTATTGTGGGGTCACCAGTATCGATGAGCTGAACACCCTCTGGTTCTTTTCGCGGCAGAACATGCGGACGGACCAAGCCCCCCCCCAAGCCCATTACCAGGTCCTTTGTGTCTTGTATGGATATTAAGGCGAACACCGCACCCAAATAAAAAAAGGAAAGGCCCTATATACTCTTAACAGCAGTATACAGGTAGTCCAAACAAGACAGGGACTGTAGGTTTGTTCTTAAGTTGAATCTGTTTGTAATTTGAAACAGGTACATTTTGTAAGTGTAGTTCCAGCCCAAAAAATACATTTTTAAGCTTTTTGGATAACATAGGGATGGGTTATCACCCCTGTAACATTTGTTTTGCTGTCTGTGCCCCTGTTCAGAAGATTTCCCCTCACTTTCTGTCCCAATGACATTTGGATTCTGAAAATTTGGGGTTATTAGGGAAACAAGGATTGGTGATAAAGCATCAGTGGAGACAACATTTCCCATCATATTAACTGTTACAGGAGAGAATTTCCCTTCCTAGGGGTAGATTTCCTTTCATTTCCTGTTGTCTCCCTCCGTTTTTAGGTAGGAGTTGTTTGTAAGTCGGATGTTTGAAAGTAGCGGACCGCCTGTATATACTATACGGCCTGCCCTATATACTCTGCAGAAAATTGGGCCTTAGGTGTTGGTGGTACCAGAACACTGTAAGCCCTCACAGTTACTCTTGGTGGGCGCTGGAATGTGAAATATTATATCAAGAATTGTAATTACATGCCACTGTTAAACAGGGGCCAAAAAATTGGGCCTTTGGTGATGGTGGACTGGTGGTGATGCCACAACACTGTAAGCCCACACAGTTACTCTTGGTGGTCGCTGGAACGGGCCCTGCTGTGAAATATTATAGCAAGAATTGTAATTACATGTCACTTTTAAACAGGGGCAGAAAAAATTGGGCCTTTGGTGGTGCCACAACACTGTAAGCCCTCACAGTTACTCTTGGTGGGCGCAGGAATGGGCCCTGCTGGGAAATATTAGATCAAAAAATTGTAATTACACGCCCCTGTTAAACAGGGGCAGAAAAAGTGGGCCTTAGGCAGTGGTGGTGGTACCACAACACTATAACCCCTCACAGATTCTGTTGTTGAGCACAGGAACAAGCCCTGCTGTGAAATATTAGAGCAAATATTGTAATTACATGCCCCTGTTAAACAGGGGCAGAAAAATTGGGCCTTTAGGCAGTGGTGGTGGTGCCCTGGAACAAAAATGTTCTTAGAAGCTATAAACATGAACATTGAGGAGGAATAGGATAGTCACTCAGCATAGGCAGTCTTCAAGGGATCTCACATTCATAGAAAAATGTAATCGGTTACATCAGCATCAGGTGCTTGGTAGCTGGTGAGCCAAGACTGATTGATTTTTATGAAGGTGAGCCGATCAACTGAGTCTGTGGACAGGCGCACTCTGTGATCGGTTACAAAGCCTCCAGCAGCACTGAATGTGCATTCAGAAAGAACGCTGGATGCAGGACAGGCCAGTAGCTCAATTGCATATTGTGCAAGCTCTGGCCAGTGATCCATCCTCAACACCCAGTAACCCAGTGGATTTTTAGTCAGAAAGATCTCCAAGTCTGATCTTGCCCCTAGGTATTCCTGCACCCTGTAAATCAGACTCTGGCGATGGTTGCTGGAACCAATCAGACCTTGGGGCTGCAGACTAAAGAATTGTCTGAACGCATCGGTCAGATGGCCACCTTCTCCAATGCTCTTTCTGTGACTGACCGAAGCCTCAGCAACACGTTGTCCAGGGGGACCAGGAAATTTAAACCTCCCAGGCTCTGGAAACGCATTGCACAAACCTTTCTGCAAGGCCTCCCGAAGATGTTTCATCCACTGCTCCCTCTGTGAAGGCTGGATAAGTTCTGAAACCTTACCCTTGTAAGGTGGATCAAGAAGGGTTGCCAGCCAGTAATGATCCCTCTCCTTGATACCACGAATCCGAGGGTCCTTTCCCAGGCTTTGCAGGATCAGAGAGGCCAAGCAGCAAAGGTTTGCTGAGGCATTCAATCCAGAGTCCTCTGGGTCACTAAGGATGACATGATCCATAGCCACCTCCTTCCAGCCAAGTACAAGTCCATGGGTTTCTGGGGACTGAAAACGATCCCTTGAAGACTGATTCTGAGTGCTAGGCTCCATCTCCATGCCGACACAATCCTCCTCCTCTTCCTGTGTTATCGGCAGGCCTGCAGGAATACTGTCTGGATAAAGGGGGCCTTGAGAGGTAAGGAAGTCCTCCTTTTCCTCCCTCTGTTCTGCCTCAAGTGCCCTGTCCATTATTCCACGAAGCATGTGCTCCAACAGGAAGACAAGAGGGACAGTATCACTGATGCATGCACTGTCACTGCTCACCATCCTCGTGGCCTCCTCAAATGGTGACAGGACGGTGCATGCATCCTTGATCAGTAGCCACTGGCATGGCAAAAAAAAGCCAAGCTCCCCTGACCCTGTCCTGGTGCCATACTCGCACAGGTACTCATTGATGGCCTTCTGCAGCATGTGCAGCCGCTGCAGCATTGCCAACGTTGAGTTCCACCTGGTGGGCATGTCACAAATGAGGCGGTTCTTGGGCAGGTTGCATTCCTTTTGAAGGTCAGCCAGCCGAGCACTGGCATTATATGACCGGCGGAAATGCCCACAGACTTTTCTGGCTGGCCTCAGGAGATCCTGTAAGCCCAGGTACCTGCACAAGAAGGCTGCACCACCAAATTAAGGACGTGAGCCAAACAGGGAACATGGGTCCTGTCAGAGGGCGGAGAGGAGGCTGGTGCCATTGTCGCAAACCCCCATTCCTGGCTGAAGCTGGTGTGGCATCAACCACCTCTGAGTCTGCCCCTGCATAGCTGACAGAATCTCTGCCCCAGTGTGGCTCATGTCCCCTAAGCAGACCAACTCAAGCACTGCATGGCATCTTTTTGCCTGAGTGCTTGCGTAGCCCCTTGAACGCCTACGGAGCACCGCTGGTTCCGAGGAGAAATCTGCAGAGGAAGAGGCCATAGAGGAAGAAGAAGAGGAGGGGTGGAGGAGAGAGGTGTGGCAGAATCACCACTACTAGCATAGCACTAGCAATACTGCACCCTGTCCTGCATCCTTCCCAGCTGCCAGCAGAGTTACCCAGTGCGCCACAAAAGAAAGGTAACGTCCCTGTTCCTGCCTGCTGGACCACGAGTTAGCAGTAATATGCACCTTACCGCTGACCGCCCTGTCCAACGAGGCCAATACAATTTGCTTGCTACAATCAGATGTTGGTGTAGTGATAGCAGATTGCACGCAAGTACTTAGCACACCTAATTCTACACCTCACTCCTCTCAGTGCAGGTTTCTGAGATGACTGAAGGTATAGTGTGGTTGGAGATCCCAGCTGATGAGGAGCAATGAGAGGTCCGCCTTGTTCTTTGGTGTGGGTCTTTTAAGTACTGTTGCCAACGGACTGCATGGGAGGTCGACATATGTTTGGTCAAGCATGTGGTGCCCAATGAGTTGAAAAAGGGATTACCCCCCACATAAGGGGGGGGGGGGGGTACAACAATATCACAATTCTCCATAAATATGGCTTGTATGAGAGGGTTGCAAGAAAAAAGCTACTCCAAGAAAGGTCACATGCAGTCATGATGGAGCTCTACCAAAAACGTACCTTGAAGATTCAGAGGCGACATGGAAAGATTCAGAGGCCACATGGAAAAAGGTGGTATGGTCAGATGAGACTAAAACTGAATTATTTAGCCTCAACACCAAACAATATATCTGGTGGAAATTCAATACAGCTCACCATACAAAAAACACCATTCCTACAGTAAAGCATGGAGGTGGTAATATCCTGTTATGGGGACGTTTCTCTGCAGCAGCAGGGACTGGAGCACTTGTCAGGATAGAAGGAAAATGGATGGGGCAAAACACCATACAATTCTTGAGCAAAATCTGCTGCCCTCTGCCAGAAAGTTGACAATGTGAAGAAGGTTTACCTTTCAACACGACGATGACCCAAAGTAGTGTTACAAGGTCTCAGGTGTGAATGGGGAGCAGGTGTGTTAAATTTGGTGTTATTACTCTCAAGAAGCTGAGAGCAAAGGTGATGGACTGGCCAAGCATGTCTCCAGACATAAACCCTTTGAGCATCTGTGGGGCATCCTCAAATGGAAGGTGGAGGAGCGCAAGGTCTCCAACATCCACCAGCTCTGTGATATCCTTATGGAGGAGTGGAAGAGGACACCAGTGGCAACCTGTGAAGCTCTGGTGAACTCCATGCCCAAGAGGTTTAAGGCAGTGCTGGAAAATAATGGTGGCCACAAAAAATATTGACACTTTGGGACCAATTTGGACACACTTAGGTGTGTACTCACTTTTGTTGCCAGCGCTTTAGACATTAATGGCTGTGTGTTGAGGTATTTTGAGGGGACAGCAAATTTAAACTGTTATACAAGCTGTATACTCACTACTTAACATTGTAGCACAGTATCATTTCGTCAGTGTTGTCACATGAAAAGATATAATGAAATATTTACAAAAATGTGAGGGGTGTACTCACTTTTGTGAGAAACACACACATTTTTTATATATATATATATATATATATATATATATATATATATATATATATATATATATATATCACAGTTCCAGGGGTAAGATGCACTGAACGATCCTTGTAGTGCTAGCAATCTAGTCCTTCCCACGGGCTGATATATAGAAACAACAATGCGGATTGCTGCACAAAAATCTTTTATTTCCAAAAATGGATTACATCAGATATAAAAATATCAGAAAAGTACCAGATACAACTGGCGGCGATGTTTCGGCTTTACAGATAACGCACTTTCTCACAATGTCATATCTGCAACTGGTAACTTTCATCACATGGTATTTATAAGAGAAACAAACTCATTAATTACAACATTGCATTAAGCTGGAATCAATTAGTCCACAATTAACTCTATATTTTTTAGCCATTCAATCAATCATTTAAAGTGGTGTTGGAGCGATTTTATAGAACATGGGTGCATCTGATTTCTCACTAAATGAAAAAAATCTATCAAAAAAATAAATCATGATAGAAAAAAACATCAGTGAATATACCACAGTGAATGCTAACACAATTTTATCATACACTACCTATAACGTTATTCCACAACCTTTGTAAATGACATAACATCTCTTTTATTCTTTCAACCTTTGTAAATGACATAACATCTCTTTTATTCTTTCATTTCCACTTGCACTTACTAAAGGAACAGATACAAGTCAAAATCAGTATTTAACCCTTTCGGCTGAAGTGTATCCAAACGATCAATCCAATAGACTTCTTGTTTCTTTAAAACCAGTTCCCTGTCTCCCCCTCGTCTATTTACAGATACTCCATCAATAACCATATATCTTAATTAGGATACAGTGTGTTTTTTTCCCACAAAATGCTTAGACAATGGTAATTTCTCTAATTTATCACGGATCAAATACTTATGTCTTGCAATCCTGTCTTTTACTTTTTGAGTTGTTTCCCCTACGTAACCAAGCCCACATGGACATTTAATAATATATATAACGTAGGATGACTGACAGGTACAACAATATTGATGTTGTATCCTTTGTGTGGATGACAAAAAACATTTTCCCTTTATCATGCTAGTACATTGAGTACAAGAAAGACAGAGGAAAGAACAAAAATTGAGAGGACCTAAAAATGTCACGTGGGGAACAGGGCTCCTCTATTGATCTGATTTTACCAATCTATCACGTAACGATCTCCCTCTATGATAAGAGGGTAATGGAGGCTGATAAAATTCAGGGACAGTTGGGAAAATTTTGTTCAATATAGACCAATGTTTCCTAATTATATTATTAATTTTATTAGATAATGGGTGAAACTGTGAGATGAAAGGCATTCTGCACACCACATCCTTTTTTCTATCACAATGCAAATTCATACGCTCCTGATGGATGGTATCTTTTGGATACCCTCGTTGGCACAATATACAATACCATGTGATGAAATTTACCAGTTGTAGGTATGAGATTGTGAGAAAGGGCGTTATCTATGAAGCCCAAAACTTTGCCGCCAGTTGTATCTGGTACTTTTCTGATATTTTTATATCTGATGTAATCCATTTTTGGAAATAAAAGATTTTTGTGCAGCAATCCACATCGTTGTTTCTACATATCGATCTGTGGGAAGGACTAGATTGCTAGAACTACAAGGATCGTTGAGTGCATCTTACCCCTGGAACTGTGATAAATACTCCCTTGTAAGAAAGCACTGATCCAGATTGGAATCACAGGAGCGATGGCCCACGGGTGACTTGTTTTCTTATACAGATGAGGATGCAACACGTATATTTACAGCCACTACAGGATCTCAGAAATTTCTTGTGGATAATTCATCCGTGCAGTTGACACGAAGGTTGGACAACACAAAAATCAATATCATTGGAACAATATCACAGGTAACACTGGCGGAGTACTACAGGTCACAGTTAATACCTCAAGGACTGCGGGTTCGTATTGTACCCACTTTATTTGCTCAGGATGATGAATATAAAAAACACTTCACACAAATTATCAACAAATGTTCCTTTGATCTTATTACCTTAACTGTTGAATTTCTACAAAAAGAGTGGATTACCATTTCTAAAGAGATTGTGGCAATGGGACAACAATTGGCTGAACTATTGGGACAAACTGATTTTGAAAAAATGAAATCAGATCGCGAGGAAAAATTGGCTACACATCGGAAGTCCATAGAGATACAAAAAAGTACCAAAATGGACCGTGATCGAGATGACTATGTTAACAATCGAGTTTACAATTGGACAGACATGAATCGTTTTAGAAGTAAATTCAGAAATAATACACGTAATCAAAAACTTTCCACATCAAATTCCTCAGTGGCATCTACTGGCTCATCCACGAATGCCCCCTGGTCCCCCAAATTCAAGAGCAGGAGGAGAGGGGGTAGAAAACTTTGGAGGCATAATGACAAGAGCTAATGCCAACAGGATTAGAAACAGACAGAGGACTTAAATGTGGTACACAATATTTCTTCATTTCCTTTAAGTACTATAGAGATGAAAGTTTTGACTAAAGGGTTACATTTTTGTTCTAAAGAGAAAATGGATGGGTTTGGATTAAAACAGGATCTATACAGGTTTTATAGAAATATACGTTTAAAGGCCTTTTATGCATCTAGACTGGTAATGAACAGTGGCAGTCCTATAAAATGATCTGTTTTTAATTTAGCATTGAAAAACAAAAGCCCTTTAGTACCTCCTACTAGTTGTCGGGCAACTGAACTGTTCTTTGGTAAGGTCGAGATGAATATGAGTAATTTTTTGCAGGATCGTTCTAGGATAGACCATAGACAGAACAATTTGGATCATGAGGAACATATTGCATTATCATCTTTATCTGTGAGGAAGGAAATTACTATTAAACGAGCAGATAAAGGCGGGACCATAGTGGTTATGGATACCGTTAAATATGAAGGAGAAATAAAAAGACAGCTGGCTGATAGTAATGTTTATAAGCAATTGGATAATAATCCCACTGCAGTTTTAATTAAAATAAAAAAAGTTGTAAAAAGGGCCGTACAGGCAGGAATAATAGATACCAACACAAACTTTTTTGATTCCAGAATTTTCTATTACACCCATTTTTTACCCAAGGTACACAAGGACCCATTAAACCCACCCGGTCGTCCAACTGCATCTAGTATTTATTCTGTGACAATGCCAATTGCTAAATATTTAGATAGATGCCTTACTCCTCTGGTAATTAATATTAGATTGCATATTAAAGATACCCAAGATTTTTGGGATAAAATAAAAAATTTAACCCTTCCTCCAGGTGCAATATTAGTGACTTGGGATGTCGCTAACCTTTACACGGCGATTCCACACACTTTGGGGCTGGAAGCCTGTAAACGATTGTTGAATGGTTCCAAATTGTATGACACATCGCAAGTGTCATTCCTTTTGGAATTACTTTCAATCGTTTTGGAAGAAAATTTATTATTTAAGGATACATACTATTTACAAGGTACTGGGACAGTAATGGATTCTAATGCCCCCCCCCCCCCCCCCCCCCCATATGCAAATGCTTTTATGGACATGATTGAAAATGCATTCATATACCATTGTAGATTGTTTGTAGATAATTGCATCGCATGGTTTAGATTTATAGATGACGCATTTGGCATATGGGTGGGTGAACGAGAATCATTATTTTTGTTTAATTTTTATTTGAATAATTTAGTACCTGGTTTGAAATGTAATATGTCCATCTCTGACACAACTACACCCTTTTTACATACATTATTATATATACTCAAGAAGATCACATTGTGAGCGACTTGTATTGCATTATTCCAGCTTTCATTCCAATTGAAGAGAGTGTCTAGGATTGTAAGTGAACAGGAAATTAAAGAAGAACGGCTGAATGAGATGGAAGACAGATTGTGCCCACGAGGGCATCCAAAAGATACCATCCATCAGGACCATATGAATTTGCATTGTGATAGAAAAAAGGATGAGGTGTGTAGAATGCCTTTCATCTCACAGTTTTACCCATTCTCTAATCTTAATAATATAATTAGGAAACTTTGGTCTATATTAACCAGTTGCCGACCGCCCACTGTCTATTGACGGCGGGGCGGTGCGGCTCTCGCGGCGGGACGCCGTCATATGACAGCGTCTAAGAAACACGGCTGTGCGTACGATCGCCCGTCACCCACCAGTGACCGTCACCCACCAGTGACCGTCACACGTCACCCGTCACCCACCAGTGACGTCATTCGTCACCTGTCGCCCATCACTGACCGTCATTTGTCACCAGTCGCACAGCCCATCAGAAAGAATGTACAAAAGGTTATATACAAGTGAGGAGGCGTTCCAGATCCTCGCCATGACTGATGAGAGCAGCGGGGAGTTCTCATCAGATTCAAATGCCAATTCCGATCGTTCACATTCAGCATTTGAACCAATCGAAAGTAGTATATCGGCAAATGAATCGGAGGAAGAATGGATCCCTCCTAAACGAGCACATCGTTCTGGAAACCAGGCAGCCACCAGCAATATATCCCAGGATCAAATTCCCAGGCCCAGTACCACCGCTGTCGCCAGCATAAGGCCACAAGAAATGCCCAGGCCCAGTACCAGCACTGCCGCATCATCACGCCCAAATGCCAGCACAGGAACAAATCCCCCAACTACCAGCACGGGAGTGCCACGTCCCCCAAGAGCCAGGTCCGCTACATACCTCCCAGATGGTCTTGCCAATCCAACATGGCTGCCTTCCAACTCAAGATCAGCAAGAATCCCCCCTTTCACCGCACAGCCTGGTGTGCAGGCCAGTACCCAAAATTTTTCTCCAATTGATTGTTTTAAATTACTTTTGCCCGACACTTTGCTGCAACTCATCGTGGACCAGACCAATTTATATGCCCAGCAGTATATTGCCAACAACCCCCAATCATCTTACGCCCATCCATTTGAGTGGAGAAGCTTGACTCTGGAGGAGTTCAAAGTGTTTATGGGCCTCACCATAAATATGGGGCTTACCAAAAAAAATGAAGGACATGCCTATTGGTCCACCAACCCCATCCACCACATGCCCATTTATTCTTCTGTAATGTCCAGGTCCCGATACAGGATGATAATGCGCTTTTTTCATTTCAGGGACAACAGCCAGTGCCCTCCCCGCAATCATCCAAATCATGACAAATTATATAAAATTCGCCCACTCATTAATTTCTTTTCCCAACGATTTTCAGAACTCTATGTCCTCGAAAAGCACATATGTGTAGATGAGTCCCTGGTACCCTTTTCAGGCCGGCTAGGAATAAAACAATACATTCCTAGCAAAAGGGCCAAATACGGAATGAATTTTTAGAAGCTTTGCGAGAGAGCCACGGGATATTTGTATGCTTTCCGCATATACGAAGGAAAAGATTCCCAGCTCCAGCCCCCGGAGTGCCCGGCCTACATGGGCACAACTGGTAAAATTGTATGGGACCTGGCATACCCACTGCTGAGGAAAGGTTACCACATATACCTGGATAACTTCTACACCAGCCTGCACCTTTTCAAACACCTATACCTTGCAGAAACCCTGGCCTGTGGAACCTCCAGAAAGAATAGGAAGGGCTTCCCACAAGCGATAGTAAACAAGAAATTGTGAAGGGGAGAAAGAGCAACCTTGCGATGCAACAAAGGGCTGGCCTTGAGGTGGAAGGATACCAGGAATGTGTACATGATGTCCACCATCCATGATGACACGACTGTGGAAGTTCAGAGAAGACAAGGTCCCATCGTAAAGCCAAAATATGTACAAGATTACAATCTGTACATGGGGGGGGGGGGGGATAGATTTCAACGACCAAATGCTTCAGCCCTATTTAGCAATAAGGAGGTCCCGTTTCTGGTACAAGAAGGTAGCACTCTATTTAATTAATTTGGCCATTTATAATGCCTACATAATTCACACCAAATCCACAGAAAGCCCTGCCCACTTCCTAAAATTCATAGAAAACGTTGTCAGGTCCCTCATCTACGATCGAAGTTCCCCCCCAGAAAACCTTCGCTCTGATGCCGTTAGCCGACTTCACGAACGCCACTTCCCGGACCACATTCCACCATCTGAAGCAGGCCGAAGACGCCAAAAAAGATGTCGAGTATGCACCAAAAATGGATTTAGAAGTGATACCAGCTACCATTGTGTCGACTGTCCCTCCGAACCCGGCCTTTGCATTGGTGTATGCTTCAGACTATATCACAAATCCATAAATTATTAGCCCATATTCTTAACCATTTCCCCATTTTCAACATCTGTGCTGACCATTCCCCATGCTTCCTCAAATATCCACTGCCTTCCACGTGAACTGACCCTGGCCTGTTTTTTGACTATGCCTCTGCCAACCGTTTGGACTTCTTCCACGTGAAATGTCCCTGGCCTGTTTTATCAACTACGCTTCTGCCTACTGCTTGGACTGCTTACATGTGAACTGACCCTGGCCTGTTTTATGGACTATGCTTTTGCCTACCGCTTGGACTGATCTGTTGCCCTGCTACTGTAGTACACAGGGGTCTCACATGTGAGGGGCTCCAGAAATGTTTTTCCGGATGGAGAAAACTATTTTTTTGTTGTCTCCGGGTTTCTTAATTTCCGGATTAGGGTCTGGAGTCCGGAGGCTTCATAGAGATTTGGGTGGGTCGAAGCCTCTACCCCTGTGGCCCTGTACACAGGTCTTACCTGATTGCGGCCCTCAGCCTGCTGCTGACTTACTGCCACTATCTCCCTGCCTGCAGCATAAACTGACCACCCCTGGACACATTTTCTATGGACAAATGCTTTGGCTGTGCTGACGATATCCTTGTGCTGACTATAGACAATATTCCTACCTGCTGCCTGAATAATTACTATTGTTGCTAAGCACATCCCTGTCTGCTGCCTGCTGCCTGGACCAAATCCGTCCTCTGGTGACACTACAAAAACCACATGTAATACTTTTTTTTAACCCTTTGCTAAATAGAATTTATTTTGGAGTGTATTTTTTGGTATGTAAATGCTATGTGTTAGAAATATAAGGGCCTTCAAAAATAATAGGTTGTCAGGAAATTAGAAGTGCAATTTATGCTTGTAGAACGCCTGAAGGTGCTACTTCAATGGTGGGCCTCTGTATGTGGCCAGGCTGTGTAAAAGTCTCACACATGTGGTATCGCCATACTCAGGAGGAGTAGCAGAATGTATTTTGGGGTGTCATTTTTGCTATGTACATGCTATGTGTTGAAAATATCTTAAAAATTGACAACTTTGTGGAAAAAAATGCGTTTTCATTTTTTTTCCACATATTCCAAAAACTTCTGGAAAAAAATGAACAGTTCAAAAGACTCATAATGCCTCATAGATTATACGTTGGGGTGTCTGCTTTCCAAAATTGGGTCATTTTGTGGCGTTTCCATTGTCCTGGGGCTCCAGGGCCTTCAAAACTGTAATAGGTGATTGAGAAATGAGATGTGTAATTTATGCTTGTAGAACGCCTGAAGGTGCTACTTCACTGGCGGGCCTCTGTATTTGGCCAGGCTGTGAAAAAGTCTCACACATGTGGTATCGCCATACTCAGGAGGAGTAGCAGAATGTATTTTGGGGTGTCATTTTTGCTATGCACATGCTATGTTTTGGAAATATCTTAAAAATGTACAACTTTGTGGAAAAAAATGCGTTTTCATTTTTTTTCCACATATTCCAAAAACTTCTGGAAAAAAATGAACAGTTCAAAAGACTCATAATGCCTCATAGATTATACGTTAGGGTGTCTGCTTTCCAAAAGGGGGTCATTTTGGGGTATTTGTACTTTCCTGCTTGTTAGTGTCTCAAGAATTGAGATACAGTGGTGTGAAAAAGTGTTTGCCCCCTTCCTCATTTCCTGTTCCTTTGCATGTTTGTCACACTTAAGTGTTTCGGAACATCAAACCAATTTAAACAATAGTCAAGGACAACACAAGTAAACACAAAATGCAATTTGTAAATGAAGGTGTTTATTATTAAAGGTGAAAAAAAATCCAAACCATCATGGCCCTGTGTGAAAAAGTGATTGCCCCCTTGTTAAAACATACTATAACTGTGGTTGTCCACACCTGAGTTCAATTTTCTCTAGCCACACCCAGGCCTGATTATTGCCACACCTGTTCACAATCAAGGCATCACTTAAATAGGAGCTGCTTGACACAGTAAGTCCACCAGAAGATCCTTAAAAGCTACACATCATGCCGAGACCCAAAGAAATTCAGGAACAATTGAGAAAGAAAGTAATTGAGATCTATCAGTCTGGAAAGGTTATAAAGCCATTTCCAAAGCTTTGGGAATCCAGCGAACCACAGTGAGAGCCATTATCCACAAATGGCGAAGACATGGAACAGTGGTGAACCTTCCCAGGAGTGGCCGGCCGCCCAAAATTACCCCAAGAGCGCAGCGACGACTCATCCAAGAGGTCACAAAAGACCCCACAACAACGTCCAAGGAACTGCAGGCCTCACTTGCCTCAGTTAAGGTCAGCGTTCAAGCCTCCACCATCAGGAAAAGACTGGGCAAAAATGGCATGCATGGCAGAGTTCCAAGGAGAAAACCACTGCTGAGCAAAAAGAACATCAAAGCTCGTCTCAATTTCTCCACAACACATCTGGATGATCCCCAAGACTTTTGGGACAACATTCTGTGGACCGATGAGACAAAAGTGGAACTCTTTGGAAGGTGTGTGTCCAAGTATATCTGGCGTAGAAGGAACACTGCATTTCAGAAAAAGAACATTATACCAACAGTAAAATGGTGGTGGTAGTGTGATGGTTGGGGCTGTTTTGCTGCTTCAGGACCTGGAAGACTTGCCGTGATAAAAGGAACTATGAATTCTGCTGTCTACCAAGAGATCCTGAAGGAGAATGTCCGACCATCTGTTCGTGTACTCAAGCTGAAACGAACTTGGGTTCTGCAGCAGGACAATGATCCTAAACACACCAGCAAGTCCACCACCAATGGCTGAAGAAAAACAAAATGAAGACTTTGGAGTGGCCTAGCCAAAGTCCTGACCTGAATCCTATTGAGATGTTGTGGTATGACCTTAAAAAGGCCTTTCATGCTCGAAAACCCTCTAATGTAACTGAATTAGGACAATTCTGCAAAGATGAGTGGGCCAAAATTCCTCCAGGACGCTGTAAAAGCCTCATTGCACGTTATCGCAAACGATTGGTTGCAGTTGTTGCTGCTAAGGGTGGCCCAACCAGTTATTAGGTTTAGGGGGCAATCACTTTTTCACACAGGGCCATGATGGTTTGGATTTTTTTTCACCTTTAATAATAAACACCTTCATTTACAAATTGCATTTTGTGTTTACTTGTGTTGTCCTTGACTATTGTTTAAATTGGTTTGATGTTCCGAAACACTTAAGTGTGACAAACATGCAAAGGAACAGGAAATGAGGAAGGGGACAAACACTTTTTCACACCACTGTAGGTCTTCAGTACATCAGGTGTGATCAATTTTCAAGGATTTGCACCATAGCTTGTAGACTCTATAACTTTCACAAAAACTAAATAATAATCACTAATTAGGGTTATTTTTACCAAAGATATGTAGCCATATACATTTTGGCCAAAATGTATGAAGAAATATTACTAATTTGTAAAATTTTATGACAGAAACAAAGAAAAAGGGATTTTTTCATCAAATGTTCAGTCTTTTTTAATTTATAGCACAAAAAAAAAAAAAAAAAAAAAACACTAGTGATTAAATACCACCAAAAAAAAGCTCTATTTGTGTGAAAAAAAGGACGCAAATTTCATTTGGGTACAGTGTTGCATGACTGAGTAATTGTCATTCAAAGTGTGAGAGCGCTGAAAGCTGAAAATTGGTCTGGTCAGGAAGGGGGTGAAAGTGCACTGTAGGCAAGTGGTTAAACAAAAATTTCCCGACTGTCCCTGAATTTTATCAGCCTCCATTACCCTCATATCGTAGAGGGAGATCGTTACGTGATAGGTTGGTAAAATCAGACATTTTTAGGTCCTCCCAATTTTGGTTCTTTCCCCTGTCTTTCTTGTACTCAATGTACAAGCATGATAAAGGGAAAAAGTTTTTGTCATCCACACAAAGGATACAACATCAATATTAAAGATCATTTTACCTGTCAGTCATCCTACGTTATATATATTATTAAATGTCCATGTGGGCTTGTTTAAATAGGGGAAACAACTCAAAAAGTAAAAGACAGGATTGCAAGACATAAGTGTTCGATCGATGATAACATTAGAGAAATTACCATTGTCTAGGCATTTTGTGGAAGAAAAACACACTGTATCCCAATTAAGATACCAT
Organism: Lithobates sylvaticus; assembly: GCA_028564925.1. Lineage (NCBI taxonomy): Eukaryota > Metazoa > Chordata > Amphibia > Anura > Ranidae > Lithobates > Lithobates sylvaticus. The sequence continues at coordinate 195,415,691 of CM053031.1, read as the reverse complement.
ATATACTCGAGTATAAGCCAATTTCTTCAGCACATTTTTTGTGCTGAAAATGCCCCCCTCAGCTTATACGCGAGTCAAGCACTTTTTTGCAGCAGAGAATGAAATTTTTCGACCCAAATTTGGGGCCACTTGGTGCTAGGAACCTCAAAATTTGGTGTTGTAGTGGAACTAGCACTACAACATATCCAAAGATGGGGTTCCTAGCACTAAGTGGCCCCAAAATATGTGGCCCCAAATTTGGTTTGGAAAATGTCATTCTCTGCTGCAGAAAAGTGCTTGACATTTTCCTACCGATTTTGGGGCCCCATATCTCGGGGCCACTTGGAGCTAGGAACCCCATCTTTGGATATGTTGTAGTGCTTGTTCCACTGGGTCTGCGCACCAATTGGGGTTCCTAGCACCAAGTGGCCCCGAGATACGGGGCACCAAAATTGGTCAACTGTGTCCATCTGCAGCAATGTCATTTCGGGTCCAGAGACCCCAAATTTTGGCCGCAGCTAGGGGGCATCTAGGAACCCTTAACTACCAAGTTTGGGGGACCTATGGCTGCAAATGGGTACAGTGAGGCATGCAATCGGGCACAGTGAGGCTGCAAATGGGCATTGTTGACCCTCTTTTCCACTTACAGTAGCTGCGCATTTCTCACCCTAGGCTTATACTCGAGTCAATACATTTTCCCAGTTCTTTGTGGTAAAATTAGGTGCCTCGGCTTATATTCGGGTCGGCTTATACTCGAGTATATACGGTATATGGTTATTGATGGAGTATCTGTAAATAGACGAGGGGGAGACAGGGAAATGGTTTTAAAGAAACAAGAAGTCTATTGGATTGATCGTTTGGACTCACTTCAGCCCAAAGGGTTAAATACTGATTTTAGGTAGTCAAAGAAAAAGGTGAGGGACTTTGGACTTTTTAGGCACCAACGACAACGTCTAGTTTTTACAAAATTTATTTTATATAAAAGAGGAAAAAGCAAATATACAACAAAATACGTTTAAAAACCACATCTTGTCAAAATTACATATAGTAAATACGAGCCACACATGTAGCCTAAAGTAGCTAGCCTTTGGGGCACCAATGAGGACGATCAGCTAAGATTAGCAGGTCCAGTGGTTGTAGGGTGTCCAACGGTGAGGCGAGGGTACAGTGGGACGAAGATAATCGTGACAATTAGCTCTACATGTTTCGCGTTTTGCGTAAACGCTTCATCTGGAGCGTGACAGGAGAATCACTGACAAGAGAATGATAGTTTAGAAAAACACAAAATGAGTATACAATATTGCATAGATTATAATGATACTAGTATATATTACATACAGTTGGGTAGTTTAATCGCTCTGCTGAAGGAATATCAGGCCACCAATCGTAGCCGCACAATAAGGACCCCTAATCCAACACTCAATGGGGGCGTAAATGATATAATACAATGCTATAAAAAATATAAAAGTATATGGGTCGACACTTACTGAAATTGTAAATGTAACTGTAAGTGTGGTAAGCAAAAAAGTATGTCCCAAACGTCCAGTGAGCCATGTATATATGGAAGCCGGTTGATGGTAGAAGGATTGTATCACTGGTCAAGGTCCTATTGGATGTTATTGTAGAGACATGTAGACAATCAGTAAAGTAGAACATGTAGATATATATATGCATTAAAGGGCCAAGACCTAGCATGTGTAATACAAGGCTCACCTGAAACAGGAATGTGTACTATTTGGCTATCAGGCCCATACGGGGTCGTTGGTGTGAAACTAGCACGCAAACAGTAGTTACCCACAGTGTATGGGAAGCTGGGTGTCCAATAGGTTGATAGCCCGCATCCGACAGGTGCTGGTAGTATGGCCCGGGATCTAAAAAGACGTATATGGAGATGATATTAAACATCTCCGAAACAGTATCTACCATAGATGGAGAGGAGGAAGGAAGGACCAAAAGGTATGTCCAGTGTGTAGCCAAAAGGGGGGGGAGAAGGGAGAGGTGGCTTACCTTAAAAACAACCCGAAGGGGCATAAACAAGCGGCGTCTCGGCGGTGAGCTGGTGAGGGACGCTGACCACAAGCACACAGTGTGTGCTACATATACGTCCCATCCGTCGTCAATTTCCGGCCTAGGCCGGAATGACGTCATCCGGATCGGCCGTGGTGACGCTATGCGCATGCGCCCGCACACCGCGTCGCGCCTGCGCAATGCGGCACGACCGTGTGAGGCGAATTGCGCATGTGCGTCGAGCAGGGAATCCCAGGGAAGGCCGTGCATGGCACCGCCTCCCGTGGGTTCTGCTGTTCGTCACTTAGGATGGTGGGTGTGACGATGGGCGGCCGCATTAAGTGTTGGAGGAAGCCTGGAATTGCGGCCACGAAGAGGTGGGACTGGCAGCCCCTTAAAGCACAGCCATAACAGGAAAATGTGCATATAGTATGAGTTTATAAACAGTTTAACAAAAAGGTAAACAGCTCAATAATAAATATATATCCCTGAGGATGTCATTAGTACATAGTAGCTATTTCTTGTATCGATCTAAGTTTTGGACTAACAAGGAGACCGTGGGTGAAGGGCAAAAATGAGAGATCGGTCGAGGTCCAAGGACTTATAACTGGACCTAGACATGCAGAGATAATGATGATGATGGGGGTATGAACTGGACGTAAGGGTAGGTGTCCAAGCTATATGACAAGCAGAACCTCATAGAAGTAACCATGGGTAGAAAGGAGGACAGTTTGGGTTATTGTCACGAGCGTGGCGGGTGGTGATGTAGACCCAACCATTCGTGAGGCTCTCGGTCCACTGTCCATGGGTGAGAGCAGGGACCCAGGGAACGGGAGGGGAACGATGGGAAGGGAAAGGGGGGGAAGGGGGAATGGGAGCTGCCACCGCGGAAATTAAATTGTTATTGGTGAGGAGGAAATGTGCCATAGAATATATCCAACTAATCTGTAGTCTTATAAAAACGATTTATAGGACAACGTCTCATTGATACCCGGAAAACGGGTAGCACACAGGCGTTCAATCCAGAGAGTCTCTTTTTTAAGGATAGCTTTGTCCCAGTCACCTCCTCGCGGATCCCTAGGGATGACCGATAGGACAATAAAAGATGCTACAGTGGTATCAAATCTATGGTACAGATCAAGGTGTCGACTTATCGAGGTGATCATTTTGCCACCCGAGGAGTAATATATGTGATCTTTAATGCGAGCGCGGAAATGGCGGAAAGTCTTCCCGACATAGAAAGCACCGCACGTGCAATACATTAGGTACACAACTCCTTGGGTTTCACAGTCCGCATGGAAGCGAGGGGTAAAGGTTTCCCCATTGGGGAGGGTAAAGGTGGTCCCTGGTCTCACCCATGGGCAGTAGGCACACCGTCCACAGCGAGTGATCCCATGTTCACGTAGTTGTGAATGAATGTCTTTCATATAGTGGCTGGATGTCAGTTTATCGCGTAGCGATCGTGATTTGCGAAAAGTAATCACGGGGTTAGAACCTATATATTTCCTCAAGATAGGGTCCTCGTGAAGAAGAGGCCAATGTCTAGCTAGTATTTCACGTAACTCGACGTGCTGTTTAGAGTACCTGGTTATGTATCTAACAATCTCGTTGGTTTTGGTGGTTTTAGTCTTATATAAGAGTGAGTTTCGTGACTGTCGGAGGGCTTTATTGAAAGACTTTCGCAAGATAGATTTACTATAGCCTCTAGCTTTAAGTCTGTCACGAAGGGAATTGGCCTGCAGTTTAAATTCTTCAGTGTGTGTACAGTTCCGTCTAAGCCTAAGGTATTGTGCGTATGGTATGCTCCTGATTAGTGTTTCAGGATGGGCGCTCTCGGCATGGAGTAGGGTATTTCCAGCCGTCTCTTTCCTATAGAGTGTGGATGCTAAACAACCAGATTGGTCTCTAAAAATAGTGAGATCAAGAAAGGTGATTTGTTGTGAATTTACCGAATGTGTGAATTTAAGGTTGAATGCGTTGGTGTTAATGGCGTCCATGAAACATTTGAGCATAGTCAGGGATCCTGTCCATACCATAAATATGTCGTCTATATAGCGTAGCCAACAAAGTGCGTGGCCAGTAAAGGACGACAAATTGTCATCTGAAAAAATTGTACGTTCCCACCCCCCCAGGTACAGATTGGCGTAGGCAGGGGCACAGCAAGTGCCCATGGCTACGCCCTGCACCTGGAGGAAGTGGGACTCTTGAAAGGTGAAACAGTTCTTAGTTAAAATAAACCTTAGCAGGTCCAAAATGAATTCACCATAATCCCAACGGAATCCTTCAGGAACAAGACAATCACCGTTGGGATTATGGTGAATTCATTTTGGACCTGCTAAGGTTTATTTTAACTAAGAAATGTTTCACCTTTCAAGAGTCCCACTTCCTCCAGGTGCAGGGCGTAGCCATGGGCACTTGCTGTGCCCCTGCCTACGCCAATCTGTACCTGGGGGGGTGGGAACGTACAATTTTTTCAGATGACAATTTGTCGTCCTTTACTGGCCACGCACTTTGTTGGCTACGCTATATAGACGACATATTTATGGTATGGACAGGATCCCTGACTATGCTCAAATGTTTCATGGACGCCATTAACACCAACGCATTCAACCTTAAATTCACACATTCGGTAAATTCACAACAAATCACCTTTCTTGATCTCACTATTTTTAGAGACCAATCTGGTTGTTTAGCATCCACACTCTATAGGAAAGAGACGGCTGGAAATACCCTACTCCATGCCGAGAGCGCCCATCCTGAAACACTAATCAGGAGCATACCATACGCACAATACCTTAGGCTTAGACGGAACTGTACACACACTGAAGAATTTAAACTGCAGGCCAATTCCCTTCGTGACAGACTTAAAGCTAGAGGCTATAGTAAATCTATCTTGCGAAAGTCTTTCAATAAAGCCCTCCGACAGTCACGAAACTCACTCTTATATAAGACTAAAACCACCAAAACCAACGAGATTGTTAGATACATAACCAGGTACTCTAAACAGCACGTCGAGTTACGTGAAATACTAGCTAGACATTGGCCTCTTCTTCACGAGGACCCTATCTTGAGGAAATATATAGGTTCTAACCCCGTGATTACTTTTCGCAAATCACGATCGCTACGCGATAAACTGACATCCAGCCACTATATGAAAGACATTCATTCACAACTACGTGAACATGGGATCACTCGCTGTGGACGGTGTGCCTACTGCCCATGGGTGAGACCAGGGACCACCTTTACCCTCCCCAATGGGGAAACCTTTACCCCTCGCTTCCATGCGGACTGTGAAACCCAAGGAGTTGTGTACCTAATGTATTGCACGTGCGGTGCTTTCTATGTCGGGAAGACTTTCCGCCATTTCCGCGCTCGCATTAAAGATCACATATATTACTCCTCGGGTGGCAAAATGATCACCTCGATAAGTCGACACCTTGATCTGTACCATAGATTTGATACCACTGTAGCATCTTTTATTGTCCTATCGGTCATCCCTAGGGATCCGCGAGGAGGTGACTGGGACAAAGCTATCCTTAAAAAAGAGACTCTCTGGATTGAACGCCTGTGTGCTACCCGTTTTCCGGGTATCAATGAGACGTTGTCCTATAAATCGTTTTTATAAGACTACAGATTAGTTGGATATATTCTATGGCACATTTCCTCCTCACCAATAACAATTTAATTTCCGCGGTGGCAGCTCCCATTCCCCCTTCCCCCCCCTTTCCCTTCCCATCGTTCCCCTCCCGTTCCCTGGGTCCCTGCTCTCACCCATGGACAGTGGACCGAGAGCCTCACGAATGGTTGGGTCTACATCACCACCCGCCACGCTCGTGACAATAACCCAAACTGTCCTCCTTTCTACCCATGGTTACTTCTATGAGGTTCTGCTTGTCATATAGCTTGGACACCTACCCTTACGTCCAGTTCATACCCCCATCATCATCATTATCTCTGCATGTCTAGGTCCAGTTATAAGTCCTTGGACCTCGACCGATCTCTCATTTTTGCCCTTCACCCACGGTCTCCTTGTTAGTCCAAAACTTAGATCGATACAAGAAATAGCTACTATGTACTAATGACATCCTCAGGGATATATATTTATTATTGAGCTGTTTACCTTTTTGTTAAACTGTTTATAAACTCATACTATATGCACATTTTCCTGTTATGGCTGTGCTTTAAGGGGCTGCCAGTCCCACCTCTTCGTGGCCGCAATTCCAGGCTTCCTCCAACACTTAATGCGGCCGCCCATCGTCACACCCACCATCCTAAGTGACGAACAGCAGAACCCACGGGAGGCGGTGCCATGCACGGCCTTCCCTGGGATTCCCTGCTCGACGCACATGCGCAATTCGCCTCACACGGTCGTGCCGCATTGCGCAGGCGCGACGCGGTGTGCGGGCGCATGCGCATAGCGTCACCACGGCCGATCCGGATGACGTCATTCCGGCCTAGGCCGGAAATTGACGACGGATGGGACGTATATGTAGCACACACTGTGTGCTTGTGGTCAGCGTCCCTCACCAGCTCACCGCCGAGACGCCGCTTGTTTATGCCCCTTCGGGTTGTTTTTAAGGTAAGCCACCTCTCCCTTCTCCCCCCCCTTTTGGCTACACACTGGACATACCTTTTGGTCCTTCCTTCCTCCTCTCCATCTATGGTAGATACTGTTTCGGAGATGTTTAATATCATCTCCATATACGTCTTTTTAGATCCCGGGCCATACTACCAGCACCTGTCGGATGCGGGCTATCAACCTATTGGACACCCAGCTTCCCATACACTGTGGGTAACTACTGTTTGCGTGCTAGTTTCACACCAACGACCCCGTATGGGCCTGATAGCCAAATAGTACACATTCCTGTTTCAGGTGAGCCTTGTATTACACATGCTAGGTCTTGGCCCTTTAATGCATATATATATCTACATGTTCTACTTTACTGATTGTCTACATGTCTCTACAATAACATCCAATAGGACCTTGACCAGTGATACAATCCTTCTACCATCAACCGGCTTCCATATATACACGGCTCACTGGACGTTTGGGACATACTTTTTTGCTTACCACACTTACAGTTACATTTACAATTTCAGTAAGTGTCGACCCATATACTTTTATATTTTTTATAGCATTGTATTATATCATTTACGCCCCCATTGAGTGTTGGATTAGGGGTCCTTATTGTGCGGCTACGATTGGTGGCCTGATATTCCTTCAGCAGAGCGATTAAACTACCCAACTGTATGTAATATATACTAGTATCATTATAATCTATGCAATATTGTATACTCATTATGTGTTTTTCTAAACTATCATTCTCTTGTCAGTGATTCTCCTGTCACGCTCCAGATGAAGCGTTTACGCAAAACGCGAAACATGTAGAGCTAATTGTCACGATTATCTTCGTCCCACTGTACCCTCGCCTCACCGTTGGACACCCTACAACCACTGGACCTGCTAATCTTAGCTGATCGTCCTCATTGGTGCCCCAAAGGCTAGCTACTTTAGGCTACATGTGTGGCTCGTATTTACTATATGTAATTTTGACAAGATGTGGTTTTTAAACGTATTTTGTTGTATATTTGCTTTTTCCTCTTTTATATAAAATACATTTTGTAAAAACTAGACGTTGTCGTTGGTGCCTAAAAAGTCCAAAGTCCCTCCCCTTTTTCTTTGACTACTTAAATTAGGACGTGGCACTATACTACCTGTTTAGTATCCATAGTACCACACTATGAGGATACTTTTTCTCTTTCTAAATACTGATTTTGACTTGCTTTGACTTTAGTAAGTGCAAGTGAAAATTAAAAAAGAGATGTTATGTCATTTACAAAGATTGTGCAATAATGTTATAGGTAGTGTATGATAAAATAGTGTTAGCATTCACTGTGGTATATTCACTGATGTTTTTTCTATTATGATACATTATTTGATTGATTTTTTCATTTAGTGGGAAATCAGATGCACTCATGTCCTATAAAATCGCTCCAACACCACTTTAAATGATTAATTGAATGGCTAAGAGTTAAATGTGGACCAATTGATTCCAGCTTAATGCAATGTTGTAATTAATGAGTTTGTTTCTCTTATAAATACCATGTGATGAAAGTTACCAGTTGCAGATATGAGATTGTGAGAAAACGGAAAATTGTATACTTACCTTTCCGTAATTTTCCTTTCCTGTCGCATCTTCATGGCAGCATACACTCTGGGTTGTGACTCCGCCTCCACAACCTGATAGGACCACATAACTATAAGATGAAGACACGGCCCCCGCCCCAGCATTCTCCGTATATATATATTAATCACCTTCTATGGGTGGGTTTATTGTATGCTGCCATGAAGATGCGACAGGAAAGGAAAATTACGGAAAGGTAAGTATACAATTTTCCGTTTTCCTGTCGCATCATGGCAGCATACACTCTGGGGAGTAACTCGCAGACTGGGTGGGAATGCATTTATTAACAAGAAACAGGAGTTGGCCTGAATTACGGCCCTTCCCAAATCTACTGTTGAAAGTTGTGCAGAATCCACCCTATAATGTGACATAAAGGGGTTTCTGGAAGACCAGGTAGCCGCCTTACAAATAGTCTCTGCCGAGACCCTACAATAGGTTGCCCAAGAAGTTGCCACTGCCCTGGTGGAATGTGCCTTTAAGCCCTCCGGAATCTGTTTCTCACTCAGTGAGTATGCCTTTTTGATAGTCTTCACCAGCCATGAAGCGATGGTGTGAGCCGAGGCCGCCTGACCTTTTCTATGGCCGTATGGGATGACTAAGAGGTTCTCCGATCTCCTGATCAATTCTGTTGCTGAGAGGTACTTCAGGATGTTGCCCCTGACATCCAGAGGATGAGGATCACCTTGATCTGTGATAAGGGCTGGAAGGTTGATCTCCTGATTAAAGTGAAATGAGGATACCTTAGGTACGAAACGATCTGAAGGTTTAATACTATCCTGTCCTGGTAGACGACTAGATACGGTTCTTTGGCCATCAAGGCTTGCATCTCTGAGACCCTCTTTTCTGAAGTGATAGCAATCAGAAATGAGACTTTAAGCGTCAGGTTCCAAAGGGAAATGTTGTCGAGTGGAGAGAATGGATCATTAGACAGTATTTCCAGGACTGAGAGGTCCCATGCTGGGAATGATGGTTTCCTAGGTGGCCTTAGTTTAAGGCAGGCCCTCTGAAATTGGATAACTAGAGGATCATGTGCCCATTTGACCCCGATCGAAGACCCTTCTCTAGGCCTGACTGCAGAAATTCAAGGATTTGAGGAGCTGTCAGAGAAGATATGTCCCAACCTTGTTGTTGAGAGAAGGCGGTAAACTTCTCCCAGATCCTTCTGTAGGTGTTGTTGGTAGTCTGCTTCCTAGCCTGGAGTAATGTTTCCACTACCCTCTGAGAACAACCCTGTTCTATGTACCTAGACCTCTCAGCCTCCAGGCCATCAGATGTAGCCTCTCCGGGTTCGGATGTTGGTCCTGAGAGAGCATATCTGCTGACAGCGGAAGAGGGAGAGGATCCGTTGTGTTCAACTGAAGGAGAGTAGTGAACCAAGGCCTCCTCGGCCAGAAAGGGATCACTGCCACTACTAGTGCCGTCGACCTCTTGAGCCTCAGAAGGAACCTCGCTATGAGGGGAGTCGGAGGGAAAATGTACCGGAGGTTGAAGTTCCAGGGATGTTGTAGACAATCTACTCCCTCCGCTGACGGAAAATGGATTCTTGATAGGAACCTTTGCATTGGCTGGTGTGGCCGCCAGGTCTATGTCTGGTGAGCCCCAGGTCTGAATTATTATCGCAAATGCTAGGAGATTCTCGACCCCTGGGATATAGGTCGCTCTCAGGTCCAATAGGTTCGATTGTGCCCACTCCATCACGGGGCGAACTTCCTACATCAGGGAGGAGCTTCTGGTGTCCCCCTGCCTGTTGATGTAGGCAACGGTCACCCTGTTGTCCATCTTCAGGAGGACTTGCTTCCCCCTCAGGTAAGTACTGAAGGCCAGGAGTGCCTGAAAGGCTGCTTTCATCTCCAGCACATCGGAGACTGCGTCCTGGATCCTGAATGGCCAGCGCCCTTGGGCCGCGTAGTGCAGGTAGTGTGCCCCCCATCCCTCCAAACTGGCATCTGAGGTTACCGTTTCCTGAGGAGGGGGGAACTATGTGCTTGCATCTCCTCAGATTGCAGGGACGAGTCCACCACTGCAAGGATCGCTTGACCTCCTCCGAGATGTAGATCGGTTGGGTCATGGATAAGCTGTCCCATTGGCGCAGAAAGGACGTTTGAAGGGGTCTTGCGTTCCATTGGGCCCACTGGACCATAGGAATGGTCGCAGACAGAGAGCCTAGGAGACTGAGACATGCTCTGGCTGGAAGGGATGTTGCTGAGATTGCTCTTCTCACCCTCTGAATCAGTGGGGAAATCTTTTCTGCCGGTAGTTCCACCGTGTTTGTCCGGGTATCCAGTTCCGCACCCAGGAAGATCATCCTCTGGGTGGGATGAGCATTGCTTTTTTTCCAGTTTATCAACCAGCCCAGTCTTTGTAGTGTGGAAACTAGGACCTCCTGATGTTGGACAAGGGACTCCTGGTTGCTTGAAAGGAGGAGGATGTCGTCCAGGTAGTGATGGACTCTCAACCCTTTCTCCCTTAAGGATGCGATTACTGGTAGTAGTACCTTGGTGAAATTTCTGGGGGGAGTAGAGATCCCGAACGGGAGACCCTGAAACTGGAAGTGGCCCTGATTCACCGAGAACCGAAGGAACTTCTGGAAAGCAACATGGATCGGGACGTGAAGATATGCGTCCTGGAGGTCTATGGAGAGCATCCAGTCTCCCAGATTTATGGCCTGGAGGATTGATTGTAAACTCTCCATCTTGAACGACTCCACTCGAATGGAGCGATTGAGGTTCTTTAGAACCAAGACTGGCTGAAGGTCCCCAGATTTTTTCTTGACCAGAAATAATGGGGAGTAGAATCCCTGACCCCTCTGTGATGCAGGCACCTCTATTATCGCCTTCTTCTGGAGAAGCTCTTGGATGTAACTGGTCAACAGTAACCGTTTATCCCCTGAAGGTGGAAGTCTGGTGGGACAAAAATTATCCCCTGGGGGACGTCTCTTGAAGGGCCATCTGTGCCCGAAATGGACAGTAGCCACTGTCCAAGGGTCCTTTATTGCTTCCGCCCAAACCAGCTTGAATTTAGAAAGCCTTGCCCCCACTAATGCTGGCTGGGCTTTTGGTCACTGGAAGCGGGAGTCTTGGGCTTCTGAAACTTCATAAAGGATGTCTGGGGGTTCTTCCAGCCCCTCCTGTATTATTTTCCTGGCCTATAGGATTTAGCATCCCTGTATCTGTCTGGCAGATTATGTCTGAAGGGAGGAGGCCTCTGCTGTTTCGGTTTTCTGTCCGATGGAATCAGTCCCGACTTCCCACCGGTCACCTTTGAAATTGCGGAGTCCAGCTTTGCACCGAAAAGGTTCTCGCCGTCATATGGAATGCGGCACCAATTTGACTTGGAGACAGGATCCGCTGACCAGGGTTTCAGCCACAGTGCCCGCCTGGCCATTACGGAGGCCAACATGGCCCTTGATGACGATTTAATCGCATCCACCGAAGCCTCTGCCACAAAAGTCCCCGCGCGAGACTTAACTCCTGTAGAGCTTTTATTATGCTCTCCTGGTCCACGCCTACTGAGACCAACCTCTCAGTGTTTGATGACAAGCTGGAAATATCCCTGCCTACAGCTGCAAGTGCCACAGCCAGTTTGCTGCAAGGTAGGCCCTCTTCATATCAGTGTCGATCCTCCTATCCCAGATATGTCATTGCATCTTCGATCGGCAATGTCACATGCCTGACTAACCGCATGAGAGATGCGTCTACGACGGGAGGAGAGACAAGAGGATTCACTTTAGGTTCCTTCAAGGGATATAATTTGGAAAGCCTGTTATTCAGACTCGATCTCTTCTCGGGTCCTTGCCATTCCTCTTTAATTAAGTCATCAAATTCCTCAATGAACGGAAAGGCCTCTGAGTCCCATTTAAGGTTTGGGAAGTATTTTTTCCGCTTTGGTTGGACTTCCTGGGGTTCCTTCCATCCGATCGCTTCCTTGACCGATTTGACACACGGTTCAATTAGCAAAAAATCAAACCCTGCAGTTGCTTCCAACCCCTCATTGTCAGACGGGGAATCCTGCTCTTTTGACGTGCTGGGAGGAGCAGGTGAGTCACTTCGCGTTGATAACTCTGTCTCCGGAGTAAGAATCTGTGGAGCTACAGGCTCTCTAAACTGCGATTCTTTTTCCCTAGTAGCCTCCTCAAAGCATCTACGGCAGGCTAATTATCGGGAAGGACTGCGGCCCCGCATATCCAACATGCGTTTCCAGAGGGTCGCACTGGTGATCGCTGTCTATGGACAGAAGATCCTCTATGATAGGAGCAGCTGTGTCTGGAGTAAGAACTGGAGCGACTTCTCCTGCGACTCCCTCTGTGGCCTGAGCGACTTCTCCTGCGACTCCCTCTGTGGCCTGAGCGACTTCTCCTGCGACTCCCTCTGTGGCCTGAGCGACTTCTCCTGCGACTCCCTCTGTGGCCTGAGCGACTTCTCCTGCGACTCCCTCTGTGGCCTGAGCGACTTCTCCTGCGACTCCCCCTGTGGCCTGAGCGACTTCTCCTGCGACTGGAGCGGCTCCGTCTGTGGCCAGAATGGCTTCTCCTGCGTGAAGTCTCTCTGTGCCTTGAATCAGGAGATTTTGCGGACCTGGTAGGGCTAACCATTTAGGCAGCGTTAGGATTGCTCTCTTTTTTTCAATCTTCAATACTTACCAAAAATCCTCCCCCCTTACCTAATAGCTGGCGGTGATCTGCTAGGGCAGTGGTCTCCATAGCAAGGAATAAGGCAAGCCTAAGGAGATACTAATTGACATAGGAAGCACAGGTGAGGTAAAACACAGCAGCTTATGCAGGAAGTAGATGCAGAGAAAAAAAAAAAGGCTTTTACCTCAGTAGGATGAAATAGGAGCTTTGTTGTAAGACAGGCAAATAAACTGCAGCAATTCAGCGATCTCTGGTTCAAGATACAAGGAACAGAAACAGGTTCATTCAATTTTCCTCAGAACACATCCCAGCGCCCCTAGGAGGACAACAGAGCCCAGGAGAGCGCCCAGGCACACAGGTAGGAAGGAAAGCAAAAGAGAAAGGGAGACCACTGCAATTTGGCTAAACCTATTTAAGGTTTATATGCCAGGGTGTTTGAGGCATGATGTTAAGCCTGTTTAAGGCTTTAGTATATGTACATTGAGGCAGCAATATCAGAGATTTTTTAAAACTCATGCAGGAGACAAATCAAAACAGCTTGAGCCTGTTTAAGGCTGTTAATCCAAGGTCACAGAGAGACTTGTAACATACCCCTGAGATCACCAGAGTGGGGTTCCTTCCAGTTAGCTTCGTTTAGAGGCTGTACCGGTAAGGACTTCCAAACCAGGAGAGGCTAGAACCTGGCTGGGGCGAAGCGGTAAGGGGGTGATGTCCGTGCGGTCCCAACAGGTGAGGAAAAATAAAAGAATGCTGGGGCGGGGGCCGTGTCTTCATCTTATAGTTATGTGGTCCTATCAGGTTGTGGAGGCGGAGTCACAACCCAGAGTGTATGCTGCCATGATGCGACAGGAAAGTGCGTTATCTTTAAAGCCGAAACGTCACCGCCAGTTGTATCTGGTACTGTTCTGATATTTTTATATCTGATGTAATCCATTTTTGGAAATAAAAGATTTTTGTGCAGCAATCCGCATCGTTGTTTATTTATATATATATATATCTATATAATCTCTTGGGTTTTCAAACCAGGTGGTTAGTTGATTCAGCGATGACCGAGAGTTAAGCCTTGTACACACGACCAGATTTTCTGAAGGTAAATGTGTGCTGACAGGCTTTTGGCAAAAAATTCAACCATTTGTACACTCCATCGGTCAATTGTTGATGGATTTTCCACTGACAATTGTTGGATGGCAGGTTTTAAAATTTTACGCGGATAAATATCTGTTGTCGGATTTTCCGAGCGTATGTACACAAGTCCGTCGGACAAAAGTACAAAGTACAAACACGCATGCTCGGAAGCAAGGATGAGCCAGAAGCGATCGGTCTTGTAAACTAGCGTTCGTAATAGAGAATTAACATTCGTGACGTGGAAAATTATGAAATCTCGAAATGCAGCACACATTCTCTTCTTTAACCGATTCCCGACCGCCTAACGCAGGTATACTGCGGCAAAATGGCACGCTCGCAACCCGTTTGGGAGCTCCGTGACCCCGGCCGTGGGACCAGCAAACCCGATCACCGCTGGTGTCCCGCGATCGGGTCACGGAGCTGAAGAACGGGGAGAGGTATGTGTAAACAAACCTCTCCCCGCGCTTCCTACTCTGCCTGTCATTGATTGGCTGTTCCCGGTCATCGGGAAAGCCGATCAATGACGTCAGACGCCAGCCCCGCCCCCTAATGTAAAAAAACACAACACGTCACAGCCCATAACCCCTCCCCTCCCCCTAGTGGGTAACTCTTTCACTACAACTGTCATTTATACAGGAATCAATGCAAATAGCATTGATTGCTGTATAAATGACAATGGTCCCAAAAATGTGTCAAAAATGTCCGATGTGTCCGCCATAATGTCGCAGTCACAATAAAAATCGCTGATCGCTGCCATTACTAGTAAAAAAAAATATTAATAAAAATGCTATAAAACTATCTCCTATTTTGTAAACGCTATAACTTTTGCGCAAACCAATCAATAATCGCTAATTGCAATTTTTTTTACCAAAAATATGTAGAAGAATACGTATCGGCCTAAACTGAGGAAAAAAATAATTTTTAATATATTTTTTGGGGATATTTATTATAGCAAAAAGCAAAAACGATTGCATTGTTTTCAAAATTGTCGCTCTATTTTTGTTTATAGCGCAAAAAATAAAATCCGCAGGGGCGATCAAATACCACCAAAAGAAAGCTCTATTTGTGGGAAAAAAAGGACGCCAATTTTGTTTTGGAGCCACGTCGCACAACCGCGCAATTGTCAGTTAAAGCGACGCAGTGCCGAATCGCAAAAAGGGGCCTGGTCCTTTGGCTGCCAATTGGTCCGGGGCTGAAGTGGTTAATGGGATAATAATAAAGCTGCTTTGCTGGTGATACTGATGGAGTTATTGCAAACAAATTTTCAAAGGCTTTTTTTTCTCTAGTGATATCAAGAATAATATTATTATGCTTTTTTTTGGCAAGTTACCACAACACAATTATCCTGTAGTTTTTAAGATCAAGATCAAGATACAACTATGTTGGTGTCCCTTATCAATTTTACATTTTTTTTTCAAATGTAACTGCCTACTCCCAAACTGTCATTTGAAGAAAAACACATAGCCAAGTATTACTCTCCACAATTTTTTTATTGTGCATTAAAAAAAAAGAAAACAAATAAAATTAGACATGCTATCTGCCAATAGAACTTAACAAAAAATTGCATTTTATGCATCCAAAAATATAGAAAATATAACAAATCAAATCATTGTTATTCACCAAAAAATTAAATAAAAGCCTCATGCATGTGTTCTGCTTCTTAATATAGGGGGTCAACAATGCCAAGAGTTGGTGAAAGCAGGGGTCCGTCATCCAGAGATAATTTCGAAAAACATCTGGATTATTCTCCTGGAGCTCCTGCAGCAAAGGCATATGACATAATTGGTCACGATTAATAAAGCAACCAATTTTTGGTTCAAGAACTCCTCCTCCTGTTCCTGGACTGGACTTGAGTAAAAGCAAAAACTCCAAGGCCACGTTATCTCCTCCGATTCCGCAACATTTCTGGTTGGTGAACGGCCATTCAGAAACTAACTGAAAAGCACGAAATATAAAGGGCAAAATGAAAAGGGCAAAATGAAGATTCACCAAACCTCTACTGACACGAAATTGGCAGAAGGAGCCCAAAGGGTGGTGCTAGAGAGCTGAAAAACCACATAGTAAGTCACTACATTTGTGTTTGTTGGCCGACGATTCCTTGCTATCTGTATGCAAGACAAAATCTAGGCACACGCCTTCTGACAAAAGCCTCAGGTTTTGTCTGTGGAAAATCTGATCGTGTGTACAAGGCTTTAGAACTAGAGCCACTCAGCCATTCTCAAGCTCCCTGCTGAGCAGATGCCTCTAATTGATAGAGCTCTGTCCTGGTGAACCATAGACCTAAAACTATTCCATTACGCAGCTATTAGACTAAGCAAAACATCTTGTATTAAAAGAAAATTAGACAAAAAAAATACATATTAATGCTTCTAAACAAAGCATTGTTAGGACCTCTTGAATATGTAGCATATTTTTGATCACCAGTTTACAAAGAACGATTTTATGAAACTGGAGATTGTTCTGAGAAGGGCAACTAAACTAAACCAAAACTAAATTAGTTGAACTGAATGTATTCACCCTTGAGAGGTGGCAATTAAAGCAGTATTAACCACAAAAGCAAACATTTATTATATGGTAGCTTATCAATTCTTGGAAGTGATGGCTGCATTAGTTTTATTTTTTAAGTTTTATTCTATCTTTATCTTGTCATCCAGCCAGTAAGTCTAGTCCAGCCAGTAACATATATATATATATATATATATATATATATATATATATATATATATATATATATAAAGAAGGCCAGTATGGTGGCCTGAATTTATGGGAGGAGTCCGGGGGGGTATTTAACCAGCTCGCTCGCCTGTGGTCTTTGTCGGTTTCCTGTGCGCGATATCTATTACATCACTAGGCCGACTATTCGAGACTAAAGCATTTGTGAGTTCCCGTATTCGTGAGTTCCCGTATTTGTGAGTTCCCGTATTCGTGAGTTCCCGTATTCGTGAGTTCCGTGTTTTGAGTTTCGTGTTTTGAGTTCCGTGTTCGCGAGTTCCGTGTTTGTGAGTTCTTCAAGATTTTCGAGGCTCTCGTTATTGAGTCGCAGTTGTCGTATATATGGTTCGGCTGTCACAGGTAGGGCTTCGGCTTACGTTTTTTTCATTTAATGCATTGCAAGATATCTTGTCACTAAACTGTGATGTATAAACTCACAAATTATTCGCAAACATTTCACGTAGCCGTAACGTATACCTCTCACTCGCACTTTGCATGACCAAACACCGTTGTTACCATGCGTCGTAAGACAAATCGCTGTCGCTCGCAAATGGTACACCGATCCATGCCACATCAAGGCTATTTAATTTCATAAACATTTCAATAATTTCAAACATTTCAAATAATTTCTAAACCATTTCAAAGCATTTTGAATCATTTCATTAATTCCTGTCATGTACCATGCTCCGATTCAAATCCAGTCGTGTCTATGATGCACCGATTCGCTCCAGTGTGCCCCAGTTGTTCTCGGCCTCATTTCAGTACATGCTCCAGAGACGGATTCATTTGTCGTTAGGTTCGGTCACCGATTCTTGTCTCTGTCATGGCATATCATTTCTTTGTCACGTATCACGTTCCGATACGAATCTAAGCGTGTCTACGCACTAATTAGTCTTGGCATGCCCCAGGTATTGGGCCACATTTCAGTACATGCTCCAGAGTCCGATTCGTGGTCAGTCACAGCAGCGGCATGGTCAATTCCTGCCTCTGTCATGGCAAAGCAAATCATTTCACTGTCAAGTACCGCGCTCTGATTCATATCCAGTTGCATCCGTGATGCACCGATTCGTCCCGGTGTGCCCCAGCTATCTGGCCTCATTCCAGTACATGCTCAGTACATGCTCTAGAAATCCGTCTCGTTGTCAGTCGCAGATAAAGTGCGACCGATCCATATCTCTGTCATGGGTACCAAGTTTCATTCATTTCATTCCCATGTATGGCGCCCCGGTTTCAAATCCAGTCGCATCCAACATGCACCGATTCGTTCCAGTGCCCCAGTTGTTTCGGCCTTGTCCTGTACCAGAATTTGGTTCAGTGTTAGCCACGGTTGCGGCTTGACCAGCTCATGCCTCTGTTAAGGCTAAACATTTCACTCATTTCACTACTACGATACGCGCTCCGATTCAAATCCAGTTCGTCCCGGTGTGCATTAAGGTCTCCGATTGCCTAATTTCAGTACATGCTCCAGAGTCTGGCTCGCTGTCAGTCGCAGCTGCGGCGCGACCGAGTCGTGCCTCTGTCATGGCAGATATTTTCGTGTTCATTTCTCTATTAAGGCAAACATTTTGTTCATTTCAATTCATTTCGACTCACTGCCACCTGTTAAAGTCACTAATTATAGAGATAGATTTATCCTTAAAGATAGGTAAACAAGTCCTTCACAAGTTTTCACCTTTCATTTTTCTCCAGGTCAGTCGGGTTCAGTAGGTCCACCCTGCACCAGGTCGGACGGTATTCCCCCAGGTAAAAAAAAATAAATCACCACCTAGGTACGTATGCCGTTAGGGAGCATAAGCAAACTTAAAATTCATGTCACCCTCAATAGGTTCCGGTCATTCAAGACTTGACCCCGAGGACAAGACACCGTACCTAGGGCATTAGAACACCAGACCAATGTCCCAGGCCGGCAGTGAAGATCTCACGGCCCCTCTGTCCCCTTTTCCAGTCTCAAAGAGTGACAGTGTATAGTCTCTCAGGGGATAGACCATCCCAAAATTGACCGCAGAACTGAGGAGTAGAGGGGTGCCCTTTCCCACTACAGCTAGGAGGGCCAAGCTCGTCAAGCTTCTCTTCCCTCCACCATCCGCAGCAGGACCCAGCACCAGGCAGGCGTCCCTCCAATCCATCTCATCCGCCATCTCATCCGCCATAGCACAGCTACACACCTTAGTGTCATCTTTGACCGCCTCAGTCTCAGAGGTTTAGACCAGAGTGGCACTCCTGGAGACCCGCCCAGCCATTGCTGTCCCCGTCCCTACCGTTGTCCAGGCTGAAACACCCCTTTTCTACAGGTACCACAGGGTGGAGACCCATTGTTTATTCATCCCATTTGGTTCCAACCAACATCAGGAAGGACATTCTGGAGGTCAGGAACATTAACCTTGCCTCTTTGCTCATTTCTGTGCATGATTTGGCAGAAAATAAAGCCTACACCTGGGGTGACGTATCAGTGGTCCTTAAGGCCAAGGACCCCAGGCTCAACCAGAAATTATCTGTACCGGAGTTCACATTGTCCTTCAGTATGTTGAGGGATGTCCTAAGTTCAGTCTCTCCCAGCAGAATGGAAGAGCTGGATCTATACCTCCATACTGTGGGGCTACAAGTATGGAGGTTAACGCAAGTGAGGATATGGGATTTTATAGGTACATTTTGAGAACAATCAAATTACTTATTCTGATAAACAGACTGATTTATATAAATACTTTTATTGAAACCTAGAAAAGTGAATAAAAGTCTCCTCTAAAACAGTTGCCATTGGGGAGGGGTATAAATAGCACACAGACATTCAATGCTGTGTGGGAGCTCATTGATCACACGGATTGCTCTGCAAGGTAAAAATTATGGTTCCTTTTCCTCCTTTTCTTACTGAAAATTAGATTTGTTCTGATCTACCTATATATTGAATTTAATTGAACAAATGGGGGGGCTTTTCCCTTCTCTCATTTTCCTCTTTATCACTAGAGTCAGCATATATGGTGGTATATTTCAAGATCATACTTTTGTATCTCTTCCCCATATACACAGCTGTTGTGGTTGGAAACAATGAATGGGACCTTTTCTGGTACTTTATATCAATAGAGGTAAGCGCTGCTTCCCCATTACATTGGCTGACATATACAATATATATTTTATCATCCCATGCCAATATATTAGTATCCTAATTCTCGGTATCTGTCTCTTAATAATTCAACAGATACAGAGTATACTTATAACCGTATGCATGAGCTCCCAGCCAGCACTTTGTTTATACAACCAAAGGAATATATCTGCGGTGAGTTGTGGACTAGAGATTCCTCCTTTGTCACAGTTCATTCAGTTTCTTTCTTTACCTCATGTTTGCATATTGGATGGTAAAAGAAAAGACAGGATAAAATGTGAGGTTCTTTTTTTATATATATTACAGGCATTCATTATTGATGAGGCCTTGATGGTCTATTCAAACCAATGAGCCCCATATATTCCTCTCTACGGGTGACCCTCATTTTCGGAGTGCTGTTTCTCTCTGGGATAATATCCTATGAGAGTTCCCTGAGGAGACTTGCTCTTGGACTATTTTGAGAGGTAGGGTCCGACGCAGTACTGTCGGGGATCAATCCTTACTGCTATAGTGGGGATTGGATGGGATTTAGGGGTGGGGGGGGTTTGTGTTAGGGGGTGGGTTGGTTTGGGTGTTTTTTGGGGGTTTCCTTTTTTTTTTTCCTCTTTCTGGTCATGCCCAGTGCCTTCATTTATTTTGAATAAAATACTACATATCATCTCTCTGATTATGTTATACAAATTTTTTCATGCTTTTCATGTTCTTTCTTTCTATACACCCAAGGTCCAGTATATGAAAAAGTTTGTCCTTGATGTTTTAACTCACTCGATCATGTCAACTTTCCTGATGAAGCCTTTTCAGGCGAAATATGTAGAAGCTTGTTGAACATGTGATCACATATAAATGAATGTTGCATTATCTCTGTCTGTTATAGGAATAGGTGTATGTACCTAGGACTGTAGATATATTTATTCTTATTCATTTTTTATTTTTATTCACTTTTCTAGTTTTCAATAAAAGTATTTATATAAATCAGTGTTTATCAGAATGTTTATCAGAATAAGTAATTTGATTGTTCTCAAAATGTACCTATAAAATCCCGTATCCTCACTTGCGTTAACATTCAATTTTAAAGGGATGTTGGTACCTTCATGTTAATTAGGGATGAGCCGAACACCCCCGGGTTCGGTTCGCACCAGAACCTTCGAACGGACCGAAAGTTTGTGCAAATTTTCGAACCCTATTTGTTACAATGGACGCGAACGTTCGAAAATAAAAGTGCTAATTATAACAGCCAAACTGCATGTTAATGTCATAAAACAGGTTTGGGGACCCGGGTCCTGCCCCAGGGGACATATGTCAATGCAAAAAGAAGTTTTTTCGGGAGCAGTCATTTTAATGATGCATAAAGTGAAAAAAAAAAAAAAAAGTGAAATATTAATTTAAATATGGTACCTGGGGGTGTCTAAAATATGCCTGTGAAGTGGCATGTGTTTCCCGTGTTTAGAACTGTCCCTGCACAAAATTACATTTGTAAAGGAAAAAAAGAAGCCATTTAAAACCGCTTGCGGCTTTAATGTCATGTCTTGTCCTAACAATATGGCTGAAAATCCTTGAGAAAAATGGCATGGCTAGATGTTGGTGTAGCCACAACACTGTAAGCCCTCACAGTTACTCTTGGTGGGCACAGGAATTGGCCCTGCTGTGAATTATTATATCAAGATTTGTAATTGCATGCACCTGTTGAACAGGGCAGAAAAATTGGGCCTTTGGTGGTGGACGGTGTTGCCACAAGACTGTAAGCCCTCACAGTTACTCTTGGTGGGCGCAGGAATGGGCCCTGCTAAGAACTATTAGATCACGATTTGTAATTACACGCCCCTGTTAAACAGTGGCTGAAAAATTGGGCCTTTGGCGGTGGACGGTGTTGCCACAAGACTGTAAGCCCTCACAGTTACTCTTGGTGGGCCCAGGAATGGGCCCTGCTGTGAACTATTAGATCAAGATTTGTAATTACACGCCCCTGTTAAACAGGGGCTGAAAAATTGTGCCTTAGGCACTGGTGCTGGTGCCACAACACTGCAACCCCTCACAGATACTGTACTTGGAGCACAGCAGTCAGACCTGTTGCGAAGCATTGCTTAAAAAATTGTAATTACACGCCCCTGTTAAACAGGGGCTGAAAAATTGGGCCTTAGGCACTGGTGCTGGTGCCACAACACTGCAACCCCTCACAGATACTGTACTCTGAGCACAGCAACGAGACCTGTTGCAAAGCATTGCATAAAAAATTGTAATTACATGCCCCTGTTAAACAGGGGCTGAAAAATTGGGCCTTAGGCACTGGTGCTGGTGCCACAACACTGCAACCCATCACAGATACTGTACTCTAAGCACAGCAATGAGACCTGTTGCAAAGCATTGCATAAAAAATTGTAATTACACGCCCCTGTTAAACAGGGGCTGAAAAATTAGGCTTTAGGCACTGGTGCTGGTGCCACAACACTGCAACCCCTCACAGATACTGTACTCTGAGCACAGCAATGAGACCTGTTGCTGTTACGTACCTGGACGTAGAGCCTGACTTGTAGGAGAAGACCTCTCATACAGCGCTGGTTCACGGTCCACTGGAGTGGGAACAGTGGTCACGTGAGCACAGTGGGGTAGGAGTGCCTGGTTGTAGAGGGATGGAGTTGAGATCAACTAGGAAGTCCTCCGGAAGGTTCCGTATACAGATGCAGGGTGTAAGTCTGTAGGTGGTGAAGCTGGATACGGCAGAACCAGGCAGCAGGTGGATAGGCAGATGGGAATTAGCAAGGCAAGGTCAAACAGTCCAGTGGGCAATAGTAGATCAATCAGATGATAGGAGCAGGCAATGGCGGAGTCGGTAGGCAGGCAGGAGTCGGTAACCAGAAGCAGATGAAGACAAGGTCAGGCAAGCCGGGTCGAGCAGGAGAAAGCAGAGTAGTCCAAAACAGAGCCGGGTCGATAACGGGAATCACAGGTTCAGATCAGGTTTCAGATGGCTGACAAGCAGGAAGCTGAGACAACACAGCACTGACTGAGTGTCACTGCTGGGCTTTTAAAGCCCGTTTTGGCGCCAATTGCGCTCTCGCGCATGCGCACATGCACGCGCGCGCCGCCGCGCGCGCTAACGTGCACGCGCGCGCGCCTGTGTGCGCACGAAGAGCCCGGAAACGCCTGGTAAGTCCATGACATTGCCCCCCCCCCCACAAGGGGCAGCCTCCGGATGCCCAGGCGACTTGCTTTTTCAGGGTGAGAAGTCAAGTAGGTACGAACTAAACGTTTAGCATGTATGTTACTGTCCGGTTCCCAAGAATTACTCTCTGGGCCGTACCCTTTCCATTTGACCAAAAATTGTACTTGCCCGTGTCTTTTCCTACAATTGAGGATCGCCTCCACCTCATATTCCTGGTCACCATCCACTAGAACAGGTTCAGGCGGGCCGGTTCCTCTGTCAGGGAAGGGATTAGGCACAGCAGGTTTCAACAAAGACACGTGAAATACTGGGTGAACTTTAAGAGAGTCAGGCAAAGACAGTTCATAAGCAACTTCATTAATTTTCCTCTTGATAGGAAAAGGTCCCATAAATTTAGGTGCAAGCTTCTTAAGCCCCATACACACGGTCGGACTTTTTCATGGATTCTGTCCGATCGGACAATGTTGTTGAAAAATCAGACCGTGTGTATGCACCATCGGACAGTGTACGTCGGATTGTCCGACGGACAAAGTCTTATCTCCTGCTGGAAAGATTTGCCGACAACACGGTCCGATCACACCAAATCCGATCGTGTGTACGGTTGTCCGACCGGACAAAGTGCTACGCATGCTCAGATCACATTACAAGACCAAATCTATTGGCTACTAGCCTCTACGTAGTCCCGTCGTAGGCAACAAACGTCACCGCGTTCAGAATGATCGGATTTTCTGACAACTTTGTCTGACCGTGTGTACGCAAAACCAACATCAGACAAAGTGTGACGGACATGGTCCGACGGACCTGGTCCTCGGATAATCCACGCGTGTGTATGGGGCTTAAGAGGGACAAATCAGTTTAATGTTGTCTGTAGATAGCCATACCTGATCTCCCGTTTGCAGAACCAGCTCCCCCCTCCTTTTTTGGTCGAAGTTTTTCTTACTGTCCGCCTGGGCCTTGGACACGGCTTCTTGTAGTACCCGGTTGTTGCGGCTGAGGAATTCTATCGTCTCTTGGACTGCCGGAACTGGAGATTCTGAAACAAAATCTGGTAAAAAGGTTAGGTGAAAACCATAGTTGGAAAAGAAGGGGGATTGGTTAGTGGCTGAGTGACTGGTATTATTATAGGCGAATTCTGCTAAAGGCAGTAGGGAAACCCAATTGTCCTGTGAAAAGGAAGTAAAGCATCTCATGTATTGCTCGAGGGTTTGGTTGGTCCTCTCTGTCTGCCCGTTGGTTTGAGGGTGATAGGCCGAGGAGAGGGCCAGCTCGATCTTCAAGATTTCACAAAGTGCTTTCCAAAAGCGTGAAGTAAACTGTACCCCCCTGTCAGAGACTATATTTGCAGGTACTCCGTGTAGTCTGATGATCTCCTTGATGAACACACGGGCCGTTTCCGCAGCAGATGGGGTTCCTTTTAAGGGCACGAAGTGGGCCATTTTAGATAGGCGGTCCACAACCACGAAAATGGCTGTGCACCCCTCAGAGCGGGGTAATTCGACTATAAAGTCCATAGCAATCATTTTCCAAGGTCTGTCCGGTACAGGTAGAGGTTTCAGCAAGCTCCAGGCTCGGTTTCTTGAAGTCTTGTTCCGTATGCAGACAGGACAGGAACTGACGTATCTCCTACAAAATTCCTTCAGGTTGGGCTACCAAAATGTACATTGTACAAGTTCAAGAGTCTTCCGGACCCCAA